>VWZZ01000863.1:234496-343938 GCA_013399095.1 Psophia crepitans | reverse complement strand
AACCCCCTTGTCACTTCATCCTCTCCATTTCCTCCTCCTCCTCCTCTTCCATCTGTGCAGGGGTTTGCATCTCTCCTCTTCCTCCCCCCCATCTGTACACCCTTCCCTTTCTCCCGGCACATCAATAGCGAGCTGTCTTTCTCCTCTCTTCCCCAGGGTAATGAGTACTCCCTCCCAGCTCTGACCCCTGGTCTCGATGAAGTCAAATCAAGTCTATCCACCTCTGCTAACCCAGACCTGGGGACAAATGTGTCAGGACCCCAGACGTACCCAGTGGTGACCGGTAAGCTGCCTGACCAAACTGCAGAACCAAGCTTTTTTTTTTTTAATTTCCCTCATCACCATTAGCTTCTGCTTTTTCTGCTAATGCAAGATATCCCTCTGTGGCAAACACAGAAAGAGACAGAAAGACTGTGGAAGATGTAAGGGCTGAAGAGAAGCTTGAAATTCAGAGTACTGGCAGTTTTGGGTAAACCTAGAGGTGCCCAGGTGTGACTTAAAGACAGGCAAACCCAGGCATGAATTGGGAACTTGTGTGCCCAGTTGGGGCTTAGGGATGGGTGTTGGTGGAGGACAGATATGTCCAAATGTGCATTGTGATTTTTTCCTTTGTGTCTGAGAACAAGAGGGTCATGGCTTACCCATGATCTGTATTTGGTTTTCTCGGGGAGAAAGAATAATTCACGTTTTATTCAGCCCTGGCGTTTGGAAGGGGCATCTGCCAACTAAATACTGAGGTCTGCTGAACTGTGACTGCTAAACTCTCTCCTCCGTAAGCCCGTGAGTTTCTAATAGCAGCTGACAAAAGAAATTTGTTCACAGCCTTCCCCTTTCCCTCACATGTGGGCCCATTGAACTCAGGCGTGTCTGGGAGAGTAGGAAATCAGAGCAACTGCAAGACAGCAGAGGAATCAGGATGCACAGAAGTAGGAGGCAATTTCTGCAGCAGCTGCTCCACAGGAACTTCCTCTTCACTGGTGGCACGTGCCGGACCTGAGAGGCACAGGGTTGTCCTGGGGCTGCGGGGCACACCATCCTGATACCAGTGTTACATGGATTGCTGTGAGCCATAAGGAGATACTCTGGTGCCACAGCCCCCAGTTGTCACTGGTTCCCTGCTCACACAGCTACTATAAATTTGCACATCTCCTTCTGGGTAGCTAAAGCAGCTGGCAAGGCCTGAGTGACTCAGCCCTGTTTGGTATATCCCCCTTTCCCTACAACTGCTGTGGGCCCTCTAGAAACCTTGTGGTGTAAGTTGAGAAATAACTCATGACAAAGAGGTGTAAGTCCTGTTAGCAAGGGAAGGAGCTGTTGCCTCTTGGCCAAAAAGCTGTCCTCTGATGGCACAGAATCAAGACCACTGGAGTTTGTATCTCAACTTTTTTCTGCAAAAGTCCTAGCTAATAGCCCCTGAGGTCAAAGCAGCTCATGGCTGAGGCAGGCAGTCCTTGCTTGTTTAGCAAACACTGAGCAAATGCATATTGTTACATGCAACTTTTGGCTACCCGGAACTTTGGGATTAGTAATAGTTACCCCAAATACAGAAGAGAATGCAAAATGTCATGGAAAACCATGGGGAGGCGAACTGCATATTTAGAGAGTGTCTAGAAAGCCTGACATCCTCAGACTTTTTTCATGGCTTTTGCTGATACCAGGCTTGATCCAGGATCCTTGTAGGCATGCAGTTTCTTAGTCAAAGAGAAAAAAACTGGCTCAGCTGTGGCAAAAAAATTCCACTTTTCTTTGTATTTGCATTTGCAAGACGAAACTCAGCTGGTGTCCATCTACCATTTAGCAAATCTACATCTCTTACGGGAAATACTTTCCTGTCTCTGGGGGGCAAAGCCAGTAGGAAGGCAGTACTGTTCTTCCTTCATGGAAGGCAGATCCCTGTAGCTGGATGTAAAGGTGAGGTGCATAAAACCAGAGTTTAAGATTCAAAGAGGCCATTGAAGTAATTCTTTTCAGTCCTTCTGCCTAAGTGAAAATGGTGTGTTCCAGCCTGTTAATATGAGAGCAGAATTCCTGAAAGCTGGAGACACTGCACAAGCTTTGGACATGACTCTCACAAGGGGACAGCAAGAGGCAGATTTAGCCTCACATAAGAGGCTGAGGTAGATCTTCTTCATGTCCCCCCCACCCTGTGCCATCCCCACTCTGTTCCTTGCAACACTCCCAGCTCTGCTCAAGAACATTCCCATCTGATCCATCTGGATCCAAGAGTGAGAAAAGTTCATTTCAGACCCAGCTTGACATTCCCAGGTGGCAACTTAGCACTAACATCTCAATCTGTGTGCGACATTTCAATCAGCGCAGAGTAACAAAAGCAGAACTATTAGCATTGGGAGCTGTTCACTGGTGGTAATGATGGGGAAATTCAGAAACTGGAAATGAAAAGGCAAAAAACCCCTCAACACCCTGAAAGGCAGCAGGGGAAGAGGGGCGGAGAATTTTTCCTCTACACTTAGGCCAGGATCCAGTGTTTGGATGTTTGGATTAATGGTGCCATTACCCAAGAAAGGACTTCAGATAATGCTCATTCTTAAAATGTTTTTGCTGGCAATTAAATGGTTGCAGTTATTGATCTTCATTGATCTGATGTCCTCAATTTGCATAATCTATTAAAGATGAATGATTCATTATGTGTTTGCTATGGGGCTGGGCAATGCTTTCAGGAAGGACCAGAAGGGTGAGGAACTCAGTGCTGCCTCCTGATCTACCCCAGCCAGGAAATTAAGGAGGAAGCTGGGAGCTTGCTGATTTCTTTGCTGTCACCCAGATCCCTCTCCCAAGAAGGGATATCGGAGTAATAGCAAGTACTGAATTGCTGCCTACCTGTTTTGCTCTTATAGTGCCATCTTTCAAATGCTTCTTTGCTCTTGTCTCAGGACAGTCTGTGAACCCAGGTGATATCTGATACAAATGTGAAACAATTCCACCCATGCAGGGTACAAACTCTGTGTGCAGTCACTTCAGGATGTAAGATTTAACTTCAGTCTATGATAAAGCCTCCTCAGACAGAAAAAAAGTATCACTAGCTCTTTCCAAACCAAAGCTGGTGCTGGATTCTTGCCCTTTCTGAAGGCTTCAGAGAAAGTCCTGTTCCTCTCTCTGGCTCATGACTAGCTTTCCTCAGCAAGCTCTATCAGCTCACACCGTTCTGAGGATACACCCTTCCAAAAGCCATCAAAACCTCAACAATATGTAACTACCTAAAATCTTGGAACGTAGTGAGATAGTTAGGTACAGATGTTGCTGAAGTCCCTTTATCTGTCCACGAGCTTCCTAAAATAGAAGAGCTAGAAATGCTGCAAAACAGGCAGCCACCCTCCCAAGATAAGTATCTGCACGGAATTTCCATGAACGAGCTGATGCTTAGGGGATAGCTGGGCACTAAGCTAGGAAACACGTTCCTGCTGTCCTTCATATAGAACAATGCAGATATTTCCCACTTCCTTGTGAAGGATCAGAGAAAGAAAGCTCCTAAGAGCTACCTGAGAACACCACCTCATCCCCTCCTTCACACACAGGCCCATCTTGCCTTGATGTTGCAAAGCCGCCATAGCTCGATTGGCTGACAGTTTCTTGGACAGTATCTTTGGACATCAGTCATATTTCCTATAAGCAAAGATCCAAGCTTGAACATAGCAAGATAAGGCGAGTACATGCAGTTGAACACCAAGACAAGAAGTTTGTTGTTCAGGGATGTTCTGCTTCAATTATTTCTGTTGAAGGCAAGCAGCCCAGGCAGATGAGTATACATCTGTACAGGACTAAGTAAACACAGAAAACCTCAACAGCTTTCTTTTATTCAGTAGTTTCCACAGATCTTTGAGTTTGGAAAGTACTCAGTAGGTACCACCCAAGAGGCGAGCAAAAGAGAACCTTGAGATTTTGTTACTGGCAACAGAAGCACTTTAAAAGCCTGAGGTTGTTCAAAGAATCCTCACATCCTTTGAGAACAAAGGTTAAACACCTTTAAACACCATCAGAATTCACATCGTTTGGAATAGGCATGCATGAAAGAAGTGAGGTGTCTTCAAAGCAGGTTCTCAGTTCTGTGGACTTAGATTAATAGTTTGGGATCAGAGCCCTTTCCAATTCAATTATCTACCCCAGAAGTTACCCAACAGAGAGGCAGTGCTATGGGAAATAAAACACAATGGACTTTTCATGTGTGGCTTGAAACTTGCTTATTAACAGACTACTAAAGGGGAGGATTTACCTACTAGATGGATCATAAAATTACAGCAAAGGTAAAGAAAAACTTCCCTTAATTGAATCCTGGTAGTTTTAACTAAATAGACCTTGTTTGCCAGCCCACTACAATCGGTGAGATAGACAAAGAAAAGTAAAGGTAAAAGACAAGTCCAAGAAAAATGGGGCAAAAAAAGCACTTGAGCACTTGAACTTCTACCAGTGACTGAAATGGGAGCATGTGTCCCCGTCTCTTCCTATGAGGAGGTTTCTGAGTGCTTCTGTGCTACAGTTAACCCATGTTAGCAGGAATAGATAACACCCACCAAGACAGCTACCATGTCCTGTATAGAAAATGTTTCCTTCTCTCCAGGAATTTTTTTTTTTCTGCTAAATCAACAAGTATCATCCAGGATGAGAAATCCTGACGACAACTCATGATATGACAAAGGCACCAAAAAAGCACAAACCCCATTGATCTCACTTTCTTCCAGACCTCCCCTCTCTGGCAGATGTTTTTTCAGTTTAAGTTAATTTTTTTTAATTCATACATGAATGTATGCAAAAAAAAATATCAGAATTACTGACACAAAGGCTACAGGCTATGTCTGAAAGACATACAAAAATAGTACTGAAACAGCATCTGATTTCTATGAAAGTTTTCAAGAAAGTTGAAGCACAGAGAAATTCCTGGCTAGACATCTGGACCCAAAGTTTTTCAGAAATGATAAACAACCTTTTGAGAACTTTAGCCTCCTGCAAGGTGAAAAGATATTATTTCCTTCGTTTCAGCTTACTGAGTGAACCGAAGAAAATTTTGTTCAGTTCAATAGCCAGGTCATTCAAAACTAAGAAACAAACTAGGATTTGAAAAAGCAGGAACATTTATTTTCCTCTGTCAGGGAGTGAATTAAGCTTGGTGTGAAAGGATGAGATCTATTAGTTCTAAAATCAGGTTCTGAAATCAGTTCAATTTCCTCCCTATATATAGCCTTTCCTTCATTTAAAAAGTCATTTTTAATGCAAAACTTGCTTAGAAAAGCTTGCCTTTTCTTTCTAGTGTGTTTAGGAAGTCAGGGAACTTGTGATCATTTTATTTAATTAGCATGAATAATTACAAATACTGTTTTTAATTTAATTCTAATTTCTATCCAAATACAACTTGACACAGATCACAAGTAAAAAGTTAATAATCTAATAAAGTAATAATATGGACTCATCGTTCGCTACTTTCTCATATAATAATATGAAAAGACAAATTATATTAAACAACATAATTGCTTAAATAAATGTGCACAGATGCAGTTCATCTAGTTAGCAAAAACTGAAATAACATTTAGTGTAAATTTTGTATTTGTCAAAATATTTGTTACCACCCATAAAGGTCAACCTTTTAGAAAACAGCCTCACAGTGCACATGTAAAACAAGTTGATCCAGCTTGCTGTTTTAAATCATGATTAAAACTGACCATTACATTCAGTTGTACTTATATCATTACGCTGAGAGGGGGGAACATTTCACAAAATCACAGAATCATAGAGGTTGGAAGGGACCTCAAAAGATCGTCTAGTCCAACCCCCCCGCCAAGGCAGGGCCACCTAGAGCACATCACTCAGGAACGTGTCCAGTTGGGTTTTGAATGTCTCCAGAGAAGGAGACTCCACAACCTCTCTGGGCAGCCTGGTCCAGTGCTCTGTCACTCTCACATTTCCTTCCCCTTTTCCTTGTTTGTACTGGCAAAAATTTCCTGTCTTGCTCCAGTCTATCTTAGCCCCTGACATCGGTGAGCAATGGCCATGGTCAGAGCTTGACTGAGCTGACTTAAGAAAACCTCTTTAACAAACTGCTAGGGGCCCCAAATTGGTGTTGGTGACGGCAAATCCCACAGATGCAGACCTGCCCTGCAGCACAGCATCACGGCTGCAGCTGCCACCAGTCAGACAGCCTGTTGGGCGCATCTCTGGGTGCCCCAATGCCGTGAAAATCGAATACAGTATTCATTCACATGGCTTCTACAAGGCTGTTTTACTATCCTGCCTCATCGAAATGAAGGAGGTATTTTCTGTGAGCAAGCCTCTCCTCTGTTTAAGATGAGGAATCAGCAAAAGTAGAAATCCACAGGACCTCCAGATTTTGTCAACTGTTTCCCATCCCTTAGAAGAGATAATATCTTCTTCTTATCTAGTCATGGAATTTGGAAAGGCAAAAGGTGTTACTACTCTTCTCCAGGACCAAATGGCTGAGGGTGATAGATGGTCAGATGAATGACCCTGGAACGGACAGGAATAGCAGGGGGGAAAGAAATCACATAAACTATTTCCATGCATCCAATGGAAGTTTCACTGGCAGTAGGTTTATGATGCTGAAGGCGGAGTCTTGTGGGCTTAAAAGGTATACTGAAGTGAGGAGCCCAGAAATGGATGGGCCTGAAAGACATAAAGTCTTCATCTTCCTTAAATTAGCGTTTAAGTGAACAATAGCAGTGAATCACAACAATGTCATGTAAGGACAATATCAGTGAATTGGCATTCCCAGTCCGATTTCCCTCAACAAGGGGACAGCGTTGCAGGCTGCCACACTCTATGCTGCTCGACAGAAGGGAACCTTTTTAGAGAAAATAACTATATCATTTTCCCAACAATTCAGGTTTTGCTTTTTCTTTTGAGGAAAGAGGGAGGATCCAATAGGTATGGCTATTATGAAAATTTTTGTGGTGTAGATATTCACCCACTGACAGCAAAGACTGTGCTTTATATTCTGAGTTAAGCAACACCTGTCAGCAGGTGTTAATAACTTCTGATCTCCATCAGCTGTACTGGATTTAACCAGGCCAGCTGCTTGTACAGTTGCCCAGTGCAGTCTTTCAGAGCAATGGAGACCTCCTGGCAATCTTTGTTCCTTCTTTGTAGGTTTAGGATTGCTGTGGGCTACCCAGGAAAATCTATCCTATCTTACGATCAGTAGAATATCATTGTGATGAAGCCTTAGAGATACCTATAATGAGGACTGTGCAAAAAACTAATGTGTCCGAATTACATTTCCCAGCATATATTTCAGAAGCATCTTGTTCAAGTCCCAACCCACCAAGCAGTAAGCATATGCTACACATAAAGGCAGGAAGTAATTGCCCAGCCTGGTGGACTAGGACTGAAGAAAGGGGACAACAATATGAACTCCACTGAACTTCTGTTCAGTGCACAAGTTACACATCTTCCTCGCACTCTCACCACCAAGATTTTAAAGCACATCTTTCTTCATCAGCTCCATCTGCAAACAGATGTACTTGAAGCCACATGAAGTTGACTTCAGTGGAGTTCTCAAGTGATTAACACTAACAGTACTGAAGTAGCTTCAAAGAGTAAGTCCAAAGCACAGATCTACTGGAAGATCCATGTTTTACTCCGTATGAAGACTATCAAAGTTTTTCCCTCCAAAGTAACATACAGAGTTAGCAGGTCAGTTTACCTGGAGAGCAGCAGTTAATTAGATCAGACACAAAATCTATTTAGAAAATTCAGTTTTACAAAAAAATGGGGAGAACAGATTTCAAAACTTGACATCAGTGATGTCACAACAGTTTTGACTCTCAGGGGAAAGCAATCCAAGGTTGTTTCTTTAAACATGTATTTCAACAGCCCACAAGTAATGTGTTGGGCTAAAAGCATGGATGGATCTGTGCAGTAACAGAAAATAAACCTGAACATGCAAGGCTCATTCTCCAATCAGCAGGAATACAAAGAGAAGACAAGAAAGGTACAACATGAAGCAGATTAGTCTCTGCACACTTTTCAGTTGTTCTAGCAAAGGTCTGTTACAATCACAGAGAAGAGAAAAAAATAAGATGATCTTTATCTTAACTTGCATAATGGTCTTGTAAAAGAAAAGCTAGAAAACTAAGAAATGAAAGAAAAAATGGTTCTTCTGACATGACAGAAAGCAAAAGTGAAAGATATGCTGTGTCTGTCCAGTTTGGTCATTTGCATGACTTCGAGAATTTGAGGCAAGATTCTCACATAGGATAAAGTGTTGTGACTCCACTGGCTGTAGTGTAAACTCACCAGTTTATGAATGCTAAGGACCTAGTCCCGTTCTGTTTGCCACAATGAAACTTTTCTAAGGAATGGAGAAAGGAAATATGGAAAAAGATGTTTCAGTGGTGGGCACAAGCATAGGATTCAAAACACCTGAGATAAGATTCAGCTTTGGCACAGGGTTCCTACGCAAACTTGGGTATGTCTTCTCTCGGCTCAGTTCCGCACAGGTAAAACAACGATCCCCAAGGGACGCTGCAAGGATATGTGTTCTAAAGAGTGAGGCACTGGGGTCATATAAATATTCGATAGAGACCCCAGGAAAAGATGAAGGATGCTAAACATTGTAGAGATGGTAAGCAGTGTTGTTAAGTGGGTGCGTACAAGCCATCCTTATGCAGGGATGTGCCATCTTGATATTCTTTGCTTACTGAAAAAGAAAAGGAGCACTGGATGCAGGTAGCTTATCCTCCAGGAAGCCAGCAATGAAAAACAAGCAGCTTATCTAGTCCTGCAAACCCCCCTGCTTCCCTTCCGTTCAACAGCAGAGAGCACGATAAAAGCTGAGACGAGTCTCTGTAGGAACCGAAAGCTGTGAATCTTCCTCTTGCCCTGTCTGGCCAAAATCCCTTCATTCGCAGGGGGAATTTAGACCAGAGATCACCAGTTCTACCTCTCCGCCAGAATAACAGAGGAGAGGGTTAGAAAGGAAGCAAAACAGCCGTAACTCAGCAAGCACAGTCAGAAAGCAGGAGCAGGAGATGCAGAAAATATGTAGTCCTCTGCTATGTTTCCAGCTATATCCCCACCTGCTGACCCTTCCAAATTTCCCCCACCATGACATTGGGTGATATTTTTTTTTGTTGCTTATAAACAAGGATATAATTTGCCATTTAGAAGAAGAAAGGAGCCTGGGACAGGAATAGATTTCTACTTCTTTGGTGGGTTGCAGACTCATTCCACCCCTCAATTGATTACAGGTTGGTATTTCAGCCTTAAGGATAAGACACTGACAGATACCTTGCGGTTCCCTGATTCAGTCTTACTGAAGGACACCCCCCAAGACACAAACAAACCAATATGGCACTGCTCCACACCTTGCTGGCACTAGCAGAACTTGGGCTAGGAAGGGGCAAGCTCTCCATCACAAATAAAAAAGAGAATGGAGAAAATCAGAAGTGAAAACAAAAAAGGTGCAGCTGAAGTTTGAGGTGGTTAAAATGAAAAACGGGACTGTGCCATTCACAAGTGGATAGATAGATCAATCAATTGATCTCGTCTCCACTGACACACTTTGGAGCTATAATTCACTGCTGGGGCAATTATTCCAGAGCAGCAGTGGCAGGAGTTATATCGGAGACAGTATTCAGGTGCTTTTAGTCAAGGGAGAGTTGGACAACAAAGGAGTAAAAATTGGTAAATGCCATCCACTAGTAAAGATACATGACGTATAAGTTATGCCTGTGCAGTTGCAAAGCATAGAGGGAAAGATAGGCAGACAGATAAATAGACACATAAAAGTCTGAGTTTTGGTTGTGCAATCATTCGCTGTCTGACCTTATCCTTGCCTCCTCTCCACTGCTCTTCGAGAGAAGAGTGTTTAGCATTATTGTGTCCCAGTCTGTTTGCCATGTTACTGTTGACTTCTTTATCCCCCTGCACTGAGTAAGTGGTGCTGCCTCTGGAAGGTGCGAGGAATTTTTCTTCATAAGCCTTGATGTGTTCAAGAGAGGGCTGGGTTCATCTCCGCTGCGAGTCTGACAGGGACTTTAACAGCCTCACAACACCGGGACAAATAGCTCCTGGTCCCTTAACCCTTCTCAGCTTTGCAAGGCAAGGCCTAGCACTGTTGTTCCCATTGCAAGGGCTTTAGCCAGTCTTTCAGGTTGAAATCCCCTCTGTGGTGGCCGGGCAGAGCGGAAATCCAGGGGCTGGATCAGATTGGCCTAATGCTGCGGCAGCTTAAGCGGTCTGTTTTACCAGAGATTATGGTTTCACTTACACAGAGCGCCTGAAAAATGCTGCGGTTTAGGAAGGATTATAGCTGAAAATTCCATGCTTTAAAAGCGAAATAAAGCAGGGGAGGGACTAGGAAACCCAATGTGCCTGTGGGCTGTGCAAACAGGATTAACCTCTGCCCATAGCACCTCTTGCTTCTGCCCACCCGCACTCCCCATGTCGATCTTCTTCTCTGCCCTTTTCTCCCCAGCAGCTCCCCACGCCTGCTCTCTCTTACACAGTATGGAAAGCTGAAAAAGAACCAGGACCAAAGTGTCCTTAGCTTATTTAGGTATGACTGTCAAATGGCTTCCTTGAAAAATATAACTTCACTTACAGCCCCTGAAAGCCAGGGGAACTTTTGGCCCTCTGCCTGCAGAAAGATCTATTCATTCAAATTATCTAGTATCAACATTATTTGGATAGAGGCTGCAGCATTCCCAGACTGCTGGTGGTGACTCTGCCTGTCTGGCCTGAAGGTAAATCTGTACACTCCTTGCGATCTGATGAGAGAGGATGCAGACGAAAAATCGCTTTGGGGGTTCTCTATCTGCTGAGATTGGCACTGGCACGTGAAGGCTCAGTGATAGGACTGTAGGATAATATATAGTTGTAAAAAGCAGAAGCTGGGCGCTAATATGCTGCCTACTCTGGTGACTTTAATTAAAGTGTGCAACAAGAACCAGATACTCCAGCTTCTATTCCCCATATCTTCCACAAAAGGTCCTTGCCAAACAGAGCTTCCTATAGCAAAAAGGGAGAAGAAATTACAATCCTCACTTAGTGTACCAGAGACTTCACATAAGTAAACTAAATAAAAAGGAACTATACACTTTTTGGCCAGGACTGATCCTTCCCAATCAACTGAACCATGAACATATGTCTTTGCTGCAAGGGAGTCTCAGTGATCAGAGACCTTTGCTGGCCATCCAGGTTAGAGGTACTTGGAGGAGAACACAGATGGCAAACTATCGTTTTTGCCAGGTAGCAAACCTTTAGGAAACAAATGCCTCAGGATAAACAGCATTCATAGATAGAAACTGCCCAGCCCTTTATTGTCTAGGTGAGCATTGCAGCCTCACAATAAGGTGCCTAGTGTTAATTAAGCCAGTTCTACATTAATGAAGCCAGATTTATGACCTAATTATATGTCACATTTATATTTCTCTGTATAAATCAAAACCACCAGAACTAACTTATTTCATAGGCCACTGGCAACACTTGCCATCACAGCAGAAAGACAACTTTCATTTATTGGCTTTGTTTACCTGAGGGTGGATGGTTTGCTAGATAATTTAGATTGGATCTGATCACATCATCCATACTTCTCTTTCAGGTGTTCAATTACTGCTGACCCAACAACAGTGGGTGTTCTGGAGCACCCATGCTTTAGGTCACAGAGTTCTCCAATTCCTAAACTTCTTACTTGGCAGCCAAGTTAGGAGCAGTGGCAAAGCTGTATCTATTGTGCCTATGCGAATCTGCACACCAGAAATGGAGGTCCAGTGCAAACAACAGTGAAAATGAGACCTTTTATAAGCTACCCACGTTTCATCTCCTCCATTATATCTCTCTGTCAAGGCATGTCTCTGGCAGCACTATAACTTGGGAACAACCGGAGTCAGTACTGACTGCTTCTATGGTTAAAGCTCCAAAGCTCCACTGTGAACAAGATCAATTGATTGATCGGTCTATCCACCTATTAATTGCAAAGTTCCATTTTTATTTTAACCACCTCAAACTTCAGCTACACCTTTTTTGTCAAAGCTTTTAGAGTTTGGCTTGAGAAACTGGCCATTCCACCGAGCATCCTGTTGAATAAATGCTCATAACCACATTGCTCCCCTGGGGAAGGCTGCCTTGGCTTTGAAGAGATAAAGTGGTATGCTTCCCTTGGCCAAACTGTCTTAAGCGTAGCATCTTCACATGCTCTCAGCCAGCGAGACAAAGCAGCAGGAAAGGGAGCACAGAAGCTTCAGAGCATTCTTCTTCCCAACCCTACGCTTCTTCCTGTCCTCCCTCTCCTGCATGTTCCCTCCATCACCTCTCCTTTCCCTGCATCCTGTTCCTCCCATCTACCACTGCACTCCATTCTCCTCATCTGCTGCCCCCGCAGAGGCATCCCTGCAGTCAGAGCCTAGCCCCCGGGTGCATTTACTGCTGTTGTCTCAGCACTGGCTCCTCTGATCTACTCCTAACCTTTTTATTTTTAT
Organism: Psophia crepitans; assembly: GCA_013399095.1. NCBI lineage: Eukaryota > Metazoa > Chordata > Aves > Gruiformes > Psophiidae > Psophia > Psophia crepitans. The sequence continues at coordinate 331,495 of VWZZ01000863.1, read as the reverse complement.
TTTTGTTTTTAAATTAATTTCCCTGTAGATTTTAACCACTCCATTTTCATTTACCCATTTTGTTCTTCCTCTCCTCCCTTCCCCACCCTCCTCTTCCTTCCCCTGTTCCCTTTGTCTGTCTGTGTCCATCCCTTACCCTACCACAGAAAACCTCTCCTCTCCCCTCAGTATAAAGCAAGAGCCTCATGGAGCCTCTCTCACCCCTTTCACCCCCACCACGCCGGTCGGCTCTGGGCAGGCTGATCTTCAGCCCTTCCACATGGCCCTTTCAGACGATGCGTCCACGCCTTGCTACAGTGCCTTCCTTCATCATGGTGCCCACTTTGGGCAGTCCAGCAGCCAGCCTCTGATAGCAGGTAACCGACCTTGGCCACAAACTCAGTGGGGATGCTGCAGGCAAGGGGTTCAGTTTCGTCTGACGGGGAGACCAGTAAATGCTGCAAGCTCTTTGAGTGCAAGTGGGAACCAGAGCAACCATGTTCCAGTTCTGTGTATGCAACATGCTTTCTCAGCTCTGTGGAGAGTCACAAAAAGATTTCATGCCTGTCCTTCATTTTTTAGAATAAAATGCGAAAAGAAGCTGTAACTACCTAGAAGTGACTGGGTGTCCCAGCTGGATGGGTCTGGGACTTAGTGCAGAAACACTCGTATAGCAACACCCTGTGTTGCCTCAATAGCCATAACACTGCTGAGTACTGTTGGCCCAGCAAGGGTGGTGTGTGCTAGCCTAAGGTACGTGACAACAGCTTGAATAACCTAGCCAGCTCTGGGACTGACAGGGTGGTTCAGCATGGGTTGTACAAACTATTAAGATAGATAAATGCATAGGCGTTACCATAGCTATGCTGTGAGCAATATTTGAGTCACCTAGTTGGAAGTGTCAATGTGAGCTAGTGCCTTCACACAGCAGACCAAATAATTAAGAAGGGTGGGTTAGAGTCTATAATGTCTTACAGCCAAAGGAATACAGACCTGAGGTAGGTGGCCTTGAAGGGAGGGACAGAAGTGAAGAAATAGGTTGCAGAAGACGTCAGCGCTTAGGAGAAGCAGGCTGGAGAGAAGGAAGGAGAAGTGTCAGGTAGGTACTAGGGGAAACTCCTATGCAAGGTGACTGAAGCAACATTGCTGCAGAAACTCAAGGGTGACTTGGATGAAATAGTGGGTATCATTTTAGGTGACTACTGAGGCTGTTGTCACTCCACTGTCAAAGAATGTAAGTTGGGTTTTTTCAGAACAGACCTAGTCTTAGTGCAGACCGCAGTTCCTAATGCTCAAGTAACACACCTTACATCTGCCTCCTTCATGTTCCTGTATTTTTTTTCTCTTTTGACCTAGCATCCTCCTTTTGTCTTGTCAGGTGAGATTTGCATTTCTAAACCTCTCTGTAGGGAAGCCGCACGTAAGAGCAGAGAAGACTTTTGTGTTTGTAACACTGTCTTGGTCCAATCTTACTGCAGCCAGTAAGGGCCTCTGAGCTCCGGGCACTTTCTAAGCCAAGGAGTCACCTGACAGACTCTCTTCAACAATATAATTCTCTGGGGAGGCGGTCACATATGACCACCCTTTAGGCTAGGAGGCACTGTGTTTCAGGAGAGGCAGCTGCTTTAGGACCCTTATGGAGAATTAGACATGGGAGAAAGTGTTCAAAAGCTCAAACAATGTCATAGACATGAAGGTGCTGTTCCTCACTCAGAAGGCTCTTGGAGAAGGGAAAATGGCTGAAGTTTGAAACATATTATGAGCAGGATAGGTGCCAGCTTTGTCATAGCCCTGGAGTACATTGATTTATTTAATAATCCTGTCTACCTGTTGGTAATGAGAGGAGGTAATGGAAGGGGCCTGTTTGTACATGATAGCATTCTAAGAGTCTCTCTGCGGGACCCTTATTCATGTTGCTGATACTGTACTTGTTCATTATCTTCTTGGTCAAGGCTAGGATTTTGGCAGATGATCACTTCCCAATGAGTTTTCCACACTGAGTTTTGAACATCAGTCTCTGTGTGCTCCTGTCTGAATAAAAACACAGGGGTGTATGTGCATAGATCAGGTAGCAGAGTGAGTGTGTATGTGTTCCCACCTGAATGGAAGTGTCAAAATGAATTAATTTTGCCTGCTGCTACATAATGTTCTCTCTAACTTTTCAGTGACACTGTTTTTTCACTCATCACCTGTTGTTATTTCTCAGGCTAGTCAATAAATGAAACCAAAAGAACATGAATTTCAAGCATAAAAATTTCTTGCCTTGAAAGAATGTGAGGAAAAAAAAAAGAACTAAGTCTAGTAGGTGTTAATCACAAAGCTTAACACACAGCTACAAATCACTAAAGGAATCATGGTGATAAAAGAGTAGAAGAGTGTAGAACATAAATCCCTGAGACATTATATATTTATTTTTATCAACGTTGGGGAGTGGCTGGAAAACAGCTCAGCCCTTGTCTGGTAGTTCCATACCATTATCTGAGGAGGTGAGGTAGGAACACCAGCCACCAATCAGGAACCTCTTCAGGGAGAAAGTATGAATTTGCACTTCTTTTTTCTTGAGGAAATCAGCTCAGTAATTTTTAGTCAAGACCTAATGTAAGCCATGAACACTGGTTTAGTCTACCTCATCCCGGAGAAATTTCCTCCATTCAAGTTAATGCTCCATGTTGATTAGTTTTTGCTTTGCTGTGTAACTTATTTATCTCTGATTCCCCAGCCAAGGTTCATGCTTGTTACAGGGCCTGCATTATCAGTTACCATTCTGCCACTAGTAGAGCTAAACCAACTCTTTATTCTTCTTTCATTGGCGTATCCCAGCACAACTCCAGTGACTCCAGTGGTGTTAATGGGCCATACTTAACCTGTTACTTCTAAAGGCGAATTAGACTCCAGCTCTCCAGTTAGAACAGACAGGAAAGACAAAATTTAACAGAGGAGCAACAAATGGCTCTAACTTCTTGGTGAGCTACAGTTAACCTAGGGAATGTGAAAGGCTTTAGATGTCTGGAACAGGCTGAGATCTCAGTAGGCAGCACTTGAGGTTGAGCTGTAAATCTCCCAGCAGCTGTGGGGAAAAGATTATCTTAATTTATTTAGCCTTTTTTTTTTTTTTTTTCCTTTTGGCTTGAAACTCCCAGCAGCTTCTGAGATGATTTTAGTTCATTTAAATGCAATAAGCACTAACAGTAAATGCCCTTCTGGCTGGCCCATTTTCAGGCTAACCAGTCCAAATGAGGAAATGCCTCTGGCATCAACCAAGAATCCTCCAGCTGCACTTCCTAAGAGATGAAAAATAAACTACAATCATCCACCCAGTCCACACCCCTCTCTACTTCTTTGGTGGAGAAAAGCAATTACAATTTTAAGTATTATTAACAAAAACTTGTACCTGTGATAAAAATGAAGTGGGACTCAAACTAATTCAAATTATCCTGTTGTTATATATCTGACACCAGCACCTGGAAGGAGTCCAACCAGTACTGATCCCATGCTAAGCACTGTGCAAATGTACTGAAAGTGCGCCCTTGCACCAAAGAGTTTGCAGCATAAAAAGAAGCACAGAGAGGTGAAGTGACTTGCCTAAAATCATCAGCAGGTGAATGGCAGAGGCGGGAAGAGACAGGCACAGAAAATTCTTGGATCACTTTCCAATGTCTTGCACATTGATCATGCCCTAAAGCAACTTCATCACAGTTTTGGAACTGCATCCACTGCATATAGACAGGACCTCAGCTACCCTGGCAATGAATATGCTGCCATTCTCTCTGCAGCTTAGGGCCGTTTTGATTGAGTTAAAACAGATCCAAAATCTACAATGAAACAAAACAAATTCTTTTGAGCCTCACAAAGCTAAGTTTTAACATCCATCCTTACAGTGTGAGATCAAAAGTGCCACAATCTTTCCCCAAAATTTTCAGTGGATGGACAGCACTTATGTAAAAGAAGGCTGCACAGCACTTGCCTATCAAGCTGCCAGTCATGTGACGGTGGGACAAAAGGTGATATCAAATCAATATTGAAAGATCTTATCCCTATTGATCACCTGTCCTGATTCTTTCCCTTTCCAGGTCGTGACATGGCAAGCACCACCTTGCCTGGCTACCCACCCCATGTTCCCCCAACTGGACAAGGCAGCTACCCAACCTCAACTCTTGCAGGAATGGTTCCTGGTAAGTCAGCCTCCAGACTTCAGTAATGGTGCACACATGTTTGAACGGTACACTAGCATTTGCTATGGCTTTGCTGATATGAAGGCCTATTCGTTTCATAAAGAAATCATCAGGTGCCTATAACCAATGTAGCTAAGAACTCTTTCGGTAACGTATCTCTTTCCCCCTAGTAACTGATTCACTGCTGCTACGGGCAACTAGCTATCTATAACCTGTGGCAATTAATTGGTAATTAATTAACCTTAGTATTCATTAACTAATGTAATTATTTTCCAATGACCCGTGCAGATTATTATGTACTGCTTGTGGCTCAGGATATTCAGCTATCCTCTAACCTAGGGTAACAACTTACCTTCTATCTAAAGCCCGGGCATCAAACTGAAATTCATCAATGGTAATTTAATACCTGCAGGTTTTGGAGACCTACTGTCTATAGCCTAAACTAGCTAAGAACTCAGCAATGATTAACAGCATTTCAGGAGAAATTAACTATTCACTTTCAACAACCAACTACTTACCCACTTCCTCTTTGTAAGATAGTGCCTACAATCCAAGAAACTAGTTACCTAATCTATATTCAAAGGCAAACATCTCTTTGTTACCCAGTGCCTTTGGAGAAATACCTTCTCTTGGAAAATGGATTCTCCCACTGTTTTGGGAGAAAAGAGGACCAGGACAATTGAAGAGTTTATTTCCCCAGGCTCTACTCCCCATTCCTCTGATGACAGTTATCCCCAGTAGATAAACGAAGAGGCAGGATTTTCGTTTCTCTGCCACGGTATCTCAGAACTTCATCTGCCACTGATTTCTGTTTATGTTACTGCCCTGGGTTGTGAGTCGTGACAGTTAACGAGCAGGTACACAGTCCATTCTGCAACCTCTGCTACTGGAGGGACAACTCCAGAACTGAAGCAGCAGAAAGTTGAGGACAGAAAGCCTTTAAATCACTACAGTATGATTTCCCAGGGCTTATGAGTGCAAAGCCTAACCTAACCCTCATCCAAATCTCAGAACAGATAGCTAAACAAATGCACTGCAGTGAGGACAGTGAAAATATCACTGATGGGAAATGTTTGCTGGTCAAAGTCTTCACATCTTTAAATGACAAAGCACTGCTTATATACCGTGAAGTACTGTTTAATACCTACAGTCACATCCAGAGCTAACAAGCTGGCTACTGCTTGTGATCCTAAGGCACAACAAAACCACGGGCTATGCTGTGAAGATGATGTGATTGACCTCCAGATCAGGAAAAGATAGTAGATTGGTCCCCTCCTCACCCCCACTTTAGTCCCTTGGTAATGTTGACCAGCTTGCTGAACTTTTGGGGAGATACAGAGTTGGCAAATTTTAGGGCATCTCCTTCTACACCACATTTTTCAGGGAGGTGGTTTGGCTCCAGAGTCAGAGAAGCGTTAAGACAATATAAATCAATTTAAAACCCTCACAAAGTAACAGTCAGTAGACTCAGTTATCAACACTTAAGTCAGTACAGGTCAAAAGTTATAGAAGGTCATAGCGTATAGAAATTATTAATAACACCAAAATAGCTGGCTTTTTGAATAGATGCTTTTAAAAAGCAGGCTCTTCTCAACTCCTAACTGTTTTCAACTTCTCAACTGTTCAGTGATTTCTGTGTAAGTTTGAAATCATCACAAGGATGATACTGACATCTAAACTGGGAGAAAAATTTTGAGACCACTAATCACAGGTGTCACTTATCCAAGATTAGGGTATTTCAGGTAGGAACAGAATGATAAAGAAGAAAATTGAGTTATAGTTCAAAGAAAAAAAAGATTATTCATGTCAATTGGATATCTTTGCATCAAATCTGATGTCAACATTCAATTAGAGGAAGCTTTTCCGGTGGCCTACTTGGACATCCTGCAGTAGTTACTGCATATTACCACAGAGCATCAAGTTCTGGCTGTTTCAGTCATACCCCACTGGTCAGACCCAGCCTGGCAGTCCTTCTATTCCTGTTTTCTAATGTGATTGAAGCCAACAAGCTAGAGATAAAGAGGCTTCCTGCGAAGGAACATAAGACTTTGCTTTAATGGGTCACTCTGCAGATCCCTGCAGCCACTGCTCTCTGTCAGGGGCCAAAAGTGAATGTCTGGTGAAGGGTATAAGAGTAGAGCGAGCGCATGTTGGTACTTTCTCAAAAGATCTCCCAGCCTCCAACAAGTTGCAGCTCAGAGACTTACTAAGCCAGCCTTAGTATCTTTCTATTTAATATTAAACACCCTCGATAGGTTTTCCCTCCACAAACTTAAATGGTGTCTCTTGAACCCGTATAAGCCTTTAACATCTTGAGCAACCTATGACAAGAAGTTCTGTAGCTTAACTACATATTGTGTGAAAGCTACCTCCCTTATTTGTTCTGAACCTGCCACCTGCTAGGCTCACTTCATGCCTCATGGTTTCTGTATTAGAAGACTAAACGTGCCAAGATTTAAATACAGATACCAAGAAATACTGTTAGTAAAGGTTCCCAGAGCACAGATTGCACAGAACATAGGCCTCTTGAGATCGATCCTCTGTGCTTGCTTGCAACCTCTGTTAAGACCCCAGGTTGAACACAGAAAGCAAATATAATGTCACCCCCAGGCCAGGAAAGATCGGGGGCCAGTGTTTTAACTACGCTGGAAACAAGAAGCCAGCAAGATGACCACTTAGGGAGTATCTTTAAGAGACATACTGACATGCAAACAAGCCTTATTGCCTGAGTGTGAGTGAATATGAGAAAGAGGCTCTGTCTTCTCTAAATAAAGGTGTAGAGCTAAAAATAGAAGTGGTCAGAGAGCAGAATTTCCAACCCTTGCAAAACTCTGATTTTTTGACATTTGTTTTCATCTTGCATTGGGATGAGAATTCAGAATCTTGAAATAGTTCAATTTGCAAACATCAGGATGAAACGTTTCAATAACGTCAACATGTTCTAGATGTCAAGGCATATTAAAATAATAAAGGAGTTGAAAGGAAATTAAATGAGATGAGAAAGGCAAAATGAAACAAAACAAGAAAGTTGAAACATAATACTTTGTTTCAATTTGAAATAATTTCAGAACTTTTTTTCCAAAACTCCATTGAAGCTGACAAGCTTATGCAAAACATTTCCATTTCGATGAGACAGCATTTTCCAGTGGAAAACAGTTTCTGAGGAGACTGTTTGACCAGTGCTAACCAAAGCTGCTCTGTTCTATCCATGACAACCTTTCACTAGCCTTCTACTTGTATAGTCTAGAGAGGAGCTTGTCTTCAGTAGCAGTACATCCATTCAACTTGGTCATTCACGCATGCAAATATCCTGAGGTTTGTGTGGATGATGTGGCAAGATACATATCCTGCATTTGCCCTTGCCTGTAACTTCAGGTCCCAGGATGTAGACTGGATGAAAGCCAGTAGTCTCTGAGCACACCCATGAAAAAGCAGGGCTTGTCACTCAAAGAAAGATGAATCAGGTATTGCGGTACACTTAACCTATGCGTCTAAGAGATGTTTCCTGCACAGGTAACAGGGCACCTTTGATCCCCATCTCAATTCTCCCTGTTTCCCAGGAAGGCCATCAAGTTTCCACACTGTTTTGGTGAAGTGAGCATCCGCTGAAGGGAACTGCAGTTTACACAGAGCAGCGTCGAGCCTGCAGAGGCTGGTGATGGCAACGGCAGGGAGTCGTTAAACAGAATCCAATGTTGATGAGGAAATTACACTTGTTTCATTAGTGATCGGGGAAGGCAATAGCTCAGTTCCTCTTGGTCACAGTTGAGCTCAAAAGCTCATTATCCTGCTGCATGCATGCTTTCACTCCTCGTCAATAAACAGTGTTTCCAGTGGCTGCCCTCCCTCCTCCCCAGCTCTCCGTAGCTGGGGCTCTTTCTCCTCTACTTAAACCATGCTTTAGGCACACCACAAACACTTTAGGGTGACAACTCAGAAGAGAGTGAGAGAGAAACTTTGAAATACCAGAAATTCTGTCCATGCAGAGAACTGATGTATATATGAGGCATCTCAAAACAGAAATACTCATCTGTATAGTTTTTTTTTCCTGCTCTGGGAGGCAAACTCATTCCAGTATATCCCACAGCTAAGTCACTTCAGTAGAGAAAAATCTGGACTATGCATTGCTTTTGGTTTGCTCTCTTATCCTATCCCACAGCATCTTGGTCACCTTAGCAAGTTTCACCTATTCCTCCCCAGCTAACTGTGAGGATTTTCAGTGCAGTATGTTTCTAGATATGGAAACATACAGAGTTGTCATAATTAAAACAGTATTTAGCAAGGTCTGTCACACAAAATGAGGTTTTTTACTGAAACTGAAAACTACTGTGACTAAAATACTTTTGGATGGTGATTGGTTTTGATACGTACACATTTTGTACTGACTTACATGGTTATTACCCTGAGTGTCTTTAAAGAACCTGGCTGGACATATTCTCCTCAAGTTTAAACCAGTGCAAATCCCCTGACTTCAATAGACTTCATTTCCACCATCTGAGAATCTGTGGGTTTGACTTAACTCTCCAGTGAGGGGAGATTTGCAGAGATTACAGTGTAATTAATTGACATTTCTTTCATAATTGCATCTCAGGCATTCAGCACGGCTTGTATTGCCTTCTTTCCCTATTCCATAGTATCTAGCAGGAACCCCAGATGTTTTCCAAACACTTTTGTTGTGACAACTCCACCCCCGCCTCAGGGCAGACCAGAAGCTAATAGTCTAGCTGCTCTTTCACTGTCTTTTAAGTGCATAATGCCTTTCAGATGGTGCTAATTGTCCCCAGCCTGTTGGTACTGCATTAAGTTGAGGTTATGATCGGCTAATGGTATGCTTTTACTTAACAGAATCAGATATTTTTAAGTTTTGGGAGATAGATTTATTTTGAATGCAGCACCATACCTCCTCAGTTACCAAATATAATTCCCTTAGCCATGCACAGACTTCTGTAAAACAAGGAGACTCAGTTCCTTATGCACATTAAAACTGAATATTTAAGAAGACTCTAAGACGTTCAAATCTTGGAGTCTTATTAGACAACAAAGCTCACAAGTATTTTCATTTGAGCATATTTTACGGAATATGAAGGAGAGCGCTGTAGTCCAGCTTGTCTTTCAGATTCAGAATAGTGCCTAAAGCATTAATCATTAGAAAATTATTTTCTGGAATACAGTAAGTTCTCTCTGTAACTCAATAACTAAGCATAAAGATGGGGTTCATCATATATGAACCGTTTTTCTAACACCATCATATAAAGAAAGAAACAGTGATTCATATGTTTTCCATTTCATTTTATATTTAAGCCCATCCTACACTCAGTACATCTCCACTAATCAACAGTGCTCTTCTCCACAAATACATCATCATCCTCAGTACCCTACGAACCAAACTTAGCAATTCATATTGCTATCAACAGCGTCGCTGGTTCCAATGAGTTTACTGTGAGCTTGTCCCATCAAGTTCCCATGCCTGATGTCTTGACACTACTGGAGAAGCTTAGACCCTATTTAAAAGAAAGCTGATAGTTAATTGCAGAAAAAGCTTGCATGTGCAATCCTACTGCAACCTGAGAATCAGAAGTCAGAAGGCAATGAAAAATAAACCAGTTTAATTATTTATACTTATTATTGACTTTCATTATTTTAAACTAATTTCTTGATTCTGAAGAGGTCAATCTTACGATTTTTAATTGTATGGGTAAGCAACGTTGCACTGAACAAACATGACAGTGTCCTGAAGGGCACAGTCCCAGCTGGGCAAGGAAACTAGATACACTAGTTTTCCTGCTGGCATACAGATGCAACATGAACACTGGCTTGATGGAATAGCAGACATAAATCTTCATTCTTAACTGTATTTTGTGCCTTTCTTGCCTTCCTCCAGGGAGCGAGTTCTCAGGGAACCCCTACAGCCACCCTCAGTACACAACCTACAATGAGGCCTGGCGGTTCAGCAACCCTGCATTACTAAGTGAGTACCTCTTTCCCACAGCACACCCCCAGCCTCGCGCTCCTTCTGTTTGTCTCTTTGTTTTCTTTTCTTTGGTTTTTTTTTGTTTGTTTGTTTTTCGTTTTGGTTTTGTTTTGTTTCTGAAGAGGGCTTTCAAGTATTTGGTGAAGTGAGAGGCTTTTTCCCCCACTCTCCAGACCAGTGTCTAGATAGGTATGTATCTCACATGTGTTTTGTATCTGTTCTGCAGTCAATTCCTCTTCCATGAGACAGCTCAGAATTGCATTTCAGCTCTGGCTTCTCCATGGGCTGCACCCACAATTTATTCCAGATTAGATCAGAAGTTAAATTCAGCTTCTGCTACTCTCTCAGGCTGCAATCAGCATCCATTCGAGTGCTGATTAAAAATTCCAGATGAGGTTTCAGTCCTCTCCCAAGCTAAACCCAGGGTCAGTTCCTAGGGATCTGGAAATCCCATAGAAGTTCTTCCTATTGGACCAGTTGGAACAGTGTCCAGGGTGGGAGACAGGCAGCCTCACTAGATTTATAATAGGCAGTAGAGTTTTCTTGCAGGAATATATTCACGTCCAGTGACTTTAATATGCCCAGAAAAAAACAGTTTGTTTTCAGAGGGGGAAAAACCCTCCCATAAGACCACCTCTTCTATGACAACATTTCTTTGCAAGGGAATAGGAAGAGATTTATTATATGTAAAATAAATCAGCTGTGATTATTACCTAAGTATTTATTGAGGTTTAACAGCACTGAAATAAAATGTGCATCTATTACCCAGTTGTTAAACCTCAGTAAATGTGATCTTAATAATCAATCACTATTTAACACACATTCAATAACCAGCTAGAGAGCTTTCATGCCAAATGTGACCAAAATTGCAAGCAATAAAACATGGTAATTTTGTTTCGTTTCTCCCCTCCTGGTTTTAAAAGTGACCCGCTATACTTTGTCAGGTGTGCTCATAACATCCGACCACAACACTTTCCTTGTGGCCATGCATCAGGTGCGGCATATTTGTGCTGCAGTGCTCACAGGCTCCCCTCTCGGCAACGTATTGATGGTTAGAAGGAGCAAAACGATCTCCTTCCCGTTGAGGGACTTCAGAGCCAGAGGCCACAGCAGCATCTCTCCACTGAAAGGCGGCCCCTTGGCTGGCTTCCACTGATTGCCTTTCCCTCATCCCATTAAGAGCTGAGACCCCAACTTCGTTCTTTTGGTTCCTTTCCTTTTCTTTCTTCCTTTCCTTTCCAGTTTCCTTTGTTACTTTTCTTTGTTTGATTGGGTTTTTTCTTTTGTTTTTTCTTTCTTTTTTTTTTTTTTTACTGTTTGTCCTTTCAACCAGTCCATTCTTCTCCTGTGTTAACTTTCAGGTTCCCCTTATTATTATAGTGCCACATCCCGGGGCTCCGCACCTCCCACTGCTGCCGCTGCCTATGACCGCCACTAGTTACCATGGAAACCACATGAAACTGCAGGGCGACAGCTTAGGCCTCCACATTGTACCTGTCTGATCACCTCCCTCCATCCCTGTGAAGGGTGAAGAGACCTTCTCCGTTCCTCCCCACAGTCCAGTTCCTTCCTCTTCGCCATGAAGGCGCCGGACCAAGCGCTCACCACACCAGACTGAGATCCTCCCGCCCTCCCCCTGCCCTCTGCCCCAACCGTTCCCTCACGCCAGGAAGAGCCTGCAGCCAAGCAGCTTCTCCTGTGGGAGCCCTCCACCACACCTTGGCAAAGCTCAGCCATGCGAAGTCCCCTTGGCTGCCAGGACTTCAGGGGGACTGGAAAGCAATGCAGCTGGCAACCATTGCCTGACAGGACCCTCTTTTTCTGGGAGCGGTAAGGGTTGGGGGAAGCAGGGGAGAACGCCGCTCATGAAACACTCTTCCCCAAAGATATGCTCTTCTGTGGTGGACTCTTCAACATGTCTAACCTGTGATCTCACCCTGTTTCCCAGGACAAAGGGAACAGTGTGGCTAGAGCAGAGATGGCGGTGTAGAGACCTGGCCCATCTGGCAATGAAGAAAAGGACCAAGTAACTATCTGCACCCCACAAGGGGTTCTCTGTGCACCTCATCCCCACTCTCCAGCGTGGCTTCCCCCGTGGTTGGCTGCACCTCACACATGGTGACTTTGCAAGCCAGAGTTGGGAGGAAACTCACACATACACCCACAATTTCTGTGACACACAATCAGCTCAGACAGGAGGATGGAGCAACATTTACAAACCAACCGACGAAATGAAGAAATATATAAATAGATATATAAATATAACTGTGTTTTTATGCTTTGTCATGAAGGTCTGTAAAAAGGAAAAAAAAAGAACAAATCCCCAATTTTCTAAAAAACCCAAGCAAACAAAAACAACAAAAAAACCAAAATAATAATTAAAAAACCCTACAAAAATAAAACTCCAAGTCCCATCCCTCCCCGCCACCTGAATGGCAGACAGAGTTCCTCTGACGTTTGATGCTCCTCTTTCACTCTAGGGTTTTGTTTCCTTTCTGTTTTGCACTACAATGGGATGGTGGTATTGGAGAGGATTGTATGCCAGCTCCACCCCCTGTCGCTTCCTCCTCCCCCTTTCCCAAATCCTGTCTCTGGGGAGCAGTGTGGACAAGTCACATCTGACAAAGTTACCAAACACATCAGTCGACAAAAAAAGCACTGAGTCAACAAACGTTTTCCATGTCACTTGTTGGCAAACAAAGAAAACAAGCCCAGCTGCGCTCTAACTGCGCTGTGTGGTGGAAAGGAAAGTGTGGGGCTTCATGTGGGCCCATCTGATTGCTCTCTGGACAGCTGAGACTGAGATGGACAAATTCAGGATTGGCTGGGATTATTGCTTGGTTCCCTAGCCCTTAGCCGCCGCTCCTTTTACCTTAACCCCTGTACCCGTGACGACTTCAGTTCACCACATCCCAACTTTCACAATTTTAGATATGCCCAACACCCATTCTCCAGATCCCCACAGCCGGTGACAACAGCCTCATTATCTGTGCACAACACCTAATTTCCTAACCACTATAGCCTTGCTATATGGGCCCCCTTCGATTCCCAGTCCATCTGCTCATACACCTACTAATTTATAGGCCTCCATTCAAATCCATGTGCCTGCATCCTACCAGCCAGTCCCAACATATAGCCCCACCTTTTCATCTTCAATCTTGTATTATGCACCCTAATATTTACCCCTTATCCCAGATGCTCACCTGATGATTCTCTAGGGATTCTCTGCTCTTTTTGGTTCCCAAGTGACTGGCAAACACTGTTCTGCAAAAGGCTAACTGTCAATAGAAATGCTTATTACTCCTGTATTGTCAGCAAACTCATAAACTGTTCCTTGCACTGACACTTCCTAAAAAAATACTCAAAGAAAACATAAAGGCAGCTATAGCCTGTCCCCAGGGCATCAAGTCTGCCAAAGTAGATCCTTGTTGTTTCAGAGAGGTTTCAGATAAAACTTGTGGGCTAGTGTCCATGGACAAAGACAGGATTGAGAATCAAACCCCCAAAGGGCATAAAAGTGAACAGCGGAGTAATCTGTACAGCCAACTCTATGTATAAAATCCAAAGTTCCCAGCCTCAGAGGAGATGTGGTTGCGGACTCTGTATTCTGTCTCCAAGTTTAACTTGTATGTATGAAATCCATCTTCAGTAAACAGCTGTGTGGATCCCAATGGCCCCTCTCACCTAACACTTTTAGCCCTTGCATGGCTCTAGCTGATTATAGGTCTGTGTCTTCTTTAACGGGATGCCCAAATGTTAAGGGTATTTGGGGGGTGTGTGTGTTTACATAGAAGATATAGAGCTAAAATCTGTTCCTGTACAGAATAAAATCAAAGAGGTTACTCCTGATCTATTAAAAGTGTTATTCTGCACTTCTTACCTCTGAGTAACCTGCTGCAAATAGCAGAGTTGTTACGCTATCATCGAGACCAGAATTTGGCCTGTTATCTCATCTCATTCTACATGAGAAGAAAATTCTGAGTAATTCCTAAAAATTTACTTTCACCGCTCCTTCTGTTTTCCTTCACAGACACCAGACAGATGCTGGACCCTGTTAGTAAAGTCTCCCTTTCAGCCTCTCAGTACAGCCTTTGCTTTCCTTGTGCACCACCCAGTTTCACTCAGCAGGTGGTCAGGGCAGAGGCAGTAAATCCAGGGCCAGCAAGAAGAACCTCCTGAGGAGACTAGAGAAAAGGAGATTGTCACGCCTCACACTTGGCAACCTGCAGCTCAGGGGCCACCTCAAGAGAAGCTAGCAGCTCAGAAATGCTTATTTTTATAATAGTGTTTCACTAAACTTGAGACATGAGCTATGTAGGGTATGAAAGCAGTATTTGTTTGGCTCACTCATGGCTGGCTTGATTTGACCCTCGGAGGGCCAAATCCATTGTTGGTGTAATTCCACTTATAAAAGAGGATTTCCATCAGGCATTGGATTGGTCTGGAAAGTTCCTAAGTACAGCATGTAGTTTGATCAGGAAAATTAAAAGGAAAGCAGAATTATGCAAAGGACTGGGCAGTCTAATCCTCTTCCACCACCATCTGTAGACCCCCATGCGAATGTACTGAATTACATTTGCCAAAGAGTTTCTTGTGTTGGTTATTTTGATTTACAGTCGGTGGATGCATTGTAAAGCAGTATTATAGCTGAAGTCTAGTAGCTGACATGGGGATTTATGTGGTGATATTATGCAGAAGAAAACCATCAATATTCATATAGATTCCATTAGACTGGACTATGCAGGAAACGCAAAAATTCTACCAATTATTTAATATTATGTTATTTGCAAAAACAATTGCTGCTTTGTAGGAAGATAATGTGTGTAATGTGAAGGCAATTCCTCTTGTATATAAGTTCATCTCCATCTTCATCATAGTAGTTATTAAAACAGCCTCGTCTCATCCTGTAGATAAGGAACACGCTGTCTGTACTGTGCAAGTCTCGTTGTGCTCACTGAAAACAAAACGATGTGTTCAATAAAGCACAGCACAAATCCAGAACCTGAGGGAACAGCCAAATCTTGAAAGGACCCCTTCCCCAGCAGGCCAACAGTTGCTTTGTTATAGCTGGATTATTTTATTTTATTTTTTGGTTTTCTTTAAGAAGTTTTACAGGAAAAAGATGAAAAAGAATTGGAGGAAGAAGTCACTATGCAAAATCCAGTGAAGTCTATGACTCACGTCTCTCTTTTCCACTCTGCTCTGTCTTCGCTTTCTTCCATTTCTCTCTCACACCCTCTTTCCATTCCGTTTTTGTCTCTCTGTTTTATTATTCCACATTCCCAATGCACTTTTCTATCCAGAGGGGGAACAGCATTACTGATACAAGAGCAGGTACCTGGGAACTCAAACTGCCCAGATCTCCCAAAGGCTCCAGAGAACCTTTGTCAAGTCCCATTTCCCCCCATGCCTCAATTCCAATCTTCTGTAAAATGGGGATAACAATAATTCCTAGTTCACAGGGGGATTGCGCAGCTGAATTAATTAGCACCGCCTCAGTGCTTTGAGATCCTGGAAAGAAAATCAAAGTGTTAAGTATTATTCTGAATAATAATGAATGTTTCCATTGCATTTCTCTCTTTTCCTTTTTCTCACAAATAATTCCTTGTTTCTTCATTCTTCTTCCTTAGTTCTCCCTTCACTTTCTTCTCCTATCATTCTTAGCTCTGCTGCTACATTTGCTTTATCTAACGGACCAAGCAGAAAAGTTGTGTGACTGGATCTCCTTCTGTCACCATTTTTTTGATGGAGGAGGAAATCTTGTGAGTTCTCAAATGTCATGCTTCGCTGGAAGCAACAGGGTCCATGGCATTTAAAACTGGGCAGCACTTTCAAGGTCTGTTCTCTGAAGGTCCCACGTCCTTTCGGCCCAAAGGGATGTGGGGCAAGAAGAACAGAGGTTTGCGCAGGGTGCATGCATTAAAGCCAACACCCTTGTGACCTGTAAATCTGTTGGTGAGGGTTGGTGGCAATGAGCCCTGCTGTGGAAATGGGGAGAAGTCTGCATGCTTTCTGACCCATCGGTAGCAATGATTCAAATTCAGAGTAAGACTTCAAAATTAGTCACAACATAAATGTGAGGATGTTAAACAAAATGAAAACAAAAAACCCTGCACCTCTTTCTCCTCTTGAGTATATAATTATATATGCACATAAACATTTTCCTAAAGGAATTTTTGGTTTGCTTAACTGTTGGAAACCCCCCACACTTTTGTCCCTAAGGAAAAGCACCCCTCTGGGAAAAGAAATAAGAATCATAGCTGCTCCCTTTGGCACTGACAGAACGAGGGCTTCTGAGTGACCCCACAAACACCACAGTGTGCTCCTCGGCTGGGCCCGGGACGATGGCAAACTTGCAAAGCAGGAAGGAGGGACCAAACAATGACAATTACAGAACTGATGACAAATCCAACCATAAGCAGCTCTGCTGATGCTCTCCATGGAGGGGAGGGGGCCAGGGCCAGGTGCAGGGTCACATCCATTCTAGGCTGCTGTGGCCACTCTTGGCTTTTCCTCATCACTTCAGTTCTGTTTGATTCTTTTCTTTTCTCTTTTTGTGCACATGAGAAATAAAAACATTTTTTTTTTTGTATGTCATTTTTGTGGCTTCTGGCTTGTTTATCTTTCCCTCTCCTTTCTCTCTCTCTCTCTTCCCCCTCAGCGCTTCCCTCTCCAGTGGATTCCCCTTGAGGTCTCCAGGATGTTACATTTCTTGCACCTAGCACCCTTCAGGCACCATGTAAACAACACTATGATTGCTAACAACCACCATTCCGTGTGATGGAAGGCACCACACATGCTTGTAACACCCTATAGCCTCCGAGTCCCCATCAGCCACCACCCCGCTCTTATTCATTGCTGGCAGGACTCCCTCTACTATTGATCTCACTCAATTGACTGCCAATGATCCATAACACATCAGGTGTCCCCAGGTAGTTCGGAAAATCAAAACGCTGTTGGGTAGCTGCAACATCAGAGAGACGTGGGGTAACCCAGAGTCCCCTTCTCTCTCTACATCTGTTTCCTCATAGCCCCACCTGGGGAGGATTTTAAGTCTTCTAGAATCAGCCCTGATGCTCCATCAGAGCACTGAGGCGGCTGTGTGCGGGGTTTCAGGAAAGGGAGGGTGGCTGACAGTTGTCAGGTCTCACCTCCACTTCTCTGCTACCCTGGTTTTACTTTCACAAGAGGAATTCTGTTAGCCTGACGTTTTATTATAGCTTGCTCTCTCTTAATCTCTATCTGTCTTGGTCAACTGGGGGGCAAAACCAAATGCAAAGTCATTAATAACCCATTCTCCAAGCTGTTCATCGTCCGCCTAACAAAGAGCTAGGCATTATATTAAGGTATGCTATAAACATACCAAATACCGAGGTATTCACTCAATTTTTCCTCAGTCAAGCATTAATTCTCCAGGAAGTCAAATGCAGTTTAAGGTCACAGAGGCGGAGTAAAAATGTAGCAAGGAGTCAGGCTAGGTGAAATCAATATTACTTCTACAATTTTTGGTCATTTAAAAATATTTTCACAACAGCTCATGAAAGCCAGTGGGCCACATTTTCTGCTGGTGCACGTGTCTCTTAAGGAAAGCCTGTGCAGAAGTGCTGTCATGAAACCAAATGCTTTCATGAAGCTTTTGCTCGTCAGAGAGTTAAAACATTTCCTTTTGTTTCAGTTTCTATTTTTCGCTTGCAGTATTAATAGAATAGGCTGAAAATCCTCCAACAGGGCATTTTCCATAAGCAAAAGTCAATTTGTTGAGATCCAAACAGTCTGTAAAAGCAATTCAATTTTCACAACACTGCAGTAAAACTGCCTGGCAACTATTTTGCAGTCAGAGACCCTGGGCTTCCAGGGTCCGCTGCCCATGAGATAGACAGGCCCAGGATGCGACACAGGGGTAGGCTTGTGCTCAACATCGGAGCAAAAACAGATTCCAAAATTCTGGAATATTATATGCATCAGAATTATCTTTCTCTACTGAAGTTTAGGTGACAGGAGTCAAACAGTGACTAGATAGATGAGATCCTGGATGTTAAACTGCCCAGAACAAAAGGAAATTACTAATGTACATTGGGTGTCAGAGGTGAAAGACAGGCTAAGAATCAACAGACAGGTGCGCCTGAAAAAAGCAGAATGGATTTTCAAAATTCATCCTGGTAAAATAACCTTAGAAGAAAGATTTAGTAACTAGCATGATCATCTCATTTGTATTGCACTTAGCACAGCCCAGAGAACTGCACCCGGACATCCCTGCATAAGTCTCCATAACTGATAGTCGAACTATAGCAAAACTTTTGCAACTTCCAAGAACTTATATATCTTGCAAAAAGAAATACTTGCATGAAAGAGCTATTTCTACCATTTCAACTAGTAGTATCTTCCTTTAATAGTCCTGCAAAATCAGTGGAAGTTCTCATTGTGAAAATGTTGTGTGACAGAACTAAAAAGAGCATCACAGTCTGTCTCCTAATGAGGAAAATGATATTGTAAGAGATTATGCAAAACTAAGTAAAGAAATCCTCTTTATAATTACTCTGACAAGAAAAATAAAGCAAGCTTTGAACGTTCTGAGATGATGACAACCTTCTTTAAAAATAAATATGTTCTTTAATGAGGTGTAGGCAAGGAAAGATAATACAGATCTGAAGGTATTAATTGAGCTAGTGGATGAATTTACTGGACACACAATCAATACTGGAAAACTGTGAGGAGCTGGGGAATGGCAAAAATGGAAGAACAGAAAACATGGCACCAATGCTTCAAAAGAAAGAATTGATTCTGAAAACTATCACCTAGTAAATATACACAAAAATGTTTGTAACCAAAGGAAAATACTTTAAAATATTAAGGGAAGGATCAACTCACTAAACAAGTAGCAGTTAATGAAGATATGCATAGTAAACAATCTGTGTCTAAATTCTTGTCTGCTTTAGGAAAAAAGCTGGGAATATCCTCAGGACAGATAAGTTATGTGATTCAGGAGCTGCCTGCAGTGAAGCACAGGATGTTTGTTAGAGCCTGTATTGCCAGCCCCTCATACTTGAAAATCATGAAAAAGTACACACAAAAATCATAAGATTAACTGGAAATCATGTAATTTGTCTATAAGACCAGATACCATTTTGTATATATGTATATTTATATACATGTATATAAAATAAAAATGAAAAAACTTTTTTTTTACTTCTAATTTTAACATTCTCAAGATGTCTATAGCTACGTTATTAATTGTGCCTCTTCCACTGCTAGAATCAGAAATTCACCTCTTTTAGTGAAAAGTGAGCGTCTCTCTTCATCGCAGGGACCCTGTGGCCTTGTGCTTTAGGAAGCAGCTCAAATGTCACAAGATCCTGTAACTCCTGGCAAGGCTGGTCTGATACAAAAGCTTGTCAAAGACTCGGGGTTTTTTCCTGCCTTCTGCTGTGTGTCATTTTGGTGGAAGTTGCCCATCCAAAGCATATTTGATCATCTCAGGTTCCAAGCTCTACCTGCAAATTCTTTTCATAGAAGCTGTTTGGAGAGGACCTTTTCCCATTGTTCCTTATCCCCATAGCAGGAGAACCCCTCTTGCCAATGCTAGCTGCCGCTTGCAACCCCTGCCTCTTGCCACCTCTTCTACCCTTTCCTTCAAGATCCATTTCAGTGCCTTGCCAGTTCTCCTGCCCCAAGCATGTTGCTCCTCGGCATTGCCCCTCATGTGGAAAACATGGATCCCTGTAACCCTCCTTCCTCATTCTCTGTCTGCCCTCTCAGGTATAAACCCTCGCATGCTCCTTGTGATACACACTGCGGAGACCATCCTGCATCCCACGCTCCCTGCTCAGGCACTACTGGCCTCTCCACACACCCCTTTCCTCACACGTTCAGAGGACCTTCTTTATCCATACTGTTTTCTGCTGCTCTCCACAGTCTCTTTCATTACTCTGATAGGAACACCAGGTTTCAGGTCACAGGCAACATCCGTCTTTACTGCCTACCTTTCCGCTGCCAGAGTTTGTAAGTAAACGCTGACCAGCTGAAACTGAAACTGCCTGTGGCTTCCATCCTTGGGACGTGAAGGACTTTCTTGACGCAATGCAACGCATGGCCGTGTTTTCACTGAGAACTGCGTGCTAGTCTCTGCTGAAGGATAAGCTTTCTGTCATGAAACATAACAAAAATGGCTTCACTTCTGAAGTGTCTCTTTTCAAAACATATTATTTGCATCAGAATTACTCTGGCTTTGCCCCTGTGCCTTTTCAAAAGGAGAAGAATCATTCTGTTTTAAAGAGACACACTGACTTTGAAATATTACAAACATAATGACTTTCAGCCTGAGACCAATTTCAAACACACCCTGTTGAACATTTATGAAAGGAAGACAAACAGAAAACCCAAAGGGTGTAAGACCGAACAGTGTGAAATTTCACACTGATATAGTACCTCTGTGCACAGAGGAAAAGCATTTTTCCTCCATGCCAGCTTCCATCGGAATGCAGTTTTAACTAGAGAACTGCATTTGGCACCTCCTTAATACGCCAGCTATGGTTGGTTATAGCGCCTAGCTAATAAGGCAGCTTCCACATATGCAGTTTTCAGACTCATATATGAAAGTCAAATCATCATTAACAAGCAAATCAATCCAAAGCCCCTTATTTTCATGCCCCTTGCTCTAACCTCAAGACCAGCAGTAGTTTTTAACTTATGTTTTTTAGAATCTCTAGTTTATTTTTAAGGAAACTGCTCTTAATGTAACTGGGAAAAGCGAGCTTATGGACCTAGATGCACTGTACTGGCAGCTATTCTTCTACTGATTGTTTTTTGTTCTTACTGTTTGCTAATTGAAAAAGATTGAAAATCACTTCTCTAGATACGCTTCAAATCTCAGAGCATGACATAAAATCTGAGAATCCAAATTTCTACCAAGCAGCGTCTAGCTAACAAACAGTTAGCTGTGTAACCCATTGGGAAAGTTTATATATCCTATTCCTCTGTTAAAGCTGAGTAGAAATAGGACAATAGCTTGCTAACGCTAGCAGCTGAGACAACCTTTTATCTCAAGCAGACACAGTCCACACTCAGAAGTCCCGGACAGACTCCGCACAGAATCATTCTTCTTAAATGTCATGGATTGCCTGTCTCAAATTGAAAAGTCCTAGAGAAAAAAAATAGCAGTAAAAGAATTGAGCCAAGGCTGCCAAGATGGGTACCCAAAAGTTAGCAAGTGCCAGAATACGGGAAGATCGGACAGAACTCTGCAGTCAATGCGCCAGCAGGAACAGGGGAGAAATTAAATGGACTTGTCATACCTCTTGCTCTCTAACTTTGTAGAGCCTATTAGTAACACAGGGTAAGGTTATCACAAGAGGTTCGCATCACTGCGAACAGAAACCCCTCATACGCTCCCACGCCTTGTGCATTGGTCTCCCCTACCATCAACCTTTGTCCAGTGATCCATTTGTATCACGCAAGTGTAATACACTAGTAGGTTAAATTTGTTAATAAACCAGGATATGAGCATGTTATACCTACTTAGTATTCAGTTTGCTCTTTTATAAATGATTTGGTAGAGAATCAGGCCCTCTTCTCCCTCTCTAGCTGACTCTGATCTGATTCTAATTCAATTTCTCTGCCTATTGTTTATTTCACCGCTCCCCTGTGAAGTGTCAAATGCTGATGTTCCGTCAGCCCAGAACTGTCGTTTATATTTGTCATTCAGTCCTTGTTAAAAAATAAAACAGGACTGCGCCTGCCTTGGCGCGCTCTGCCTGGGAATTCCCTGTGGTAAAATTAGTCCATTTAGATGGAAAGTTTTGTGTCACTCCCCTGTCTAAATTGGCAGATCTGGCTCTTTTGCAAAAACCAATAAACTGTGAACCTTGATGCATCTGTCAATCAAACTCATCTTTCGTGAGCAAAGCCAGATGACAACAAAAGCTGGGCAGGTTCCTCCGATTGGTTCTTCTCATTTAGGCATATCAGGAGGCACCTGTCACTCCTCTGGCTCAGCATCGTGCTCAGAGGGACTCCATTCACGGAGAGATGAAGCCTTATTGGGGGCTGGGTTGGGGCTGGGATGGGGAAGGAGGAAGGGGGAGTTTACCCTCCTCACTTTCAATACAGTCTGCATCTCGGCTCTTTCCTCATGGCTCTGGTGGGAGGCAAGGAATTGACATCACCTTTTGTTCTGGACGTGTCTTTTTCACCTCTGAAGTGAAAGCTTTGATTTCTTAAACTATGCAGGGTTTCTGGTGGCTAAAAGGATGTAGCGGGAGCAGTAAATGTGACAAGCTCTGTCCCTGGGGCTCTGGGGACTGAGCCGTGATACCACGGAGGAGAGAGAGGATATATTCCAAACCCCTTTCCTAAGCTGCTGCGTGCACCCTGCCTATCTGGTCACCCTCCTGAGGAGGAGAGGCAGAGAGGGTATTTCTACCTCTCTGCTAGGAAAGGAAGGGATTGCAGACTGATTGAACGAGGCCTTGCATGTCAAGGAAAGCATTTTTTATAAAGGCATAAAAGAGGAAGAAAAAAGGCAGCAAAGAGCAATAGCTCACACCATGGTGCTTGAGAGGAGCTGGGGCACTCAGGAGCTGATAATACCTGTGGGAATGACCCCCAGGGAGATCAGACTTCAGGGGACATTTCAACTTGCCTGGTTTTCACTGGAAAATTCTGAACTCTGCTGTGTGCCCAAAAAAAAGGGTGTGAAATTTCTATTCATCGTTTCTTTTGTATTCAAAAAGAGAATTTAACCTATTTTTTTCAAAGAGTAATCATTTGCATATTTGCATTAGGTTGCCACTGAACCATTCAAGAAACTTGTTCTTCCACAGAGCTGCTGCTTGATGATGGATTTATGTTACCTCTTAAGCACCCCATCACAAACCTCATCTCAAGCACCTGTATCTTCTCTTTCTACTTTGTTTTGCTCAGAACAGGTCTGCCATCGTATGTCACTTACATTGTACACAGGTATCAATGTAATTGTCTTGGCAGTGCAGGAGCCAGCCCGTTCTCTCAAAACCAGAATATGGTACCTTACTAATTCTCACAGCTGCCTCACAAATCTCATGAAAGTTTTGTGCTTTTGCTGCAGTTATAGGATATATAAGATGAAAATCTCAGCCTTCCTAAAACACTTGTGAGTCCATGTGGTTCCACTGTCCTGCTTCAACTACAGACTCAAAAAAAAACCAAGACAGAGCTTGAAAACAAACAGCAAAAAGCCCTTTATGGCATTTAAGCTCTCGTCATTGTTCTTGCATGTGGAGGAAAGCAATTCTTGCTCACTGAGTGTTTGAGACTTGCCAAACTGGGCGTACAGAGTACTCATTTTCATGTGAGAGATGAATCTGGTAAAACATTGACCAGATGATGCTATTAGCATTCATATACACGTTTGCTGGGCTACCCGCATAAGGTCAAAATACAATCCGTACATCGTTGTTTGGGGTCTTGAAAAGACTGCTAGAAGAATGCTTGTAGCAAGCAGCTTAAGGGCTACCGAATGAGGACACAAAGTAACGTAGCCACAGGCTACAGTCACAGAAGGAAACATTACAGTCCCTCTGTACTGTGATTAGGAGCCATATTACAATATCACCCAATATACTGAAGCAATGACTCTGCGACTCCGTGCGTTACGTACCGTACAAAGTAAGACATCATTCCTGTCCTGACCAACCTACTCATCGTTAGACAGAATAGAGAGAGGAGGTGAGTCATTCAGTGCTGCTCATTGACAGAAAAGGAACGACACGCAAACCTCACCAGCCATGTCAGCACACTGTACCCTCCTGCCCTTTCGGCAGGTACGAATACAAGCGCAAAGGGGGCCACCACCAATTAGCCCCAGCAGAAGGATGCTGGGAAGTGATCACGTTCTGGGGAAAGACAAGAGGTGGCTGCTCAGACCACCTCACCGACGTGCTTTGAAAGGTTTGCCAGATTCTTGAGAGAGTAAATGAAAGAAAAGATGATGAATCTTCAACACAAGTTTTCTACCTGCTGCATCATTTTCTGGCAGGCGAATTCATACACATAATGTAAACAAAGTCTAAGCAAATCAGCTTGGAAAACGTTGTGACAGAAGAGAAACTTTAGAATGTTACATAGTGGAAAGAAAATGCTAACAGATAGCTCACGCTGATGGTCCGAACAATGGCCGTAAAGCTACTAATACAGAGAGATGCCTGGCCAAGCTTCCCAAAAGCAGCTCTCTAAAATGTAAGCCATTTTCAGGGATCTTACCAAACACCATAACTTCCCCAAATCACCAACAGCCCAGCACATTCCTAGCTTATCAGCCATCTGTGCTTGTTGCAGATGCACTCAGAAGTGGAGTGAGATTTTCTTCCATGATTTATTCCCATCCCTGTACTCTACTTTGAGGATTCACTGGGCAGTAACCTTTAGAAACTGGCCAATATTCTGGACCGAGTAATTGTTTGTCATCCAGTTTCACCTTTGTCAGAACATTCCAAAGGCTCAGATTCTACAGTTGTGATCAGCTCCTCAAAAGGATACAAATAAGAGTTAGGCATGTAAATATGTACAGGTCAGTATTTTTACTAGGAGACTCTGAGTGTTCAGGACACTCAGATGTATATTACATACTGAGCATTTTTTAAAATTTTGTAACAGTTCCTAAAGATCACTGAAAAAACTATCCATCATTTTTCCTGGCTTTAATTAATGAATATATTTTTAATTTACCCTTCTTTGAAAATTCTTTTCTCTAAGTTCATTAGGAAAATCTTACCTTGTTCTTCTATCAGCTAGGATACATATTCACCATCTGACTTCTTTTTAAGTTTTACTATAAATCAGAAGGGACTTAAATTATACTCTCTGCTCCAGCTATTTCATTGTGCTCCCCCTTCTGTCTGTATCAGGTGATCGCTCTCGATAGATTAAGGTTTTTACTGTCTGTAGCAAGAATTCTCTTACTGCTTCATGTTTGCACAGCAGGTAACACAGTGGGCTCCTGGCCCACACCAGAGGTCTCGAAGAGCTACCACAAAATAAACTGTAAATAGCAAAATATTTTTTTGGGGAAAGGCCACAAAGTACCATTCCTGGGAAATGTCCTAGCGATATCAAACATTTCTTCTCCTTGGAGGCAACTTCTCTGCCACTACTCCCAGAAAATCCTGCTCTACATCAAGGTGCCACATGAGAAGTTCCCACCAAAAGAAGGGGAGAGAGATTGGGAAAAAAACTAAAGGAAACTCAGAACAGCCTTTGATTCTGAAAACCCAGCACAGCCTTTATCGATATATCCAATATTGACCTGTGTGTCTTTCTATTTTTATCTTTGAATATGGATTGCATGTTTTGACCTGTTTTTGTTTGTTTATTCGCGGTTTTACCTCTTCATATGTATTTTGCTTGGCTGATACAGCAAAAGCAAAAAAATCAATAATATTTTGATTTGCTCTGAGACCTGTTTGCCTTCACAAACTGAGACTGACCACAGGCATCACCTGTTCTCTCAGAAGAGAGGGAGACACAGAACATTTCAGACCCATGGTGAAGGATGTGAAGGTTTTTGGAGCCCCTCCTTCTGAGTCATGCATCACCAAATGTACTAGATATGTGTCATCTCTGAACTACAAGGGCTTTAATACAGAAAAAGCAAAAGCTTCGATGCATCTCTTCCCTTGCACAGCCACTCAGAACACAGAGAAGTTGAGCCTGGATTGTTTGGTTACATACAGACAGAACTGCACATGTGGGTTTTGTGCAATACATATCTGTGCACTGTAACAGTGAGCATCAGAGCCGGCATTAAATGGCCAACCAAAAGCCTCAAAAGGCTGCTGGAATCTTGCTCCAGAACAGCAGAGCATTCTCATGCTCTTAATTTGCCAAATCAGACACTTCTTAGTTTGAAATTCCCCATGCTGCTAACAGAGAAGATACATACTGACAAAAACCATACAGCTGCAAACTTCCTTATGCTCCTTCTCATCATACATCAGTGTTGTGATTGCAAGTCCTCTCACTTTGTCCCATTAACACAATTTCAAAGCAACAAAGGTGTGGTGAATCTGCAAGCCACTGATCATCTGGTTTGCTTCGTAAAGTTGGATAAAGTTTTTCCTGACACTGTTTCTCCTTAGGCACCCCAAACTAGCAGTGCACTGTCTAACGTGGCTTGCTCCTAAACTGATCAACCTTGAAAAAAACAAAAGGTAGGATTCTAGTTTTGGTTAGCAGAGCCAAAATAACAACAACTATTGTTTCTGCCCTCTGTCTCCATTGTACTATATTTCTCCCCTCTCCCCTCCAAGTGATCTTTTCTCAGCCATCTCTTACTCAAATGCTGAACAAGTCACTTAAGATACAGCCCAGACTGAAGAGGCCAAAGAGAGGAGAAAACAGTCATTAGAAGGAGAGATGGAAACAGTCTGAAAACAAAAGCACTAGTCATCACCTTTTTGTGAAGATGACCCATACCTCCTCCATGCAGGATTTCATGTTCCTGAAATAAACATGGTGCAAAAAGAGCGCCTTCATGCTACTCTCTGAGCTGCCAAAGTAGTGGGCTACCCTTCACAGTGGTTTCTGATGTGAATTCCAGTGTGACTCCAGTGTTTGAAAATACACAATACTCATAGCAACCAACTTGTTTATGCAATCAGTTATGGTTCTCAACTCGAGCAATAAGATTTTACCTTTCTGTCCAAAGTCATTACCTTTTCTCAGTCCTACAGCCAGAGAGATGTTTATCTACATTGAGGTTAAGTCCCTCAGACTCATTAGAGAGCTCCTATCTAGCACAGTTAATGCTACAACATTGGTATGACAAGTTACTCATGCCATGCTAAAGACAGAGATTGACTCTACAAATGCCAGCAAGAATCTGTCAGTTCTGCTCATGACCTCATGGTTGGGATGTCAGTCTCCTGAATTTCCTTTTACTACCCACAGGTAGAGTTAGTTAAAGACAAATTGCTGTGCAGACTAGTGCCATCTCTAGCAACATATCAAAGTCTCCTGCTTTTCTCCCAAGATTAGGCACTTACGTTGTGTTTTAGAATACCTCTGTTAGGATATTTAGGAACAAAAGACTTCCCACAGCTTCAAGTGGAATCACAGGCATACAGAAGGCACTCAAGGATCTCTTATCTTCAAGTGACCACAATAAATCTTCCTTACAAGTCTCACATGACTACAAAATGTTTGTGTTTCAGATCAAATCATCTACAGTTTTCTGCAAACTTCCATTCCAGATTAATCACTACATGGTGAGACAAAGCATTATCATCATTGTTATTTTCTCCACCAAGTATACAAGATCTTTATCAAGTTGTTCTGGGCTCCAGGCAGAAATCTTAGCTGAACCATTCACTCAAAGATCCTTCCAAATTCAAATCTCTTACATATTTTCAGAAATTTCTGTTCTGTTTTCTGATTATGCCATTTTCTTACCTTTATCTGCACTCCACATGGTCTGTTGCTGGGCTGCTCAGGGCATTCTTTGACCTCTGCATCCCCTGGTGTCAGGAAGACTCTTAATTGGAGTTCATCAAAATGGTTCCTGAATACTCCCCAGAAAGCAAGCCAGAGGCTTCCTCAGCAGAACCAGACCCTGCAGGTCACAAGAACACACAAAAAAAGACAAATCTTGATTAGGTTACAAAGTAGCAAATTCAAAACTGATTAAAATTTTTCCCCAACAGTTTGTGTTTTAACCAACTGAATTTGTAACCACAAAAAGCTACCAAGAGTCCAGAAAAGATTGGACAGTTTTATAGCTTAGAGAAAAACAACACAGAGTTATGAGCATTTGACAAGCATTCTGGAAAGATATGAACATTTCTGGGATTAAGCCAACCTGCAGATTATTTGAGCTCCCAACAAACTGCAGATGCTTCCTCTGTCTGCCCATCGCACAGTTGTTCTGCCTTCCTCTTAGGAATCTGTTGAGACTACTGCTAGAAATGGTAGAAGAGACAAAACATGGGCCTGGCCCAGTCTTATAAATCCTATACTCCTAAATCCAAATATTTAGCATTAAAAGTGAGGAAACTCAGCCTGCAACTCTGTCCTACTGTACCCTGGTTAGTTCTAAATGTAACCTGCTCAGAGCTTAATTTGGTCCAATTTATTTTCCCACTGTTTTACAGAGACTTCAGTTTTGAATTGTTGCCTTTTCAACAACAAAATTTTTTTCATCTCAGTTTCACAGTACAGAAAGATTTGTGCTGTTTCAGATTTTACTCTCTCTTTTCAATTTTTAGGGATAATTTTTTAAATAAAAATATTTGTGTTTCTGTCCCGAAAGTTCAGTGACATAAGTGAAAATATGCCCATTTACTCCGTGAATGTGTCCTATGTCATGTTGACCTGACTGGCTCAGGACAGCCTGATCATAACCATTTTTCTCAGAAGCTTGAGTTGCTTTCTGTATCCACCGCTGTCAATCAGAAGTCTGAAGTCAAAAGAGTTACACTCATGTAAACAGTGCGTAAGTGAAACTGGAATCAGGCATTGACTTTTAAGATAGCTGTTTTCAAGTTCATTGCCACGGCTACCCCAGAGGGGACTCCTAGTGCACTGTGATCATCTTGTCTGGCCTCTGATATGAGATACCCATAGGGCTGCTTTGAATTAATTCCTGCTGCGGGTCCAATAGCTGGGGTTGAGCTCGGGGAATCTGTTTCTGAGGAACATTTGCTGCAAAGTATAAAGGTTTGAGCACTGGAAAATACAGTGAACCCTAGCTAAAATATTTTGACAGGTGATTACCTGCACTGTTGGAAATACGCACATTATTTCTGGTTGAATTTACCTACTATCAACTTATAGCTGCTGGAGCTTGTCAGATCCTTGTATACTATGCTGCAGAGTCTTTGCTACCCAATGGTATATTCTTCATTTTGGTTCATATTTATAAACTGCAATACTACTAATCTTGTTTTTTAATGAGGAAAAACCCCAACTTAATAAATAACGTGTATTTAGGCTTCATATCTCTGTGTGGAGGTTCTCTTTATAAAAAGACACCCAACTTCTATACAAGCACCTTCTCATTAGCAATCAGCGATGTTTCTGCTCTCTGGGATGCTAACCAACCAGGTTCTCCCTTCACAGATACCCCCAATTCAGACTGGTCCTTTCCAAGCACCATGCACCTCTCCCAAGTTTTCTGATTAAGCCCTGTCTGTTTGCATGACTTCTATGCAGAAAAATGGCTGCTCAGTTATTACTGGCACCATTGCCAATCTGTGTAGGTTAGTTCCTATATGAATTTTTGTTTGCTGTTGTGAACTACAACAAACAGCAGGTCTTCAACTCAAACAACTTACACTTTAGGATCTCACATAAAAACCTGATCCGCTCATGTGTTTCCTCCTTAAACTTTCTATCTCAAGTCACAACTGTTATTTTGGATCATCTCATCTCAAATAGGAGTACTTTTAGGTTTAGTCCCCTGCACTATAGATGAATCTCAGCTTTATTTACCTGAGTAACTACCATGGAAACTTGTCACAAAAGCCTTGAGAAGGAGATGCCTGCACCATTTCTTTGGAGTGATCATACCAAGAGAAGGAAAAAAGTGTTTGAAAACAAATATTCCCTCTACCCAGTATGCCTTTGCATGGCTGTCTTTTCCTGTGCACTTGCTCTTAGTGCAGTAACTTTAACTGTCTTTCTAATTGGCAGGAAACTTGGTGGCCCTACAAAAAGTCTCTCTCAAATCCTCTGCAGTTTGATTGTGCCAGCTCCCTGCTTCCTACATCTCCTCACCCTAGCTGCTCCATTTCGGCACTCTAGAAGATCTGATGCTCAGATGTTCTTCTCAGGGAGGATGCAGGCTAGAAGTTTGACCCAACCTAAGACGGCCACAAACAAGCAGTCAGTCTCTTAGATGCTCGGTTGCACATTTTTACCAAATGAGAATTGTATTTGAATTTGCATTATATCTGACTGAACAAAATAAGAGAGAGAACATCTAGCACCACACCACTTGTGTTTCACCATTTCCAGTTTGGGGCTTGCCATTCAAACTCGTTTCAGTCTCCAGGCTGTTTATGATATGGACACTCATTTTGTCCTCTGCATTGATGAAACATTTTGTCCCAAGACAAAGATGATGACTGAATGCTGGCAAACTAAGCCACAGTGCTCCAAGAAACAAAGGCAGGTCCTGCTAACCTGCAGCTAAAGGCTCTGGATGGAAATTTCAGAAATGCTGAGCTCTGATTTATTGCTGCTCCCAGTGAGATCAGCAGAAAAACTACTGATAACACTTCCACTGATCTCAGCATTGATTATTTTGGAACATCCCACTCTCGGTGTAGGGAAGGCTGGGGAGGAGACGGTGGTGAAGATGACACTAATGGAGCCTATCCTCTGAACACAACCAGCATTTCACAGAGATACCTCCCTCTGATCAGGTCTTTAGTATACCTCTTTAGGTCACTCAAAGGTTCATAAAAAAGACATAATTTGAAAAACATATTTAATCATTATTCAAATACTTTGGAAGACATTTGATCCATCCTGAGGGGAAACAGAATCCCTGATGTTGTTTTGTAAGATGCGATTCCTTCTTGGATGTCTCTCACAAGCAAACACGATGGCAGATACCAACACATTGCAAGGTGCTGGAAACAACTTAGTACCTACTGAAACAGTAGTTGGGAATGTATCAGCCTTTTGAGGGTTAACCAGATTTGTCCCTAGCTTCCTGCTCCCTTTGGTACGAGGGAGAAGTAGAGATGTATATGGAGATTATATATGGAGCTTCAGGTTGAGCCCCAGAGACACCACACAACAACTACTAGCTTTTACTGCTGGGTTTTTAAATGTGGGGTTTTTTTGTGTGGTGGTTTTTTTTTGTTTGTTTGTTTGTTTTTGGTTTTTTTTTTTAAATCCCCAAGCGATGGTGCAAATTCTGGAAAAGCAGCATCCTGATTCCCATCATGAGACAAGTGGCACTCTCTTCCTCCCCCATCCCTCTTCTGTTTTCCATCACACTGAGTTGGACTGGAGGGAGCCAAAGAGGAACAGAATTTTTCCTCTCTCTTTCATTATATTTTTTTAAACAATCTCCTCCTCCACCTCCCCTTTCTTCCACTCCTCCTCTTCATCCTCCCACCCACCCCCACCCTGTCCATCTCCCCTCATCCCACTCACACACCACTCTCCCCCTTTACCGGTATCCAACACTGTCAACCCAAACACATGATAAATTGCCCTGTCAACAGAATTCATTCAGGGACCAATTAATTCCACAGAAATGAACCAGGAGCCATCAGTTGCTGAAAAACTCCAAGTGCAGGGAGCGAGGAAGCTAGCTTTGTGAGTGAGAGAGAGAGAGAGAGAGAGAGGCTTGGGAAGTTAGTCTGACAGAAATTGGTCATTTAATGCTTAAGTGCACCGTAGACAGCCCTGTCATAGCAGCCGGCATGGCAAAAACTCCCCCAGTGCTTTATTTATTAATTATGTGGAGCAGCACGGGGGTCACTTCACTGTCTCGATACAGACTCATCAACTTTACTTCTTGTCACTGGAAGAGATCCCACAGCATGTGGGATAGAGGGCCAGGCCTTCTCCTGGCTCTGTCTCCTGCCATCCTGACACAATACGGGCTAGAAGCAAGTTTGCAAGAGCACCGCCTGTGCCCTCGGTGAGAGTGGGCAGCAGTGGGCAGGGACACAGAACAGCCAGAAGTGGGAGGCAAACCGTTATCCTGCTGCTGCCCAGCTCTGGAGTAGAGGTGGTGGGAGCCTGGAGATTTCATTTGCAAAGCTTCCTCATTATCCTCCTTCAAATTCTCCTTAGCCACGATGCCTGCAAAAATCTGACAGCAGTTAGGCTGCTGATGTATTATGAGTACTGCCTATCCTGCTGATCAATAGCGTCTCATTGCGCCTTACTGTATTCCCTCAGCTGTCCATACTAGCCCTTGCTTCTTGACTCATACTTGTAAGCTCTCTGAGGGCAGGACTGTCTTTCTCTAGCACGCGAGTACAGCACCAGGCAATGGCAGACTTTGATCGTGGAGAAATGCTCCTTGAAAGGTAGAAACAGAAATAATAACAACAACAACAACAACAATATTATTTTATAGAATCACAGAAAGTAAGGCTGGAGTTCACCTTAGGAGATTGTCAAGACCATGCCTCTGCTAAGACAGGATCAACTGTCATTAAAGTATTTCTAAACCTTTTTGTCTAGCCTTTTTTTAAGAACAGTGAAGGTTACACAACCTCCCTAAGCAATCCACCCCAGTGCTCTGTTACCCCATTCCCCTCTCCGTGCTGCTGGGGCTTTAGGATCTGAAAATACTCACTTCCCTCACAGAAAACATCAAGCCAGGCCCTGAGATATATCTCCACCTTTAAAAAAGAGACAGAAATATGTGTCTACACAGACACAGAGACTTACAAATGATGCATGCGCTGCTCTTCACATTCTCTTGTCTTGTTGGAAAACAATGGGATGCATTCTGGTTTAATCCAATATAACATATATTTTCCAATTGGGTCAGTAGAACCAAAACTTCATTCTCCTTCAGCTTATAAAAGCTGAAGAATGCAAAGAAGTCCTGGGAGTGGTGATATTGCACTGGTACTGCAGAGTTTAAGCGTCCCACTAGCAACTCTGCTGATTCAAGTGGTCTGCTGAAGAAGAAACACCTCTTCCTCCGCAGGTGATTACTGGTGTCTAGTGAAGAACTGCTGTGTCTGGCACCTGGAGACACAGAGCTGTACTTCAAAGTTTTGGATTCCCGGTCCAAATTTGCCCAGTCTTTGTCAGTGTTCAAATATGGGACTTAAGTACATTTTTTCTGCAGATATCTCTAAACACATCTGTCCCTCCATGCTTACAAGTGCAATAGGGACACACAAACTACAGCAGAAGTATGAGCTGGTGAATCACAGCAGTTCTATCTTGACAAAAAGCTGTTGCCTTTACATCTCCTAACCCCACCATGGTCCACTTTAAAGAGGAAAGAAATCCTTGCCCTGCCTATCATGGTACACAGAGGGGATAACAGACCTAGCAGTTCAGATAGACCCTCCAGCACATCAGATGGCACATTAGATTTAGTTTAAAACCACAAACTACAAAATGTATTCTCCTAATTTAGATCTACCAGTCAGATCCTTCCAAAGCTTGGAGGAATATCTGTGACTGCTCTCCTGCACCCATCCCTATCCCAGAGGCGAACTTCCAAGATCACAACTCCACAACCACCTTATAGCACCATGGGCCCACTGACAAACTGGAATAACTGTGCCAGTTCCTTAAAAGAGAGAAGTTTTACACAAGCCAGGCAGAGAGATCTGTTCTGTCCTCAAGACCCAACAATATCTCTAAAGAGCATATCTTGAACAAAAAAAAGTCAGGAAGTGAACATCTGATCCAATAACAATCTGTATTTGTGTATTTATCTGTACCTCTGTGGCTCCACTCTCTCAGTACCTACCTAGTTATGGATAAATATTAGTGTGTTACAGAAGATACAGCCTGACCAGGAAACTCAGCTGACAAAGGACTATTTAAGTCACACAGTATCCTTACAAATCCCTTCCAAGATCAACAGCAGTAGTGTTTATCAGCCAGGCTTTAAGTGTACTTTTTAGCATTAATTTCTTGTTAGCAACCAATATTTCACAGAGAAATTTACATTAAAAATGTTTTATGTTCCTTAGTTTCACACGAGAAGAGGAAGAGAATCTTTTATTTCAGCTAATGAGTAACGTACATGGGCAAAGCTAGTGTTAGCTGATCTGCAGGATGTACAGTCTGCAGTAATCATTACCACTGACTCTTTGGTAACTGCCTGTGGTGCGAGTATTAGCATGCATGGAAAAGTAGTAACCACTCCCTCCAGTTTTTGCAATCATTACAATACAGTAAAAGAAGCAGTCATTTTCCCATGGGGAAAAAAAAATAAAATCAAATCAAACCCAGACTCGATAACCTCTGAGATCCCTGCTAGTTCTGTTCATTTCATTCCTGCGCTTCATCTGAAAAGCGATGGCGAAAACAATGAATTTTTAAAGTGAAATTTAGGTATACAATTGTCATTTGTTGGCCTTTAAAAATGTCGTGTTTCAGATATTCAGAATGGGGATCATATTACAAGCCAATTCCCTCAAGTTACAGCTAATATTCAGAATAGAACATTCAATTAACGTATATTCACTAGATTGTAACTTCTTTGTAAGGGGAACCACAAATGCCTAGGAACCACAAGTAATGCTGAGGCCGCTCAGATACTGTAGTGATACTATAAATAACCAAAACAATAAATAAATATTTTTAAATATTCCTACTTGGTGCCAGAAATAAACTACACCTTCACAGAGCAGGTATGACAACAGAAATCAGATCTGAAATAGTTTTAATAGTGGAGGACCTAATAATCAGGTCAGAAAATTTACTTTTGTGTTGGGACAGACTTTTTTAGGGAGGTGCTGATCACCTTTACTGTCTAAAACAACAGGCAATAAAGAATAAAGATAAAACCTAATCTGTGGAATGAAAGGATGCTTTGGGCTTCCGTTGGCTTACCCCAAGAGACATGCCCGTCACAGGAGGACCCCTGTATCCTGCTGTTACAAGTTTGTTCGATACTTTGTCCTCAAGGGGCTCACTCTGCAGGCCAAAGAACTCCGCAGGTCCCTGCACTGCAGCTCTGCTGTGGACACCGTTCTGAAGCACGCATTTTTCTCAAAGCATCATCTCCTGGCAGTACGTGGCAACTTACCTGTCCAAGCTAGAATGCAACAGGCCATCAGTTCCCAGTGTGAAACTGCCAAACCGCTTCACCATCTGCTGGGGAGGCATTCTGTGATGCAGTTAACGATGATTTGTGAGGAGGGGGCTGGGGGGCCTCTGTGGGTACAGACCACCAGCCTCCACAGTTATGCACACCAAGGACACGGGCCTTGCCAGCAGTATTGTGTGGTTCTAGGAGATCAGTGCGGACTATCGCAAGCATTACCGTTGCTGGTACCTTTTCTTGCAAGAACAGCCTGGCTCTGTAAATCCGTTAGCTTAGTTAACAGCACGGGATGAAAAGTGGTATTTGGCTGGTGAGCCTTCCAGTAATAGGGGCTACTAGCTGCAAGTGTTCAACAACTCAGAAGACAGCCTTAAAATCTCAGAAGCAAAATTGTTGGGGATGATTGAGAGTTTCCTTTTCCTTTTTAATTCCTTCACCTTCTCAGCCACATGGCTAGTCAAGCACTTCTAGAAATGAAAGTCACTTTTTAATGTAGTAATTTGTCTCCTTGTGCTGGCATTTAAAAGAAAACACTCAACTAAAATATTACAAAGGCCTCACAGTTGATAATCCTGGACTAAATAATCCCAGCCTGGGATATACAGAGGGCTTAATACACAGAAAGTGGCACGAAGACTGCACATAGCCTCTCCTTGTAAGACAGCTGCATCTGCCCATGAAGATACCAAAACAGCATCTTCTAACATAGGGATTGCTGGACTCACTCACTAGAAGCAGCAGCTAGTGGTAGCTTAAAAAGCAGCAGAGAGCTCTGACCCTGCCT
This sequence comes from Psophia crepitans, assembly GCA_013399095.1. NCBI lineage: Eukaryota > Metazoa > Chordata > Aves > Gruiformes > Psophiidae > Psophia > Psophia crepitans. The sequence goes on along the minus strand of VWZZ01000863.1, from coordinate 295,850 downwards.
CACTTAGGTTTTTCAGGTAATTTTTTTTTTTTTTTTTTTTAAGGTGCTGCGTGACACTGTCTGCTGAGCACTGCTGCTCTCAGAGCACGGAGGTCAGTGCTGGGGCCCCATTACTTCAAGAGTGGTCGCTACATCATGGCACAACAGAATGCACACTGCCCTCGCCCTCCTGGAAATCTCAAGTTCATGCTATCTTATTTGATTCTTTTGGGCTGAACCATCCAGATGGGTTTGCCAGTAGTTCTTAAACACATTTATTTCCACATGTCCAAAACACTGGGGAAGGCAGTATCAATGCATCAGCACAGGACTGCAAGGATGAGCCCATTAGATGCAAAGTACCTACTGAAGTTGGTAAGGACTGAAGGCCCACACATTTGAGACCTATATGTGAGAACCTGGTGCAATAAGAAGAGAGAACTCCTGCCATAATGGTGGCAGGAGACACGGTCATTGTGTGAGCAGAGGAACCTTGGCCTGGCCCTGGAGCTTACAATGAGTGCTTGTTTTCCAGCAGGTAAAGCCAACCTGCCTTCACTTTCTGCATGATGAGAGTTTTCAAAGAGCACCTGAATAATTCAGGGAGGCTTTAATCCGAGTGCAGACGGACACAGGCATAAACTGTTTCCAGAGCCAGCTGGGAAGCAGTATTCCTGGCACTTCTCACCTCCTGCCACTTCTTGACATCTGATCCTAGGCCAGCAGCTCTCCCAGGTCTCATTGCATTGGCAGCTCAGTGACGTGTTTGGTGTTAGTGGAGACCCCACAGCCCTCTCAGCCCCAACAGTCTCTCTCCCAGTGTATGACACACTTTTATCACTTGTGAAACATGATGGGGCATGAGAGCACGCAGTGCTCCACAGGTCTCCTTTCAAGGATGGATGAGATTGCCCTTTGGAGACAAAGGTTCAATACCTCCACGTCACTGCTTGGCTGAAATCACCTTCAATCCATGGGCAAAGGTCTCTGCAAGGGATGCTTGGGGTCCATTTTTGGGTTGGGACAGAGTCAAAGTTGAGGTAGATTTTTTGTATGCAGCCAAGAGGGAAAACAATGATAAGACCTTTCACTAAGCCTCTGTGGTTTCCCTGTTGTACCTTTCCTCTTTTTGGTAATTCTGCATCTTGAATCAGGCTTTATTCAGCCTGTCAGGGTTCACCCTGACCTGAACAGGATGATCTGCAATTTATATCAGCACAACCAGGAAAAGAATCTGGTCCTTTAAAGCCACAAGGTATATGCTTTTCATGGAGCATTTACAGTATCTGGTATAACAGCAACTTGATGCTACACCAATGACTTGATTCTGTCCAAGTACACGTAGAACAAACATTTAAAATTCATTCATTTATGTTGACTCTAACACACCAATACTGGATTTACACTACCATGAGGAAAGTGAGAGCAAGTGTGAGCAGACGCACTCAGCAAGACAAAGGTGGTTTTGGTTTGTTTTTTTTTTTAAACAGTCACTTTCTTATCACCACTTTTTAAAACACACTTTTCTCTCTCTGGCTAAAATATAAACTACTATACAAGCCATGAAAGTTTTTCTGATGTCAGCATATCCCCTTGTATTGATCTGTACACCTGGACCTTCATTGTGCTAAGGAGCCAGTCTGCAGTTCTACCTTCCGCTGGACTGTGTGCATTTTCTGGCCCAAAGGGATAGGAATGTACAGAAAAAACCAGAAGTTTATGTAAGTAGAGGGTCCCTATGCAGTTCTTCCATCACATAAAAGCATGGGTCTGTCATGCAAACAAGACACAATACAATTCTTCGTACTCACAGTAACTGCCTTTCTAGCAGCTTTCTAAGGATGTGTTTGAATGAATCCCACGACCGCAGTTTCTCACCTCTGCACAGGCACTGCTTGCTTTGGCCTCAGAATAATGCAGGACTTCCCAGAAACTCAGAACCATGCCCATTTTACAGCTGGGGAGCTGAGGCATAGGAATTAATTACTGTGTGCATGGTCACACAGCAACTCATAGCTCAGCAGAGAATCGAAGTAATGTCATTTAGATGCCACTTAATGTCACTTAGTATTTGATCCGCTAGACTGTTCTTCCCACAGCTGATCACTCTTTTGTATGTAAATCAGCCACTAGAGCTGGAGGAAAGGCACGGTAAACTTAGATATCGAGAGAGGGAAAGAACCTGCTGGAAAAAAAAATCTGACAAAGGGAACAACATATCTGGCAGGGCTTGCAAAGGGAAAACATATGCTGTGATTATCAGTTGAACGTGCAGAGGTATAGAAATCTCACCTTGTAATGCCGATGGCTCTGTTCCCTGGAACTTTCTATCACCTTTCAGCCAAGCAGTGGCATGTGTCTGCGAGTCTGGAAATGGGCCCTTTGTCCCAAGATGAACTGAATGTCCTGCAGGACCAGAACTACATTTTTGTTGTGTGTCGTGCATTGCTTGTGCAGCAGGGCTCTGGTCCTTGCTTTTTCAGGAATACCAGAAGTGGTAACTTGCAGTGGGGGTGGACAGCTTGGCTACATCCAGTCCTGCAATTCCCAAGCCTCTTTTCTGCTCCATGATTTATCCATCATGGAATGACAAGCTTCACAGCACAAGGACAAGAATTAGACTATGTGCCTCTAGGAGAAGAGAGAAAAGGTTATGAGCAGAAGTTAAGGGATGGAATTAAAGAAGAGAAACATAGTCCTGGAGTGCCAAGATGCAGGCAAGCAATGTTATCTGAATGCGTTGTCCTAATCAAGCCCATAAGTCTATTCGAAGGAGTACTGTTACATACACAGTGTTTGCAAACTCAGGCCATGATTAAACAGCAATGACATGTAGCAGACTATGAAGGAAAGCAGCGGGTGCTAAAATGCTTAGCTGTTTTTCTTTTGAGAAATCAAGTGTGCTTCAAAGATAACAGGCCATGAAGATTAAGCTGCTACTGCACCAAAGGAGAAAAGCAGATGGAGCCACCAGCACCGCCACAGACGAGTACACAGAGATGTTTAAAGGCTGGAGATTTTATCAGCCCCTGCTCAAGGAGGACTGTAGGTTTCAGCTGTGGAAGGTGAAGAGAGGCAAAGAGGAAAAGAAGGGGAGGAACGTGAGGTAGAAGGATTTCATTAATTAAAAGAGATTAATTAGCACCATAAAAGCAGGCACCATGGATTACAGCAACTGTCAGCAAAGAGCAGTGACAGCTGCAGCAGAGCTGGCCGGCCACTCCTGTCCCTAGCCACTGGCCATCTCCCCATCTCAAGCCGCTCAGGCAGTAAAGCAGGCCAGTGTGGAAATCACGAAGGGCTCCCAAAATGAGGGGCAACTTGGAAGATGGATCTCATCCGGACAGTGGAATGAGCTGGTGCTGGGGTTTTTTATACTTTCCATGTCACCTTCAGCAAATCACTGATCTGGCTATGCTATCTTGTTCCTGAAATAGGGAGATATTTCTTCTGAACTGCCAATTTAAATTGTAAGACCTTTGGGGCAGAGAATAGAGCATGCCTTCTATTATATTTATAAGGGATCAGTAAGCATTAAAGAAGTGCTGCAGTAAAGAGTGGGTCAGCTGGTAACCAGAGTCCAGATGCATATAGCTAAAGTTAGAAAAAAGTGCTCATTCGCTCCCTCAACCCAACAATGTACCTTTCATATCAGCAAAGTACTTCATAATTTCCCTATGTCAGAGCCATTTTTAAACTCTAAAAATCTGGAAGCAAATGTTTTCAGTTTATTTTCTGATAAATCTTTGTACTTCTATTGAAAACATTTGCACTTCACCATTTTCTTCTATTTGTAAAAGATCAAAATACAGAAAGGCTCTAAAAAGGCTTTGTCTTGATTTTGTCACGGTGAAATATTTAACTTGCTCGTAAATGACTTTATTCTGTTTAGTCAAACTTCCCAAAAACTATTCTTGTTCCGGATGACAGCACGCTTTTTGATGTATTAAAATTCCTAAGAAACTCTGTATTTACAACCATCGTTATAACCACCCCCAGCGTGTTTCATTGCAGCACCACCCAGTAACAGATACTGTTCATATGTGAAGCATCTTTGTATTTGCTACTCAGCATCTATTAATCCTGTAAAAACACATTTATTTGGAAGCCAAATAAAAAGGTGTGGTATAGGCCACAGTTCAATTACATATATGCACAGCACTGGAAGATTTATCTCCACTAAAGGCCCCATTTGTTCTTTAAAACCACAGCAGGTACTTCCATGTATGTCAGAATCAGAGACTAAAAATCTCAGGGGAGAGCACTCTGGAGAGACTCTTGCTCTCAGATTTCTAATTCTCCAAGACACAGAAGTGTCCTTACAGAAATTTCCTAGCTTTTCATTACCTCAGTTTCTCCACATACAAACCAAAGATAATATCTAATCCAGCTTCACAATATGTTGTAGTGCAAATATATTTGTCTCCATCTGCGGGGCAGGGAGAGGCTTGGGAGGGAAGCAGAAAGCAACTGAAGCAAAGTTGGTACTTCTGAGTATGGAAACAAACACATACCTCTTCAAAAATCTGACTGTCCTAGGCAGAATTTGAGAATTTTCAAAGACAGAAAACTAAACCCTAGCAATGAGCTGTTTGTTTTGTTTTGTTTTTAATCCTGTGCTCTCAACTGCCACTGCCAGTCTCACACGTCATCTGGGTTCCAACATGGGGGAAAGAGAAGGTGACAACTGCTGGTCTGGTGCTGTGCACCCTGCCATTTGGATTGTAACTTGTAGGGGACCCATTCTTTGCTTCAAGCACAGGGTGCAGAACTAGGAGATAAAGCTGTAGATCTGCTGTGTGACATTGTGTGAGTCACTTCTCTTTCCTCCTGTCTCAGTTTTGCCAGTAGCAAGAAGGAGAGGGAGGGAGGTAAATGACCTGTCTCCTGGGACCATTGAAAGGGATGCGGTTTACCCTCATCCCAAGCACACAGCATGTGACAAAAAGATGCATCATAAGCATCTTCTTACCCAGGCATGCTACCATCTGTGAGAGCTCCCTGCTCCTTTAAGGTGCTGGAGCCAGCGGCCCTGTAAGGCTTGATACCTGCCTGCTATGCTCACAGCAGCCATCTCAGAGAGTCAGACTCTGGGCTGCTCCAGTCTATTTTATCACAATTTACTCGGTAACAGGTTACAAATGTGGCATCTGATGAAAATAATGAGCCTTGATGTCACTTAGTGCACGAGGCTCCCTGCGTGTGTGCAGGGAATAGCAAACAAGAGCCAGCCTGGCCTCCTCGCAGGTGCCAGCACAATTGGTCCCACGGCAGCATCCTCCCGCTGCGCTCTGCCTCGGCAAGACTCACCCACCAGCCACGTTCAGGCACTGTCAAAGACTCACTGCAGCATTCAAGGTCAAGCCCAAGGCAACTCACAGCAGGGTCACTCTCTACTGTGGTGGGGCAGTGTCCCTTGGGAACTCACCCAGCAGCCTACAGGCCAGATCTCAAGGACCCTAGTTATGACCCCAGATCCATCTGTGTCCCACTTCCAGAGGCACAGGTCTGCCAAGGGCAGGGACCAGCCCACTGTGAGGAAATGGTCCCTCTTCTTGTCTAAGCACTGTTAGTATGACTGGGAAAATTTTCAATGGGAAAAATCCCACTGAAAATCTAGAGGAAGGTTACCCAGCTTTTCAGTGATTAAGCACTCCAGGTCTCAGGGGCTGGTCAACCCAAGCTGTACCCAAGACTTGTTAGGTGGCCCTGACCAAAGTCCCTTTCCTCTTCTGAATCTTGGGGTTTTTTGGTGCTGAATGGAGATGAAAGCACTCCTGTACTCCATGGGGTAGCCACAAGGGTAAATCTCATAGAGACAGTTCTGGGCTATAGGCAAAGGTAAAGGACCTAGCAGCTGGTGGGTAAGGGTACAAGCAGATGAGATACAGAGCAGACAGAAGGGTCAGAGAAGATGGGTTAACCATGGAAAAGAGCACAAAACGAAGGCTAAAGCAGATAGAAGAATGGAAAGTAAAAAATGAAAAACAGTGCTGCAGAACTCTTCATGCATACTCCAAAGTTTTGCCTTTTTTAAAGCTTGGATTTACCAAACAAGTCTTGACTTAAAGACAAAAAAAACCCCAACCACCCTAAAACCACCATGCCTTTAGATAGAGAAGTAGGACAAGAAACCATCCTGTTGGAGTCAGTGTTTTTGGATGCTTCGGCTAAGCATCCTGACCAAATGCCTGACCTGATACTGTGTCTGAAATGGGCCAGATTTAAATGCTTGAAAATCCCCTAGAGAAGTTACCTGCTCAGAGGAAAGGAGCCTTGTAGCCCCTAACATTTACTATTATGGCTATTTAAGTTTTATTTTGATATAGAGAAATACACCACTACTACATGCAGACTCCTAGTCTATTTGGAATAGGAAACAGTATTAAAAAGATAATAATAATTTAAAAAAAATAAATCACTGTTTCACTCTTTTTCTGCTCAGCAATACCAATTTTAAAATTTACCCAACATGCAAGAGAAGGCTCTTAGAATACCAGTGCTGGACCAAGGGGATAGAGGTGAGGGTTGCAGTCATTTTGTTTCCCTCTGTGGGCTCAAAATCCAAATCTTGATTCCCCATGTGTGACAAGATACAGTCTTCCCAAATTCCAGACCATTTGGATTATAAGGCCTCTGGGATATAATCTACCTTTTTTTTTTTTTTTTTTAAATAAAAAACCCCAACAACCCAAAACAGAAAAGCTATCATGACAAGGGCTCTGATCTCATGAGAGCCTTTCATTGCTACTGTAATATAAACACTAACCCCACTCCTCTCATTAAAATCTCATCCTCTTCCCCAGAGCTTCAGCACTGCTCATGGTCAGGTCACTGCACATAGCCCATGTGTAAAGGGAAACAGCAGCAGGACAAGAGGCTGGATAAGAACATGCTGAGTACTTCTGTTTGTTGAGCTGGTCACAGTGACACCTAGCTTTTTTTTCCCGAGTTGACAGCATAAGGCATACAACAAATGCAAATCATAGCTTTTGGTGTGCATTGTCTTGCACTGAGTCTAACACAGAAGTATCTGAACAGGGAGAAAATGTAAGGTATAAAAGGGCTTTTTTAATCTAGCAGGGAAAGACTTAACAAGAATCAGTGGTTTGGAAGCTAGAACACAGGCAAATTCAGATGAAAAATATATCCCAGTTTTAATTTACAGTGATTAGCTATTGGAACAAAGTGCCAACCAAAATAGTGAGTTCTCACTCTCTCAATGTCATCTATACAACATGTGCCTCACTCAGCAAGGCAGAGTAGATGATTTCAGGATTCCTTTTATGTGCAAATCTATTATTTCTGTTACCTACTTATCCACTGCTGTCAGGGTCCTCAAGGTCTTTGTCATCTTTCCTGATCTCGATCAGCATACCCACCTTTGTCACACCTACAAGTTCCTCTTTCCTTTGTTCGTTCCTTTTTCAGGTCATTAGCAAATATATTTGGTACAGATTGCCTGTTTTGCCTGAATACTTCTTTCAGCAATATAAGTGTTCTCACCACATCCCTTGCCAGTCTGCTTCCAAATGGATTCTTATATTTAGAGAGGTTTTTTTCTACTACCACTTCAGCGTATGGGAGTCTCTGGGATATGGCAGCCAAGGCATTTTCTCTAAATCTCTGTCCACAGTCATTTGAGAGTTCCCCATCTGTAAGGAAGTCTGAGCATTCCTATTTTGCAGATGTAAAAGTATGCCACAAGAGACCAATGTCCAGATGCACAAAGCCTTTAAATGCCTAATTCTCACTGATCTCACAGTGCTGAGTTACCCTTATGGATAAGAGCTCAAATGACTTTGTGGGGAGAGAGCTCTACTTACAAATCCTATGTCTTAGCCAAAGCACTTTGGAAGCACAAAAATAGGCCCCCAGCCCCAGAGAGCCTTCATGCTCACCCACACACAATATTGTACAGTCAGGAGACAGACACAGTAAAGCCAACACATGAAGTAGTCACCGTCCCTTTTCTCTTCAAAACACGGGCATAACCAAGGCCAGCTCAACTCTGCACCCAGAGAACAGCCTTCTCTGTCTCCACATACCGCAACCCCTAACCCCTGGGGCCTGCTGACTGCGACAGACAGGAAAGCTCTCTGCAGCAGAGTGTCTGCTGGAATGTTTTTTAATTATCTCTGGAAAGTATGGACTGTGTATCATCATTAACTGGACTAAACACTGACGGTCAGTGAGTCAGGTACCAGTAAACGGTGCAATTAACAGCCAGAGGAGAGAAGTGTATTCAATCTGAAAGCTTTCTTTCTCAATCCATCTCCACTCATCACCCAAAGTGCTGAGCAGCGGACTTTTACTTTCAATTACATTAATCAGGTTAATTCCAAGTTAAAGTCAACATTTTAATCAAGAGGCAGCAAACTTGCACAGGGAAGTAGAGTGCTGAGGGGAAGAAAGGAGGAAAAAGAAGGACAAGAGGAAGAAGGAAGGAAAGAAAGAAAGAAGGAAGGATAGAAGATGTGAGGAGAGAAAGCAGGATATTACAGTGATAGGCACCACTGAAAGAAGTAGCTGTGATAAATAAGGAATAAGTTTTTATGTTGGACTTCTAAATTAAAGGGGGTTAGCATTTACCTCTTTTCTAACTGTGGGATACTGGGCTGTTGCAGGGGGAAATCTGGAATGTAAATCTGAACAGTCTTGGGAGTGTTGAATTTTAGGGCAAGGACTGTCCATAGGTATATCTCTTCTAAAGAATCTGTAATGACCTGAGTCACAGTCCCATCCCACTATGACTTCTGTTTGCCCAGGCATAACTCTCCTGCATATCCAATAACGCATAAAAACATTGCATACCCAAAAACCCTGCCAAGTGCTCCAGCACATTGAACAGAAATTCCACCTGCACCTACAGCTGAATCGATCACGTTAACACTACCAGGGGATCCAGTAGTGCACAGATCAGGTACTAGTAACAGAAGAAATCTGGCATTAAGTGTTTCAAAGAAGCCTGCTCTGATGACTCCACTGTATGTCACTGCTAGAGATATTTAAAACAAGTGAAGGGTGAGAGGTGCCCTGCTTCCACTGGATTTCAAAAGGACCCAAGAGCCTAATTTCATCTAGCCTCTTTACAGATCACGTGATCCAGATTTGCAAAAGAAACTACAGAAAGGATGCTCGAAGGTTCGTCTGGACTGAAGGTCCTCGCTTTTTGCCAAGGGAAGCATAATGTGTGTGGGGTAAGATGCAGAGATTTCAGAGTTTTGGTTCTGGCCCATCACACCTTTTCCTTCACTGTTACATTAGTTCACAGTTTACAGAGGAAGTTCAAGGTGCAGCTCCTGTTCTACAGAGCCCTACTGAGTCCTGATAGAGAAGCAGTATCACCGACTGCGGTGTTTCACGACTACCTCCTGGACAGCGAAGCTACTGGTCCTCAGGCTGAACCACAGAAGGCACTTACTCTGGACCTGAGCAAGCTCTGCTAATCCTCAGCTCACCATGCAATGCCAGTTCCTTCTCATGGAGGCTTGATCAAGAAATCAGAGCGAGATTCAGAAGATGGGAAAACACAAGCTAAAGGAAAACCTACTTTCTGCAGGAAGGGGACATATGATATAACAGATGGACTACCAGGAACATTTATTCACTTCCTGACTCTAGTATCGACTTTGCCCATGACTTTGGGTGAACCATTTCTCCCAGTCACCATTTATGCATGCAATGGGAACAGCAGTAATGCGTTAACTTCTCAAAGCATGTTGACAAAAGAGTTGTAATTTAGCATATTTTTTTTAAAGAGGAAATTTTGGGCATGTAACTGTAATTTTTGGTTAAATGCTGCCCAGGACCATGTCACACCTTTGAGCCATCTGGATAGTATCTTTAACATCTAAAAAAAAAAATAATTCAGAATGATTATATGTTAGGAATCTGAAACAATAAAACAGTGCAAAAGGATTGAGAAGCATGCAAGGAAAAGATAGATGTAAAGTGAGGAAAAGCCTATTATGGGAAAATGTCTGTGCTACCTACTAAAATGCAAGCTTAGGGGTCTTTCAGATAGCAGCATGCACTGCGGTTCTGTTCCCATGCTTATGAGGTTTGATACCATAAGGGAAGCCACGTGCCCCAGCAGAGCATGATGGTACCTGCCTTTGGAAGGGAGCGAGAGACACTGAAACATTGCCATCCATTCCCAAAAGCCATCAGGAGCAGAGCTCCAGGACTTTCTCCCCAGCAGGAGCTCAGTTCCAGCACTTCTGAATTTAAATTTTAAAAAGTTCCTCGCTGTTTCGCTTGAACAGGGAAACAAATGATGCAAAAATAGAAAGACTGGAGTAAATAAAATAAGAGCAAGCAGTTAATTAGTGGATCTGATCAAGAATGCCCTGCCGTGCTCATTCTTCCTCCAGCATTCCCCACTCCCCCTCTGTGCTCGGCACACTGCTCAGACCCGCACTGCAGCAGCAGAGGCATGCCCCTGCGCTGCCTTCTCCCCTCACCTCTGCTCACTGGTTCACATCTGCTTTACAGCACAGCTGGAGCTGAAACATCCCCCTGTGCCACCTTAAGCAGCACTCCTGAGTACCAGTCTCCCTGGAAACACCTCATTCTTTTCCCTCTCTTCTCTCACCGTCACAGCCAGGAAGCACAACAGGTTTCAGCATTGGCAGGAAAACACCCTTTTCCCCTAAGAGTGGGAAGGAAGGTAGGAGTGTGATGGCTTAGCAGATTAGACTGGGATCCAAACAGACTATGAACTGATAAGGAAAGATTCTGCCAGGCCAGTGAAAAAAGCAAATTCCCTTTATCTGCAGGCAACCTCCTGAATTTGAGAACCATGGCTAAAATCAAACAGGGCCAGGAGAAGCAGGAATTTTGGCACAGGGGAGCTGGAGCTCTGGGAACACGATTCTGCTCCTGGCTGCACTGCTGAGCTTTTTGCAACCGTGGCTCAGTCACTCTTCTGCAGCTACTGTTGGTCTAACCATCTCTCAAAGACCTTTCCTAGGCTGCACCCCTCTCATGGAGCAACTCTGATAGCTGGGGTTTAAACTTTGATCAATAGCTGGTTGGCAAAACCACACCTGAAGATGCACTAATGGAAAAAGCTGAGTTATAGTTGTAGTTTGCTTCACTTGCGTTCAGTAGGAAAGTACAGAGCTCAGTTTTGCAACCACAGTGGAAATGCTTCACTGGTATGTTGTACTGGTATTTCTACACCATTAAATCTCCGCATGTACATATGGCTTTACCATATGCCTGTAAATACCCAGTTCTTGGCAGGCAATTCTGGGGGCTACTGAAATGTTACCAAGAATAGGGTACCTTCCTAAAAAAGCCAACTAGCCCATATCCTGAGTGCTGAGGAACTCTCATCTCCACATCCGTATGGCAGGGCAATACCATCACACCCTAGTGAAGGTAGGGAAAACCAAACACAGAACAGGAAAGAGTGATTTTCATAACGAGACTCAACAATCTTGACCTCTTTGTACTCAGCAGTCCTATCCTTCAGCATCCCCAAAACAGGGTTAGGCTGCTGTGTTCACTAACCTATTTCACTGCCAACTGTGTTGATTTTCACATCCTACAGTAGCGCCTTCCTGGGGCGCAAACCTTCATCTTTAGCGCTGTGCATACACCTTGTGACTTGCACACCTGTCTATCTTGCTGCTTGCTTTCAAATTGGATCCACATTGCCACGATGCCTGCTGATTCCCCTCATCCTGAGGCTCTGGGAAGTGATGTGGAGTGGAAAGTAGAGTTAGTGGTCCTGAACCCATTGGCGGAGCTCCCATTTCAACGTAGTTCAAGGAAAAAACTTATATCATAGCTGCCAGGGATGGAAAGTACCTGGGAAGTCACACTCTCCTCTGAATACACTGTGCCTTGCTGAGGGTTTCAAAGTCCCCAAAACCCTGCACTCCTCAGTGGTGCAAGAAGTTCGGGGAAAAGAAAGAAGAGTCTCCTTTTCCATTCGCCTTTCCTCACCAAGAGCCTCCTATTGAAGGACAGGCTATTGATTCCTCTCCCTCCAGCCTCTCCAGCAGCACGAGGTCTGGGCCGGGTGGAGTCAGACTCAATCATAATTGCATTTGCATAATACATTTTACCTTTCTCTCCTCCGCTGTAGTTTTCTGAACTTGCCAAGTTGCAAGCTGACCCTGCGAGCCAAGGCATGATTAACTGAGAAATTCACAGCAGCGCCACTTTAATCAAAGGGGACAGAGGTTACAACAGCTCAATATTAGTGATAACCAGCCTTTGATCCACAGAGCTAGGCCAAGCCTGGCAGGCAAGCTGTGAGGAAATGCACCGTCAGGGCTTTTCTGGGGAAATAATACCTTATTAACCCCTTCATCTAACCTGCTGTGGGTGAGCAGAGAGAATCACCAGAGAAAAGTCCCTTCCAAAGTCTTAATTACAGCCCGCAAAGCTGCTCCTTTTTAAGTCTGTACCTAAAGGTGTTAGATTCTACCAAAGAGCCAACTCCATCTCACAAAACCTATAGAGTGACTTGTAAGGGTGATGACAGCTTCTAAATGCTTCTGCTCTGGACTGACCACTGGTGTGAAGCCCAGGCTGCTGGCTTTGCACTCCCCAGCACCTCCACAGACACAAGCTGTGTTCTTGGGTCTGCTCCCCATCGCCAGGCAGCCCTGGACAAGTCTCTCGACCTCTGTTGCCTTTCATTCCCTTTCACGGCTTCTCCTTGTCTTCCCACTTTTGCCTGAGGAAAAGCCATTTCTTGACATGCAGTTCGAGTAGTATCTATAAATAACGTAGCTAATCTGTTCGAACCTTAGTGTGGCCTTCTACAAATAATTAAAGATAATTCTCATAGTCAGGTTGCACCAAAGATAATATAAAATTGAAACAATGGGAAAAGTACCATTTGATAAGATATTTGTTAAAATTCAGTATGTAGACCTGAAACAAAAAGCATACTCCCAGGAGAGAACTGACCCCCAGTTGTGGTATCTGTGGAGAAGCTGAAAATTCCCATTTCTTTTGAAAGCTCTCAATTTTTAAATTTGTTTAACCTAGGACTGGAAATAATCTACACAAAAAGAAACCTGTCATAGAATAAATTTCCTGACAGAAACAAATTTGGGTCAATTAAAATGTTTTACTCCAATTAAAAAAATATTTTAATGTTCTTGTTTAAAGAATCATCTGAATGTTATAGAATTAAACATGTTTTTGAACAAAAGTTATTTTGAAGTGAAAAAACCCTTTTGCTTTCAAAGGAGTGAAATGGAAGGTGTCAGTCATACTGAGAGGCTTCCATCAAGAACTTTTGTGAAACAAAAATCTTAGCAAAACTGATGCTCCAGCATTAAGTTTCTGTTTCCAGAAGAAACTTCCAGTTTCTTCTCTGGTGGAAAACACTCTCTTAAAAATCAAACAATTCCCGATTATCTTTTTTTTTCAGGTGACACAACTAAAATAAAATGCCATCTTCCTGAATGCTTTTTATTCACCCACTTTTAGCACCTTCCCTCAAACAAAGGCTTGAACGCAGATCGAGGAAGAAGTCTCACCTTTGCTGCACAGACCAAAAGGATGCAAGGTTTCCCCAGCAAGACCTTTGTCCAACACTGTTTAAGTGAGGGAACAGCCCTCCTCAAACTGGGGGCCAGCAAGGGTGAAGAAATCAGCTCACATACTCCCAAAACCACATGATGAGGAAACCAAGTGCCATCCCATTGAAAATCAGGCTTTTAGTACAGTCACATTATAATTTTGGGTTGGGATTTTCAAAAATTACTTGGGTCCATTTTTGAAGGATTGTCGCTAGACACTGTCAGGAGTCCTCATTTTTGAAAGGTAAGGGGCTAAGAACCAGACAACTTTCCCAGACTGCTATTGTGGCTACAGATGGCTGTTTCAGCAGACTAAAACCCAGAAGGCTCTCTGCAAAGCCACCACTTAGCTAGAGGAAGTCAGCTCTTAGTGTGTGGATCCAAGATCTACAGGTCTTAGCTCCGTCCTGTGCCATTTTCTACTGGTCACTTCCTCATGGACCATCCTCTGCTCATCCCATCACTTCTTATTTCCTTCTTCCTCTTCAACACATTGGTTTTGTACCTCATTCACCTGCACACTAAATCTCTCTAAGAACATGGAAGGGAGCAATAGTAAATCTCATTCTGACAGAAGGAAAGGCATTTCAGCAAATACATGCTATATGCCAAAAGCCTACACCGCAGTTCCTAACCTCCCCCCTGTACCTCCACAAAACAAGTTACCAACAACATGAACTGAGGCTCTTCCCTGTCAAGTGCAGGATACAGCCCACTGGTAGTGGATAAAAACAGGTACCACACCAAGCCCACTCAGTACATTGAGCTCTGCCTGCTTACACACTTCCCTCCCCCTTTCTTCTCTACCCCCCCTTGCACATACATTCATTAATTGATCCCTGATCATCTCAAGAATATATTTCGCTCTTTCCCTAGGGCAGGTCCACCCCCTTTTCCCTGTTCTCTGCCATTAAGATGGGTCTCACATCACCATGCACAGCGGCACACGCACAGCTCCAAACACCTCAGGGCAGGCACATCATTTCCAATTGTGAGCAAATGCTGTTGGTTTTCATTAATCTGCAGACACTATATTTGCCAATTTCTCCAACTTTTCTTTCTCACTCTCTCTTTCTGCTCCAAGGCAGGTGAGTGCATCAATTTTCTTCTCATCTGTGGCAGTTAAATTAAATGGAATCGGCCTGATTGCTGAAAATCAAAGAGAAGGCTGATAAAGCAATTAAATCCCTCTAATTCCTCCTCTTGAAAAGGTGCAGCTTGGCTCAGAAGCTAATTAACTTCATAATGAAAATCCTTCTTCACTCTTTTAGGCTTTCTTTCCTTCTTGTTTTTGGTAGAGATGGTAGGTTGTCTATAGAAGAAAGGGGATGCTATAGCGATAAACATGGCTTCCTTGGACATGGCAGACAAGGTATATGGATCACGTCAGAGTCTCTCCAAGGGCTCATTGTGAGAAAATTCTGCTATGTAGGGCAGAATGTGCCACAGTGTTTGCTCTGCAGATGTATAAAAGCTCTCGGGATAACATTCTTGCCACTAGCTTTCAGGTTTACCCTGTGCCCAGCCCATGAAGGCTATCAAAGCCAAATCCATTTGTAACAGCTTTAGCTACAGCAATTTCATTTTTTAGCTCTCGGATTCTTTTGGTAAATTTCTGATACAACAAACAAAACAGCAGTTTCACATTAGACACCTAATTCATATTAATTGTTACAGTCCTAGAAAGCCATAGATCTTTAGAGCCATGCACTCCATCTCCTTAATCCACTTTGACTTAGCACTCAGCATTTGGATGTTTGCTCCTTGCCATTTTCTTTCTGTTGGGAGCTGGAATGCGCTCTCAGATCTAAGCATGTATCTTTCAATTCACTTACTCTTTCAAGCATCAGCCCACACTGGACTATTTTCTGCTTTTCTCTGATCATGCTCCTCTCGGTCCCAAAGAACCCCACATTATCTTCCATCCAGTCACAATCCAGCGTGCAAGTGGGATCATCCTTCGCCTGCCCCAGGGCAATACACCCAAGGCATGAATCTCATATGAGTGATGTATTTCAGGTTGGGTCTCCCAGGAGCCGTATAAGGAGAGATGGCTCCCCTTAAGATTGCATCAGTACCCTGTAGCATGCTAATTCTCTAGGAGCAGCCTGGTCCTTCACCGAGCCTTATTCCTATTAATTTGTCAATGTGGGAATCAGTAACTCCAATGAAAATTAAGTAGGGGAAAAAAATAAATCTATCTTCTTCAGTATTGTGTCACTTTAACTATATATAAAATATTGCAAATGTGTAAGGGGAGGAAAACTGGTGCCCTGGTGTCCTCTGTTCAGGATACATCTCGGTACACACTGGGATCTAACTTCCCACTAGGCAAATCTCTATCAACGTTTCTGCTTTCCAGACTTATTCCTGTCATTAAAAATCTGTGCTTCAGGTTAAATGGACACCCCCTTTGTTGTAAAATCAGCTTCAGTTTTCCAGGTTAAATAACTCTTTACTAATTTTTAGCAAGCACGCAATTAATGTATTCTGTATATTGCCATTCACCAAAATTTGGCCAAATATCAGGGGAAGTATATTCTAGTAATATTAATGGCAACACCATATCAACCCGGGGAAAAGATAATTTGCTGTTACTTTTCTCTTTCTGTAGAGAGGAAGAGAGATCAAATTTGTTCAGAACTGAAGAGGGAATTTTGCTTCCTAAAAATAATTAACTGACCTGTCACCTGTCCCTGATGAAACTTGCCACGGGGTTTTTAATTACTGCAAATGATCTGATCAATGCTGCTGTACTGTACGCAGAGAACAGTACCCTTAAAATCGCGTGGAATACCCAGCAAAGCCTTGAGACCATCTTTCGCGTATACTGAAGAGTCGTCTTCTAGTACTGTAATTGGGAGCAGCTGATTTATAGGACAGAAAAGCTTTAGAGCACAGAGCTTAGACTCTCTTACCTAGTCTGGTATTTGCCAGGACTTGTTAACACTGTACCAAGAAATACTCTGTGTGCCCCCTGCTGACTCCCCAGCACTTTCCCCAGCAGCCCCAAAGGTAGCATTTCTGAGCAAACTGCAAGCCAAATCCCAGTGGAACTTCTGTCACATCCTTCTTGGTTTGCGAGCTCTAACCAGATCACATCCCAAGGTGGCGTGGCCTCAAGCTGTTGGCATCCCTGTGTTATCCTCTCTTTGACAAATGGTTTATTTTTGCTGCAGCAGTAAATCTGGCAGCCGTTGTTTACTCCTCTGTCTATGCACTCGTCAGCAGGAATGTAGGCAGCTCTGCAAGCCCCAAGCCCTTGGCTAACAAATGGCTGCGCACTCCATTAGTGCTCACTCTCCACCATGGAGATCCCTGCTCGCGGGCATTCAAAGATATGCAGAGGGACCCTCTGACCCTACGCCAAACGAATGTGGACGGAAGCTGGGGTTTGCAGAGCCCAGCTCACCGGGCAGAGCAGCAGCCACTGCCCATGGTCCAGTCAAGAGAGCAGGCCTTTTCAGTGAGATCCTGTTCTTAGATCCCATGCTTTACTGACAGCCGGTATTTTGCTTTTAACATCCACCGAGACACTCTATTACCTAAGGGAAATCCATCACACGCTTAAGGATGAGTTGTATGTTTGGTCATAAGCAATGTTAATATTGCTAAAGAATCAATACTTTATGATTGCCAGTACCACTTTAATCCAGGGATCCCAAAACACATTAGCAACACCAGCCCTTTGGCATCTCTGAAAGGTAACCCACTGTCAGTTGCCCTTCCTGCAAATGAGGGAGTAGCGGCATAAACACACAATGGTTTGCCAAGGTCACACAGGAAACCGGTGGAAAAGCTCGGATTCAGGCATCCTGATTCTAAGTACTTGTGCTAACGAGGAGATGAAATAGTTACACATTTGGTCCAGCACAAGTTAAACAGGGTATGGAAGACACAGAAGAACCTTAAATAGGTATGTGTAGCAAGGCTGCTGAAAGGGGAAAATAATAGATCAATCTACAGGCACAAGTGTGCGTCTCTATCTGATACACAGTTACTCTTGTTCTACATATACAACTCTGCATCCATTTTTTATGAAAAAGCTACCACTGACTTTGAGAGTAGATGATCAGGTCTTCTGCTAATCATTTGGAATAAACATGCGGTGTGCTTTGGAAGGAGCTGCATATCACCAGGTGTATACTCAATGCTTATTTTCCCTCCCCTGTAATTTTTTCCTTCCTTATTAACAAGGCACCCTTTACATTTACCTAAAACTCCTGGGCTCCTTCTTGAGCCACTCTGCTCCAAGCAGCGCAAGAGAAACAGACACAGTCAATCACCTGCAGCCTGCGAACAGCAGGAGCGTGTCACACCAAGGGGAAACACGCAATGCAACGAGACCTTTGCACACCCTTCAATACTGGTAAGCAAGATTTGTATGAAAGCATGCTCACTGGAATACACGTACACCAAACAGAGAGGCGTAAATACACGCAATCATGGGCTGCATAAGGACAGGCACAGACAGAAGCATACTTAAAACCCAACACGTCAAAAACACTGAAACAAGACACAAACACACACAGCTAAAGACAGATGGATACATATACAAATAGGAACACAAGAACTCAAACCTCATGCACCCATACAGATGCTCACAGAATGGGGGAGACACAGAAATGAAAGTAGCTGCATTCCCACACATACATAGCCAGATGCCACCCTGCACACGGACTGACCGAGGCACAACACCGCTCAGCAAGAAATTCACAGCCACTTCCACTATCTAGGAGTAAAGGTCTTTTTTCATCCTTTCTTTCTCCACTGTAGGGAGATGGGATGCAGGGGATACATGGGATGCAGGACCTGGGACTATGATGAAGGATGAAGGAAGAAGAGTGACATCATTCAGCTTGGGCAGCCTCAGCCACAGCACAGGGCACTGGGGATCATAGCGTAGGTTAGGCATTAGGGCATGCGCCTGGGATGACTGAGTAGGCGAAGGTTTGTATTTCAATAAACCAGGGGCTGTAACACTCTGAACTGAACAGCTTAAAGCCTTGTTAAAAGCAATGGTGCAGCATTCTAACCGGAGGGGCCGTGTTGTCATACAAATGAGATGAGTTTATTTTCTGAGCCGTACCATTTGTTCTGACAGGCAGGGCGGCTGTAAAAGCTGGCGAGGGCACAGCAGGGGGCCCGGCTCTGCGCACAGCGAGAGACCGAGGAGAGGAGAGGCAGAGCTGCACCAGAGTTTGGACCCAGCCCAAGTCCCTGCCTCTACCTTCTGTAAGCAACAGACTCGCAAAGAAAGAGACTGAGAGATGAACCAGCCGGCTGTAATATTGTGGAACAAATGCATTCTAATGAGAGGTGCCTGGCAGCCCCACAGGCACTCCACGTGCGCCCATCTCCTGCCCTCACCACCTCCCGCCTGGATGCTTGATGCTGCCCAGATCTGTTTTCTAACAGCCGAAGATCTGCACAGGGGTCCCAGACACACATAGCGGGGAGCACTCTCAAGTCAAGTGCTCTCCTGTGTTGCTCCATGCCAAGTTGCTGTGAAACATTTACCAAGGTGCCACCTGTGTGTCTCTGCTGGAACGAGCCAGGGAAGTCTCCTGGATGCTGCCCATGTCACCTGGGCCATTGGTGACCCTGTGGTGCATTTCCTGCATCCAGTGCTGGTCTCTCTCTGTGGCTCTTGGAAGGCACCTTCCACCGCAGGACATGAAAAAGCTTTGCAAAGAGAGTAACAAGAACTTTATCCCTGCTTCTCTAGTAGGGACAATAAACAGCATAAAACAAGATGACTAGTTTGAAATCTGATAGTGAGCCAGGAAGGCAGGTGTCTCTTAGTAAAACTACTAGAGAACATGTCCTTATTCTGGGAATACATCAACCCAGCAGCACGGGGCTGGTGCGGGGTGTGCTACAGGCACTGACTGCCAGCAGAGACCTGGAAAACACAGGCACCGACATTCCAGAGCGGTGGCTGTAGCTCAGAAACCAAACAGCAGGCATATGGCATCACAGTTTCACTGTGATGAGAGACTGTGTTTGAGAGACTACTGACATTAATCCCATGACAGATACCAGGGACTTTGTATCACTTCCCCTCTGACCAGCTTGCCAAGTTTCTAGAGCAAAGCTTTCCCTTGCAATGGTGAAAGGGTGCCATTTTCCTGTGGCTGCTGGGACACACCATGAAAACCACACTGCTGCCACTCCCTCCCTGTCACCAAGCACGGATACACAGAAAGGCCAGCCATCGTGGAAGTTTTGTCACTACAGCAACAGCTTGCAGTTTAAGAACAGAGAATATAGTCCCTCCCAGATACGGAAAGCAACATTTACCCTCAGTCTCACTGGCTCATCCATATATTAAGTCTGTCCTCTATGGCTGTTAGCAAACGTATTAGTTTTGTCATGTTTAAAGTTCAAAACTACACTCATCTTCCAGCTCTATTTCTTGCATTTCACCAATTAAGCTGCAGAAATGTGAAATTTTTTTCACTGGCATTAGCTTGTAGTGACAAGAAGCAAAATATTCCCTATCCCATGCAGGAGGCATTTAGCCACCCACAGTAAGAAGTAGACGACAGGAGATCAGGGATGATATTTACCTTTTAATATATATAATAATTAATCTGAACCTTTTTAAATGGGTGGAGAACCTCACAAGGATAGAATTTTTAAGCTCTGGTTGCAAAAATAGTCCAAATCTTTCCTAGGTGCTCATATGATGAGAGCAAAGAGACCGCACTAAGAACAAACTCAGCACTATGAGGATAGCCTGCCTGTTGGAAGTGACATGGTAGGGATAACAGCCTGGGAATAACCATGCTGTAAAAAGTGGAAGCACTTTACCCAAACCACTTCAGATGTCTGTAGTCAGACTGGGAATATCCATGAAGCCAAAGGTATGTAGGCATGCAGATCCCTTTTGGATTCCTGGGGAAATTTCATATCTAACTTTCAGAGTCCACTTTTAATATCCCATTAAATGGCTACAAATTGACTTTCTTGCCTTGACCCGTTTCACTAACCACTTACCCATTAATATTAGGTACCCAGAATGTGAATTAAAATAAGCAAAATAAATGTAAAATTGGCTTCTTGCTCCCATTTGTATCAATTTCCTGCACATCCTCTACAGTGCATAGCAGACTTCCCAGTCTTGTTACTAATGAGGAGTTAATACAGCCCTGGAGCTATGTTCTTTGTGCAGTGATAGCAGCATAATCCTGACCAGTGGTTTGGATCAGGCCTCCTTCATGGGAGAATAAGTGAACAGACCGTTTTGGTTGCACTCAGCTGAGTTCAAAGGAGGAGAAGTTTTTGGATCATCTCCCCAGTATCAGTCCCTGGTTGCTCCATCTCCTCTTCACACTGTGTGCCAACCCAACTTATTCCAAGGCCTGTTGCAGTGGGGGATAGAAGGGGAGAACAAGGCAGACAGCCAGAAGGGTGGTCTCAGTCCAAAGGTGTGAGTGTGACAGCCCCGTTTGGCCAATACCCTAGAAAAAATAATTCAAGACCTTTAGGGCTAAAAGGACCCAGTTCAGCGCTGACACTCCATACATCAGGTACAGAGGGGAACATGATCTTTCGAGGTCCCTTCCAACCCTTGTGATTCTGTGATAAAAAAAGCTGTGTGACATAGCATGCCCCCATCTCCTGGATATGCACGCAGACAGTACCTCTCCTTTCTGCCCAACAGATACCAAGGGTCATATGTGCTTCAGGTCCCAAATCTCTGGCTGAGCTGGGACAGAACTAGAGCTCACAGCTAATATTTTATGTATCTCTGCCACTGAGATACAGCTCTTAACAGCCCTGTTGGCATTGAACACCTGCAACATCAAGCAGGAGAGCAGCTTATTTCCAGGAGCGCCCCAACCAATCCACACGTACTCCTGGGGTCTATTTTCAAAGAGAGATAAATGGTGCTTTTAATTAGCACCTTCCATTTTCATTTGAGCCTCAGGGTTTTTGGAGCTACTCCCAAGGGGGAGACCAAGAATTCCAGGAAAATCAATCTTAATTCAAACCAGTAATAAAAAGCAGAACACTTGCTTCAGAGGGCTTGCAAACAATCTTTTCGGTGTAATCTCCCCTTGCATAACCTTCGGCCTCTTAATGCAGTGAGGAAGCACCTCTTAGAAGTGCATTCGTTCTTGTTTCATTCTACTTTTTTTTTTTTTTTTACTTTTCCCATTGAACAGGTAAAACCAGAGAACAGAAGCCCAGAATACTTACATCTGAGCAATGAAAACTTCAAGAGGAGACCTGAAAAAGTAAAAGAGTAGCCCAGATGCCTCTAATAAAACAGCAGCTGAGCTATCTATGATGTTGTTTCTCAAGGAGATGACAGAAACACTTTATTCTTCCTTGTCTAGCAACATACTGTCCATCATTCAAGAAAGCCATCAGATAGCTGGGGATAATGTAACTTGAGCAACATAAACTTGGCTTTATAAGAAAATAATTTTAAAAAGATTTTGTGAGGCTTACCAGAATAACCTAAACACCTTTCCACTTGTGTAGAGCTAACTGTCAGAAGAGCTCATCACACTGGCAGGTAAACTACTCTGTAGGTACCTCCCTCTACTCTTCTCCTGCCTCTTCCACCAATAAAGAATCTGGGTGCATTATGCCCTTCACTGTATAGCCCTGCAATCATCTCACTACACAATGCTGCCATTTCTACTTTACATATGAAGAATTGAGGCTCAGAGAGACTCAGCTCACCAGGTCTCTGCCACATAAAAACTAGCCACAGTCTCATCTATATAGGCCCCCTCTGTAGACAATGGAGGGCATAAACCAGATGTTACCATCCACATGAACTTACTGTATCTATCGCAGGGAAGTATCCTAGAATGAGGTAACTCCCAGGCATCTAAAGCAAGGTGAGACAAACCCTGCGCCTTTTGTGGTTATCTCATAATCATGTAGAAAGTCTGTGCTCAAGTAGAGAATTACTTCTCCTTACCTGAAGACAGCATCCTGGCCACAGCTAACCTGCTGTTGAGGTGCCAGGAGTTACGCAGTTTTAGTCCCTGCATTCCAGTTCCATCTTTCTGGATTTCACTGGCCAGGCAGATGTGCCTGATACTCCCAGTAGTGCCTTCCTCAGCCAGACTACTCGAGCCTGTCCAGAGGTATCACTGAATGTGCCCACCACATCCCTCTGCCATCTTTACCACAGCACCTTCCAGGTGCAGCAAACAGTCACAGCTGAGCTCTCTGTATGTCCAGCCTTCTTCATTCTTGGTGCCAAGGGAGGCAAATAAGTAAATAATACCATTTCAGAGTGAGTAAAGCTCCTGCTTAGCCATCTCAAATGAATTTTAATCTACAAAGAATACAAGATGAAAGCCATCAGAAGAGACTGACAAGACTCCCAGAAGCCCACTAGTCAAGGGCTGCTTGTTTAGCTTCATGCCCCCATTAGGTCAACACAGCAAATACCATAAAAAAAATAAAGTTACAAACCTCAAAAGGAATATTTATTCTCAGATGGAGAGCTGGCATCAACATACCAGAAAACCAAACCAGAGGACCAGAGATACTACTGCTGGCAACGAACACAGAAGTTTCCAGACTGACAGGGGATTCCCAGCTGTGCAGCTGGAAACCAAGCAGCTCAGACAACAGGCAGTGCTGCAGGTCTGACTCCTTGCAGACAAGAAAAGAGGATGGGGTTGGTATCGCTACTCAGGCTGAAAATGCAAAAGGTCTTTCAGAGACAGAGAAGTTCAGATATGAGAACAGACCTCCTAAACTTGTTGATCAAGACTCTGAAAAAAAAAAAAAAAGGATGCCACTAAGTCCTCGTTCTGGAACCCTTCCCAAGTGCTAGGCAGGAGCTGCCACAAGCTCCAAGACTGCTGGCTCCAGAACCCGCTTAGGATGCCAGAATCCTGGCTGTGCAGCCTGCCACATGCTTGCAGAAACCTGCTTCCCTAATTTAATGCAAGCTTGTCAAGTTTTGTTTCTGGAACCCATCCTGAGCAGCAGCCAGGAACTGCAGCAGGGCCAGGCTCTGTAATAGTATTGTCCCACTCCATATTCTAGTATGGCCACACACCAGCAGCATCCTGGTTCTCGAGCCCACTGTAGATGAGTGCAGTCTAGACTGTTGGGAAATGTAGAAACACTGACCAAATGCTGCTCATGAAGTTCTGTATCAGTAAGTCCCTCTAGATCTACCAAGGACATCCACATTCAGTAAAAACATTAGTTTTGAACAACTCATCCCCAGACATTTCCAAGAATTTTTAGGAGGTTGCAGTACACAGCAGTACAATATTTTTTCCCCCTACCAACCTTCTGATCATTAAAATTAAAGTGCAAAACCTAGAGATCCAGTGACTTTCTTCAGTGAAGTGTTCCAGCTGAGGTCCAGAGGGTAGATCTGCAAATACCTATCTGCATATGCCTCTTTAAATCTGCTTGAAGAAAAGAACAGCAGACAGGATTGGTCTGGGATTTACCTGCCTAGCCAGCCCTTGGGGCCTCTTCAATAGGCTTTAGAGTCCAAATGAGGTGTAAGTCTATTAAAAAAGAGCCTGTGCACAGATCAGAAATCCTCAGAGGGTTGTGGCCTGTCACTCTAGGGCAGTTGGTTTCTTCTCTGATATGTGCATTGGGAAAAAGGAGCATCATGAAAAAGAAAAGACAAAAGGAAAAGTACAACAGAAACAAAAATTTACTGCTTAGTACCTTTGCAGAGATCTTGCTGCATCTGTGTGTCTGGACTCCAAATACTCTTTCTTCTCCTGCACAACCTGCCAGTCCAATACCAGTCATAATAGGTTCTATACCCTACCCCATACACGCATCCCCATCAATACTCTGTCTAGGCCTGGGGAGCAGAACAGATGGAGGTGGCTTCCAAGCTTTTGTCACCAGCTCTTCATGAAACCACAGCTAGGGCACTGGTACTGTACCCACCGCTGCTGCTTATGCCTACTTAAAGTTCAAGCAGTTCTTTACCTCCACATACTACTGTACACACAGTACACAGCAAAGCCATTGAAACAAAACAAAAAAAAGATGCCCACCTTACACAGCTCAATGCCAAAGACAGGAGAGAGGCCTTCCTCCTTCTGGCCATTTTTCCCTTACCTGCTCTGCACCCTTTAGAGTTTCCTGCTGTTGCTCTCAAAGACTGAGCTCCCCAACTCTGCAGCCTATGAGAGCAGGCTGAGAGCAGTTGTAGCCAACACAGCCGGAGTGTTTCAGGGCTGGAGTGCTGGGACTTTGGTTGTGCTTGCCGACAGAGCACTAAGTATACACGTTAGCTGCGATGAGATACTTGAGGGAGACAGAGACTAGTACAAATGGATCTACACTGTGGTACACAACCTGGCCTGGCTACGGATAGCTCCAGAGCTGCAAGGGACCTGCAGCGCCAGCTTAGCAGGCAAAGGGGGGATTCCCATAGCGAACGTGAATGCCCTGGGAGGTAAAGCATCACTACCGTAGCTCCTGTGTGGTCACCCATTCCTCATCAATGGCACAAAGAGCGTCAGTAGGCCAGGAGACGTGTGAACAGGGCACTGCTGAGCACCAGCCACCCTTGCCTAGCAAAGTAATACCTGGGGACATAAATCAAGCTAGCCAAAGAATAATTCCCTGACTGCTTTCAAGGTCTCAAAACTTGTGTTTCTTCTGCACAGGAATAAAAAAAACCAAAAACCTTTTGAATGTAACTTTGAAACATCCGGTTGCCATTGTGGAGGGGAAGTCACGTTTTCACTTAGGTAAATTTTCCTCTAGGCAGAGCGGACATGGGGCTCAATCTAAATCAGAACCAGGGACTGAAAGCGGCATATCACCACAGAATATTTCCACGTCGGCTTATTTCAAGGAAATTACATTGAACCAAAATTGCTCAGAGCAGCTCTAGGCAGAGGAACCCAGGCCAAAGCCAGAGAAACCCCGAGGCTGCTCCAGTTGACTAATCCAGGATCCGGGTGGCGGGCTGCAACCAGAAAGGTTTACAGCAACCTTTGCACTCCCATCCTGAGTTCCAGCTAAGGCAGCTTGGATGCAGCCCAGGATCAGCGCCTATTCTCTCTCCCTGTCTCTCCTCCTTTCCCCTCCCTTTCCCTTTCTCTCGCAGTAAATCCCAGAGGGCACATTTCCGTGCCAGAATNGAGGAGGGCGCGGCGCTGGGTGCCTTGACCCCTCCGGCTCCCCTGCCCGCTCCAACTTCTCTGCCTTTTTAAGGCAGGCTGCAGAAAAGGCAGCAGAACAGCCTTTATCATGCAAATAACAAGAGTAAATGGGCAAATTCCCCGGTGGGCACTTGAGTGAAATGCAGAGCTTCTGGCAGCGGGGAGGGGGGCCAGGGGAGGGGGTGCTTTATTTGCAGGTCTCTGTTCTAANAGGTTTACAGCAACCTTTGCACTCCCATCCTGAGTTCCAGCTAAGGCAGCTTGGATGCAGCCCAGGATCAGCGCCTATTCTCTCTCCCTGTCTCTCCTCCTTTCCCCTCCCTTTCCCTTTCTCTCGCAGTAAATCCCAGAGGGCACATTTCCGTGCCAGAATAAGCCTCTTTGTGAGGAGCGAAGGGAATGCACAGAGCCGCTAATGAGAACAGAGCTGGGAAGCGAAGNGGGGCCAGGGGAGGGGGTGCTTTATTTGCAGGTCTCTGTTCTAATTTAACTGCAATGGCAGCTAAAGGGGACACCAGGGACCTACTCTCATCCTCGGTACTTCCCGCCGCCTGCCAGGGCCACGGGCGGGAGCGGGAAAGGGGGAAGGACGGGGAGCGGCGCCGCGGCGGAACCTGCGGGCAGGGCTGGAGCGCTCCAAAGCCGGGCTGGTGCCTTCTGTGCAGGGCACCTCCTCCGCGCTCCCGAAGTAATCCTGGAAGAAGGGCAGGGACGGTGTGATCGAAAGCTCCATAGGGAGACGTCTGTGATCTGCTCTCTCCCAAGCCTCCAAGGAAAGTAGTCTTCACCCCGGCCCCGGGAGACCCCCCATCCTTCCCCCCTGTCCCTTACGCTGCCGGAACATCCCAGTCCAAGCTTCCAGGGCTGCAGGCAGCTCCCACTCCAGCCCCGCAGCCTGGCAGGGATGGATCAGGAGCCACCTCCTCACAGCAATAGAAAACAAACTAAAGAGTCAGTGCCTACTGCCTGCGTGATCGATCCCCTTGCATCACAGGTCGGGGTTAGGTGCCCAACCTAGCCAAGCGACCAGCCCAAACACAAGATGCCAGAGGAAAATGGCCTGGCCTCCAGTTACTATACAGCTGATAACCGACCTGGCAGTGCTGGTAACGCTGCAACAAGCTTCTAGCTTCACCAGAGTGGGAATTGTGTATCAAATCACTTCTCCGGGCTAGGACCAGGGAAGACTGCTGGCCTCAAACCACTTTGTGCTGTGTTCCCTTCTGCAAAATGGGAATAATACCCCTCACACAGACATAGAGCCTCATGAGCTGGGTGGGTAGTGAAACCTGTGCTGGTTATACAAAAAAAAACCCTGGGAGGACACCAGAGTTCTCAGAGAACAGTGAAGGGGAGACAACTACACTGCAGAAAAAGAAAATCAAAGATAAGGGACAACAGATGAATGCAAAACCCAAGCAAATTAAAAGGAACAGATGCAGTCGGAGCCAGAGAAGAGAGAAGGGCATTAGGGAAAACCCACCACAGCTTTCCAAACTTTTCCAGCAGCTTAGAAACAGGCCCCACTGTGACTGAAGTTGAACCCTACATCATCCTCAGTTGTTTTCAAAGGATGTTGGGAAATATGCAGCCCGTCAACTGCAAAGCCCAGAGCTTGAGAAGCATCCCCGCTTTTCCAAAAGTTGGAACTGATGATCCCTTTTCCCATCCCAGTTTTCATCGCAATCTGCTCTGCCCAACCCAAGGATCTCAGAACATTTTGCACCAGTTCTCAGTGCAAACCTTGCAGCTGCATGGGGATGGTGGGAAAATACCTTTCTGTCCTTCAGACAAAGTGAGAAATTGAGCCAGGTAGAAGCTAAGTGACTGAGCCAAGACAATGTGACACATCGGTGGCAGAGCCAAAGTTAAAAGGTGGATTGCCCTGCATGAAGCCACCCGTTTGGATTCAAGCTACAAGACTCTTCTTAAGCTCTGGGAACTAGCCTTCTCCCTCCTATCACTACATCCAAAAAGCTGAAACAGGGGAGCCACCTGCCCTGCACACAGCACCTCCCAGTTGCAGTGGCTTGCCAGAGCTGCCACACTCGGAAGCAGGTGAGGATGCCCAGCTGGCTCCCCCTGAGCAACCCCAGCCGAGATCGAGGGTCCCGCTCTCTGGCCTCGGGGAGCACGAGGGACAAGGCGGCAGCCACGACTCATTTGGCATTCTGAGAGGCTGGTGCGCAGCATCCCCATGCCAGCAGGGGGTAAATGAGAGCTCAGACATGAGTTATTGGAGCACTTACATTCCCAGATTCTCCCAAACGTCAGGAAAAGGACAAACTGTTTAGTTGTAAAGAGCCTGGGGGGTGTGAACTGGCGAGGAGAAGGAGGAGGGAGCTGTGTCAAACTAGTTTCATGAAGCAGAGACTTTGAAATTGAACTTGTAAGCCCTATGGATAGGGAGGGAGGGTGGGGGGACCAACCTCCAAAGTTTATGCTGAAAGCCTGTAAGCCTCCAGCACGGATTCTAGCAGCAAACTTGGCTCCTACCTGACACCCCTCACCACCAGTCAGTGGGATCATAAGGCCAGGAACAGCACAGTCAACTGTTACCACTTGGTTGTCTGTTGGGCTGCATTATTTGGGAAGGAGCTTCAATCATTCAGGAGAAGAAGGAAGGAAAGCTGGGAAGATGGGGCAGTAGTCATTTTTTGTCAGAAAGGGACTGATTGTAGGTACCACAAATATTGAAGACATCCCAAACTTTTTGGGCACATCTAGACTGAACTACATTAAGCCTCAATCAAACAAGCAGTCTTTAACTAAGCAGTACCATTCACTAACTAGCTGCACAGTGGGGAGGTCCCAGCCACAGCTGTATGCAGTAATAGTCAGGAGAAGCACAGTGAAACTGAGGGCTCAGTATGGCCAGACACATGCACAGGACATCCTTGTGGAAACTTGGACCTAGGTTCAGTTTCTATAGCTAAATCTTCCAGTAATTAGAGATATACAAGAGTAGGTTTGAGGGATCCACGTTAGAGGGATCCATCTTTCCCATAAAAGAGCTATAAACTCCCCAGCAGCTAGCACTCTTCACTGCAATCTTCACCAGCCTGAGTACGGTGCAAATCAGATTCACATCAGCTGTTGGACTGATCACCACAGTGAGGTGAGAGGAACCAGCCTGGCATTCCCGTACTGAACAGTGCAGAGGAAAGAATATTAAAAAAGCAGAGCCTGAAGGGGAAGAGGTGTTGGAGAAAGCTTGCCTAAATTACGACAAATTTCTTTGTGATGTGCTGACTTTTGCTTAGTATCATTATGCTGAGATGTGTGTCTTGTCACAATGAAATGTCACTAGCTGCACGCTTCTCAGAGCCACAGGAAATACATTTTCCCCAGCCTCGCTGACCAATTCTTTGGACTCCCAGAGGGTTTTGGTGAGTGTGTTTGGTTTTTTTTTCTGTTTGTTTTTTTTCCGAATTATCGATAACGATGTGTTAGGAGAAATGCCTTGTCAAAAAGTACATTTGCAGCTCCTTCTGACTTCTAACTTCTCAGTCTTGTCAGGCTTATACACAGCTTCAGCACTACCATATCATATCATCTACATTGTACTGAGGACCATGTCTGAGTCACTGAGGCAGCATCCTCTGGAGACTGCCTCTTCTACACTCCCCTTGGCATACGCAAAGGAAAATCCCCACCGCAGAGTTAGTCCATGGAGGTACACTACATGTGCCTGGGGGAACTGCCCTGCTCACCAACTACCAGGCAAATTTAGGATCCTCAACATTTTTCAAGATCACACTCTAGCTGAAAAAAACACAAAGTGAAGGTTCAGCCTCCTCCCAGCTTTAGGAAAAGCTAGGCTGTAGAACGCAATTTCACAGCCAGAATGTTCTGCCAGATGCTACCGTAATTTTGGTGACAAAGTGATCTGCCATGGCAACTTGGTTATCATCTTCATGTTGCCCTTCTCAAGATATCCCTTCTCAGAGCACCACCACACTGGTAACAGCACAGGAGAAACCCAGCTTCATATGGTACATTTCCCATGAGTTTGGTCCGGGCCCCTTTGAAGAATCCAGCCAATCTGTTCTCTTGGTTTCATGCTTTTTCCCCCCAATGTTTGTAGATTAGATTTGAACGCACTGCCGAAGATCTGCTACTCTCTCCACCTTGCCTCCTGGTGGCATCCCTTCTCTCCCTTCCGCTTAGCATCATTCCCATTATTTTTTATGTATTTTCTCTCCACAGTTTTTCCTCTCAAATCCTCCCTGCTAAGAGATTCCTAATTTCATCTCTCAGATGCTCACAAAAACAGCAGATCCTGGTTCCTACTGTCCCAGCTCTCCCTTCCCCATTTCAATACCCTCCCCCAATTTTGTCTCCCAAGAATACTGCCCTGGCCACACCTTCAGATTCTCCTCTTCCCACACATACACCCCACCCTGCTTGCTCATTCATTTTCCATCTGCATCTCTCTCCTCCCGGATTCTTCCCTAAGTCTCGGTGATAAAAGTGCCAGATTGGAGTTGCTGTGTAAAGAGGGTTCATTTGCCATTTGCCACCATATGGGCCCAAAAGCAAAATCGTCAGCTAAGCGATTAAATCAAGTATGTCGAACAAAATGTTATGAACTGACATTATGGGTATATAATTTTATGCCATTTGTTGCCATCTGTTTATCTAAACAGCCCCCGTTCCACACAAACACACAGAAGTCTCTGCCACGCTCACAAGGCTTCAGCGCAGGGGTCACAGTGCCTCCCTTTTCCTCCTTTCCTCTTTCTCTTATTCTGTCCTTCCATTCTCTCTGTCTGTCTGCATTCACCAGGGATGTGGTCTTGGAGTCTGGCCATAGAAAGATCTTCCACTGCACTCCAGCACAGATTTAAAGGAAACCTACCCCACAATAACTGAGGAGGTTGTCTCAGAGAACAAAGCGTGCTTTCTTGCCTTCAGACTCTGTCCAAGTTCATTTCTATACAAAAAAAAAATAATATGAGAAAGTATTGGACCAGAAGAGGGAGAAGGAGAGAAAGAGATGGAGGAACAAGTGGTGGTCAGCAGATGGGTATTACCTGCTTGCCCTCAGCTGGGATAGAGGAAGGGCAAGAGGAGAACAGGCTATGTGAGTTCTTTGCTCAGCCAAGCTTTCTGTGTGCTTCATTTTACTTTTCCCTGTGTCTCCAAGTGGATCACAGTCTATTTCAAGGTTAGGTAAATGTGGTGGCTGTGACAGACTTCAGACTGACCCGGTGACCCCTTAGCCATCCTGCTCTCTGTAGGAATGTGAAGGCACTGATTAAAGTTCCTACTTCTCTAGAAAATGCTTAGCAAGCATAGCACAGGAGCAAACCATAAGCAGCTCTCCATCCTGTGGGCTGAATTCATTCCTCAGTTTTAAGGTTGTTCTGAGGAAACTAGAGACAGACATTCAAAGAGATTATATGTAGGCAAAGTTTAACTCTTTCTTTTAAAAGGGGAGAAGCTACTGGCTCCACTGATTCAGCCAGAACAGACAGTAGATAGAATCATAGAATCACTAAGGTTGGAAAGGACCTCCGAGATCATCAAGTCCAACCATCAACCTAACACCACCATGTCTACTAGATCATGTCCTGGAGTGCCACATCTACAGGTTTTTTGAATGTCTCCAGGGACGGTGATTCAACCACCTCTCTGGGCAGTCTGTTCCAACACCTCACTACTCTTTCTGTGAAGAAGTTTTTCCTAATATCCAGCCTACACCTCCTCCGACGCAACTTGAGGCCATTCCCTCTTGTCCTGTCACTTGCTGCTTGGGAGCAGAGACTGACACCCTCCTCACTACAACCTCCTTTCAGGTAGCTGCAGAGAGTGATCAGGTCTCCCCTCAGCCTCCTCTTCTCCAGACTAAACAACCTCAGTTCCCTCAGCCGTTCCTCATAAGATTTGTTTTCCAGTCCCTTCACCAGTTTTCTTGCCCTTCTCTGGACAAGATCAAGCATGATTGTTTATCTCAACCCCTCGGAAAGCAAATTTCCCCATTTGCACCACTTTTTGCACCCAAGTCTCCCTCATCCACATGACTGGTCATGCAGATGATGCACTGTGCCCTCGTGATGACCACTGGGAAGACAAGGCAGTAACTATGCCTGAGCCAACAACAGATCAATGTAGCAAGTCTGTTCACAAGGGCTACCTCACGAGTTTAAAAGGGTATTGGCAGCCGAGCAAGGAAAATGCCTTCAACCCCTTACCAGTGTGCCTAGCTAATGGTTGTAAAGAACTTTAGTGCTAACTTTTTATGAATTCACCTAATGGGGTGCCCTTGCTCTCCAGATGTCCTTAGTCTTTGGGGGAAATAGCATGTCAGGAATTGTCCCTGTAGTTCTGAATGTGACGGGTGGGTGGGGACATTTAGCTTTCCCCCCTCCTGAGCAAAACAGTCCACACTACAGCCCGTAAAGAGAGCCAGCTCCTTCTATGTGAATCCCTCTTTCTGCCTCACATAATTTGAGTCATTTTGAGGGTTTTTTGGGGGAGTAGTGTTAGAAGAGGAAAATACAAATCTCTCTTCACCCTCTAAGTCTCCCATCCTCATTCACAGGGCTACTGAACTGAGCATATGTCTCTCAGCATGGTGTAAATAGAAAGGGATTGTGCCTTCATCTCTAGCGAAAAACAGGGGCCAGGCATTTTTTCAAGCATCTGGAGCACAGGTTTTGCTCAGAAGCCAGCACTTGGCCTCAAAAGTTTATGTATTTCCTAGGCAGTGGGTAAGTTTAGCTACAAAGTGATTTGGCCATGAAGTATCTCTTTATTTTGGTTGCATTCACCACTGACAGTGCTGTGTTTAACACCTCCAGGCCATCTGACCACTGTATGCTGGAGCTACCCTGGCACATAGCAAGGGTCAGCTCTGCAGCCACACACTGGAACATGGAAAGCCGCTGCTGCTTCTCCCCAGGGAAACTTCATATGCACAGGGCAAACTAAAAATCTACATTAAAATGCTTAAGAGATTCCTACAGTTCTAGTGGATTTTGGATAAGGCCCTAAATGCTGGCAGTTCACAAATAATTATATAGCAAGCCCATGCCAATAAACAGGAGCTCCTTCCTTTCCAAGGCCATTGCTGGTCTTGTCTTACCTCTCAACTGAAGAAGTACAGATACACAGCACTACCAAGGAGGTTCTCAGCACTTGGCAGCACGAAGTCCTCTATGCCCAGCTGCTCTGCTGGAAGCATAGTACACTGATATGTCCAGGCCAGCTCTAGGCTGAACACGGGCAGCTGTCTGCCTAGCTGTTAATGCAGCTTTGCACTGTGTGTGCATGGCTGCATTTCCTTCCTGCTAAGACAGAAACAGTGGAACACCTCAACGACCCCTGGAGAGCCTCACTTAGTCCAGAGACAGCAACTCACCTGCTTAGAAGAGCAAGCTGGCATAAGTACAGCCCACCTGTGCTCTGGGTACTGCACCAGCTTCCCATCTGCTCCCAAGTGCATCTGAAGGTGGTCATTTTAATCTAATAAGCATTTGATTACTTTTTTTTTTTTTCGAAGAAGCCTCCTGTCTGCCAGCACATCCCCAACTACTGCCCTCCTCAGATGGGCCCCTTCCTACTGCTTTTACCTGTACTGGGTATGGCTGTCAGCAGAGATGTAATAGTCAGCTAATGCAGGCAGCTATACTGCTCTCTGCCCAAAAGTTTGATTTCCAATGAGGGTTAGGAGTGAGAAGAGTGAATGGCAGAGTAGCTGGTCACCATTGCTTCCCAGTACAAGAAGCAGGAGTTTTGCTATGCTGTGTTAGACAGGAGTGATCAGTCTGCTGCTACAATGAGGTCCATCAGCTCTGCTTTCCTTTAAGTGATGCCCAGTCTTCTACCCAAAGCCCACGTTAATCAATTGGTTAGATTTCAGGCTACCTCTAGTATTGCAGAACCATTGCGTGGCTTTGGATCAGTCCTTGCAGGAGAGAAAGCAGCCACTGGCATCAGGCAGGGAGAGGAGAGCACCACCAGAGCAACAAATTCCTCCAAGGTGGTATGGACACCATGACATTTAAGATGAATGCATCACCAGCTTGAGAACAATTGAGACATTTAACAGTCTTCCACTGGATTATCTGGGCTTAAGCCAGTATCTTCTCAAAACCACTATAAACAAACTCCTTTAAAAATCAGAATAAGGCCAGGGTGGGGGGAGCAGGAGTGAAAGCAGGTTCATATAGAAAATTGCACAAATTAGAAGGGATACAGTTTTCAATACTGATTGTAATAACATCAGGGAAAAGAGCACTCGATACTGGACAAACAAAAATGTTATGTCCTGGATATCATCAAGCAAATGTATTCATTGGAGAGCCAGGAGGCCAAAACTACCAAAAAGAGTTGAAGATCATAGAATCATAGAATAGTTTGGGCTGGAAGGGATCACAAGGATCATGTAGTTCCAACCTCCCCGCCATGGGCAGGGGCACCCTACACGAGACCAGGTTGCCCACAGCCCCATCCAACCCGGCCTTGAACACTGCCAGGGATGGGACCTCCACAGCTTCTCTGGGCAACCTGTTCGAGTGCCTCACCACCCTCACAGGGAAGAATTTCTTCCTAATATCCAATCTAAATCCCCCCCTTCTTTTAGTTTATACCCATTACCCCTTGTCCTGTCACTGCACTCCCTAACAAACATCCCCTCTCCAACTTTTCTGTAGGTCCCCTTTAGGTATCAGAAGGCGGTAATTAGGTGTCCCTGGAGCCTTCTCTTCTCCAGGCTGAACAACCCAGCTCCCTCAGCGTGTCCTCGTAGGAGAGGTGCTCCAGCCCTCTGACCAACTTTGTGGCCCTCCTTCTCCAGCAGCTCCATGTCTTCCCTGTACTGGGGGCCCCAGAGCTGGACGCAGTACTGCAGGTGGGGTCTCACAAGAGTGGAGTAGAGAGGGAGAACCACCTTCCTCGCCCTGCTGTCCACACTATTTCTGATGCAGTCCAGGACACGGTTGGCTTTCTGGGCTGCCAGCGCACACTGTCAGCTCATGTTGAGCTTTTCATCAACCAGCATCCCCAAGTCCTTCTCCTCAGGGCTGCTCTCAATCCATTCTGCACCCAGCCTGTAGTTGTGCTTGAGATTGTGCCGACTCATGTGTAGGACCTTGCACTTGGCCTTGTTGAATTTCATGTGATTCACACAGGCCCACCTCTCTAGCCTGTCAAGGTCCCTCTGGATGGCATCCCTTCCCACCAGCACGTCGACTGCACCACACAGCTTGGTGCCGTCGGCAAACTTGCTGAGGGTGCACTCGAATGCATTGCAAGAGTCAGAATGAACACAGTAAGAAATACAAGTGGAAAAAGACAAGCTGTCTCAGATTCTACAACTGCTAAATCAAAAGCTAAAATAAACTAGGAATCATAATGTAAACAGTAACGTAAACAGAAGAATCATCAAAATGAGGAAACTCCTTGACTACTGCAGGAAAAGGATGAAGAGTCTTTTACTAATGTACAGAACTAAAAGGTAACTAACAACGTAAAAAGGAACATATTTTATTGTCTGTAATAAGAAAAATGTTGGAGAAAGACTGCCAAATCTTTTTCTACAGTGGATACATCAGCAGGATTCAAAAAAACAGTGCTCTCATTTGTGCAGACTGCACAGTCCTTTAGAGAAATGCTGTTTCTGCAGACTCCCATTTGGGTTGTTACTAGAACAACAAACTGTTGATGGTATGGATACAGATGGCATTTTAAGCTGGGGTAAAACAGCAGAAGAAAATTATCAAAGGCTCAAGGCAATTGTGAGGAGAGCAAAAGCTGCTGGGCTGAATGGGC
This sequence comes from Psophia crepitans, assembly GCA_013399095.1. NCBI lineage: Eukaryota > Metazoa > Chordata > Aves > Gruiformes > Psophiidae > Psophia > Psophia crepitans. The sequence continues at coordinate 260,404 of VWZZ01000863.1, read as the reverse complement.
ATGAAATATGTAAATCCCACTTAAGAGAGATAACACACCCTCCAGCAAAAGCAGCAAAGTACGCAGGTAGAGCATGATAAAGTTGAAATCACCATCAATATCTAGCCTTCAATATACAAAGGGGTACCAACATACCTTGAAAGGGTAAACTGTGCAAGGAATACATGCCCAAACTAGCTGTATTAACCTGCAACCCTATAGCACCACTCTGCAGAACTGTCCAAAGAACATGGGATGAAAATCTCAATAAAACCAGTGAGAAACTGAAAGAACTAAAGGAAACGTCCCTGTAGGCATTAGGACAGTAAGTAGAGAATTAATCTGTCAGTGGACATTTCAAAGAGGGTAATGATATCATCATTTTATAGCATAACATGGAAGGGAACAGCATATGCCTCTTTGGCACTAGCAGAACCTAGATGGATACAAGCAGGAGACAACAGGACAGGGTGCATTTTTACGTCTTTTCTCCCTTATTTTCTTTTTTGATAGAATCGTGCGTTCTCTGAAGTAACCAATAATTCCATTTTGTCATTGTCCAGACAAGCCTTTAAAAATAAAGACATTCAAATGAAAGCAGTGGAGACTTCTGCTAACCACTGACCTGATCTCCAGGGCATTTAACAGAAGTCCAGAGCTTAATTGTGTGCGTATCAGTCTCATTTTAAAATTAACAGCTTTATCTCAAATTTTGGACAACGATTTCCAGGAGGAAAGGCTGCATTTTGACTGAGATGATTAACAGAGAGTTTGAGAAAGCACGCATCCAACCACTAGCACAGGTTAAGGTGGAACACTTCTAGTACTAGAGGGGATTGTGCAAAAAATGGTGGTTTGATTTCCAAGATGCTATGCTGTCTTTACAACATCAGGACTGCATTGGTCATTTGGAAATTGAAAAATTCAAAGTCATCTCTGAATTATTTTATATCAGCCACAGGTGAATAGAATTTGGGGTGGGAGGGAAGCTATGACAAGCAGAAGAGCTCACATGGATGATATGGAATAACTATCTTGAAAAAATATTATGCGTTTGAAGTCAAACATTTCCGCTTTCCCAGCTTAGCTTTATGAGAATGTACTAAACGCGCATGTCATAAGTAATTTTTCTAATCCTGGTGTACCTGACATAGTAACATCTGACAGGTAGCTGGCACTCACTGAGGAGGGATTACAAAAATTCAAGCACCATGCAGTAAAGTACCAGGCAAGTTACACAACGCATAGTCCTCCTCCAGCCCAGTTCAGTCCCAGGATGCTGGAAAACAATATCAGACTAGTCAAGTACCTATTGAAAAAGAGTGAAGAGCCAGACACCAGCCTGTATTTAACTTTGCTTTGTTACTGGGTAACAATGGTAAACCCTCTCATTTTACCTCCTAACATTTTATGTAGAGGAAAACCTTAAGAAAAGGAATGATGAAATTGATACTACAGGACCTCAGAATCACAGATGTGTGAAATACATATATAATTAATCTGAAACCCAGTATGATTTCCAGGGAGATTGTTTTCATTAAATGAAAATTTTTATAATTTCAAAGCAATTGCAATAATAATTTCAGTCAAAATATGAACAACAGCTCCCACAGAAATGCTGATAATATTGGCAACGCATTGTGAAATGCATTGGTTTTGTTAAGCAAGCAGCTGAAAAATCAATAAATGGGAAGTTTGATTGACACTATCAGATGTCTTCTTCAGACAGTGAGCAGATCGCAACGGGTACCAGCTCATGCTCAGTGGGTTTAGGATTCTACCGCCGGCAGACAAATAAGGACAACTTCTCTTTGTTATTAGCTACTTCAGATCTTTGGGGAAAGACCAGTTAACGTAAAGAATTGATCACATACTTAGAGGGAATTTTCCCCAGACAGAGCACTTTAACTATAAGCTCCCTGGGGCAAGGCTCTCTCTCATTTTGCTTCTGTACATTACTGGTGTTAGCGAATCCATGACCAAGGCTCTACAAGTAATTAGCCTTTCATGGCCACATAAGTGAGAATGCATTTGAAGACTCAGCAGAACCCCCTCTTCTCTACACAGCATCCAAAGTACTCTGGTTGACTTAGAGTCTGAAACTCCTTTCTCCAAATTTCTCCTCTTCTTACCAGTAGATGACGACCCATATACCTCCAGTTCTACTGGTCATGACCTAACTATCAAAGTGCCACAATCATGTTGTACACAAGCTAACTGTAAACCACCTCCTAGGACCAGGGTAAGATCTAAACAACTAGTGAGCTCTGGTATTCTACACGGATGGGTGAGAAGATAATTCCCTTCTACAATATACATCACGGATCTGATAAAATAATCAGATGCAGTAAGCGTCCCATCCTTCCCAATACAGACTGGGTTCTGCTTACATCCCACCTTTACCAGAAAATTCAGGTGGAATCCTTTGGATCTGATACCATGGACCATCTGTGGACTGTCTACAACCGGCACATGCAGTGAACAGACACCCTAGGCTAGACTCTTGCAGACATTTCAAAACTAAGTAAATAGCTAGTATTTTGGTCAAAGTCTTGCTTCTACTTCAAGCCTAGCAATAATTGTAGGGACTAAAACTCAGATCCTGAATTGTAATTTGTTATCATATTAGAATGAAACGAGAGGAAGCTAGGAGCTAAGCTTAGGAACCAGGAGATAAATCACCTGCCACTCTGTGACAGACAAGCTGTTAGAGGTCTTCATAAAACAAGTTTGAGTGGTGTCTGCCCCTTCCAGACCTGAATGGAGTCCAGGAAAATTGACTTCCTTTGAAATTACAAAGAAGAGGTAAATCTAGATCCTTTTTATACCTTGGCCTCTCTTGTAAAATGATGCAGGGCACATACCACACCGAGACGACTGAGCATTTGATTTTACTACAGCATACCTTTTAGTCTGCTTTCTGCATATTGGACCACAGTTCATTCACTCAAACCACCTCTGATTTCAACACGAATTGATTCTGGCCCTATTCTTCCTTCTGTGGCACTGGCTGACACTGGAAAATGAACCATGCTGAAAAGGACCATATATCAGCCTTCCCATCAATGCCATGGCGTTAGTGCAAAGAGCCTGGGTTGACATCTCATGAAAAGCAGGGTCCTCTGTTTACACAGCAGCAACTCAAAAATACTTGCTGCATACAGAGACAACTAAAGAAGGGAAATTAAGTCAGTACCCGGATGGTGCCAAGCAGCTACTACTTACAGGATTAAGCCTTAACACAGCAAGAGTAAACAGATCTTGAGGTTCCGGGTTAATGTAAGGAAAAACTTTTTCACCGTGAGGGTGACAGAGCACTGGAACAGGCTGCCCAGAGAGGTTGTGGAGTCTCCTTCTCTGGAGACATTCAAAACCCGACTGGACGTGTTCCTGAGTGATGTGCTCTAGGTGGCCCTGCCTTGGCGGGGGGCGAGGGGTTGGACTAGATGATCTTTCGAGGTCCCTTCCAACCCTTGTGATTCTGTGATCTAGAATGAATGTTGCTTACATACATGGAGTCTAGAGATGTGAGTTGCAAGCAACAGCATCTTGCAATACCTTTCAAAGATGAAACCTTGCTCCTCCAGCTCAACAGAAGAAAGAATTCTACCCCTTTGCCTTCCTCCAGATAAGGAAGCATCTCCATTGCTGCTCTACAGATGCCAAATAAATGCCTCATGCATTTGTCCCTCTTTCCAGTAGGAATAGAATTGCATCCTAGCATGGTAGGAATTCTGAGCGGAAGGAGAAAGGATCTAGTGGGACAGATGGATGAGCAGAGATGTAATTCCAGAGGAAAGCTGCTGTCATCCCATTAAAGATGAGGTTAAAGGTAGCAGCAATGAAAGAGTGGGAGATATTTCACTGGGGGAAATGGAGTGGCACCGAGCTTTGAAATTGCACTGTGTGAGAATATTAATAAAAAAGTTAATGACGCAATGTGCTTTTTGCTCCACATTAATTACACTTTTACATTCCAGTTTTTAATGCATTTTGCACTAGACTTTATTTTACATTCCAGGAAGGGGAAAATATAATTGCAGCTTTAATTTCTATAGCCAAACCCTGATAAGATCACAGCTGTGAAAATCTCATAAAAAGCTTTAAATTAAGTTAAAAAAACAGTTCCCTTCCCTCCTCCCCCTGCTTCTCTTCCTGCATGAAGTGCCATCAGCAGAGATGGTGAAAGTGTTGGTTCAAGTTAGTGTTCTTCCCTGGCAGGAAGTCAGCCCCAGTTACGAGGCCTGGACCATCCAACACCAGGTACCAGCGCTGGGGCTCATCTACGTCTTTGTGCCATCAGTGGGAATAAACCCCTGCCAGCGACCACTTGGCTGTGCAGGGTCCCAGCTGTAATATACGTAGTTCTGGTTATTACCAAAGGCACAGTCCCGGTGCTGGGGCTGTACGTGCACAGACAAGACCAAGTAGATCACCCTACTGCAGACTGAGAACGGAGGCTTGGTGAAATACTGGTTTACATGAGATAAATGAGAAAGTCTATGTGAATTACAGGAATTGCAGGTTATTGTTTGAATCTCCTCAGAGATACCTCCCATCACTGCAAAAATAAAGACAGATCAAATAGGATATCATAAAAGTGAAGTATCCTTACGTCCTACCTTCTTTCTTAGCAATGGACAGGCTGTGGGTCTGGCCACAGAGTGTCTTTGTAGCCACAGCTAAAAACTCTGTCAAGTCCTAAGGAATCACTCCACCTATGCCCCTGCCTTTGACTTTGACTCTCATTTCATTCAGAAATCCCTGTAGATGTCAGGATCCAACACAGCCACCATGCAAATCACAGCACGATGACATGCCTATGTCACGGCCAGTCATTTCATTCAGGAGTGTGAAGAAGGGCCATCTCATTCCTGCGCCTACAGCCCTTAGCGCAGCTAAAGCAGCACAGCCACTCTGCGTGTGCACAGCACCCTTACTGTGTTGGTACAAAGATATACAAGTTTGTATATGCTCAGAGCAGTCTGCTGGTACGGCGTATCTTCATTCCCCTACCAGGAAATCACTTTAGTTACAGAGATGAGTTCAGACCTTTCTTGCATCTGGACAAAACCACAGGGGACCCGGACCCTCATCTGTTCCTAGTACCAGTCACCTACAGCTTGAAACAGTTGAGCAGCCCTTTCCATTCATTTCTTCTTTGCTATTCATGCTGTGGATCCTGCCCCCACTACTTTGATCCTCCACATCTTCATCGCAGGAGCTCCAGGACAAGCCACTGACGTTGTCACATACGAAAATGTATCTCTTCCAACCTAATGTCGGTGTTCCTAAACTTGTGGATCCCTATCTCAAGATCCTTAACATAAGATACAGTGTCAAAGTGAGAGATCACATAATCCACCCTCCTACCTTTGAAGGATCACTTACACAAGCATCTTCCTTGGCAGGTATTCCTACATGGACCCAAGTCACTTCTCTGTTGGAAGCCTGTGACCTTGCTGAATCACTTCTCCTCAGACTCTGATCTCTTGCCCTCTTAACTGTCCAAACTGGATATCCTCAATTTTTCTCTCCAGAATTCAGACTGGCTCTCCAGACAGACTAGTCTCTGTATTCCTGTCCACTGCCACCTATGCCTGTTCTTGTGACTTTATCGGAGAGAGAAGAAATCTCTCCCATGAGAGTTTCTGCAGTAAAAGGGGGTAGTCAGAACACCTCATTCGAAAGCCCCACGCAGATTGGACAAGAGCTAAAGAAAGGTTCACTTCTCCATAAAGATTTTGTTGAATCTCTTGAGCTCCTTCTCCAGGATAAGTTCCCAATTTACACCTCTGTAAACAAAAGCAGAATCCATCACTCACAGCCACGTTATTTTTCTAGATTGTACCCTGCATGCAAAAAGCAGAAGAGGAATGTGCTTTCACAAGTGGAAGAGGGAGAGAGAAGAAAATAGGAGAGATTGAGAGAAAGGAAGAGAGAGAGGCTCTAAAACCTCATTTTCCTGGTAATTTACTCTTCTATTCAGTTGAGTCCTGCTGCTCGTAAGCCTATTCCTGTTACAATATTAGATATAAACAAGTAAACTGTGTAATGGATCACATTAAGCAGGCCCTGCATCTTGAGGCAGGATTTAATTTGCATGGCAGATTATCTTGTCTGCAGTAGGAGAGGCACCCTGGGGCACTGACTGCATTAATAGGATCTAGTCTCTTAAAATCCATTAAGTCAATTGAGTGGACCAGTCTATAATCTCATTTCAAATCCAGCGTGAAAATGCTTAAACACTAGCCCTATGACACTGACAGCAGAGAAGTGACTAAGGGGACATTGGAGACTGCACTGTGCCATATTGCCTGCCTGCTGGGAGCGGGGAAGGGAGGGGAAAAGGGTAGGGCTCATTCTCTGTTAGCAAACTCCATTCAGAAAGATGCTGACAGCAGGAGTGAGGTGAGGAGAGGAGGCAGGAGCTATGTAAGGGAAAAGACTGCAGAGTTTATCCCAAGTAATGGCAGTGGGATGTTAAACAATGTGAATTGGCTGATGAAGTTCTGGATACCTTATTGCTCTGACACAATCAAGAAATACTGGACTGTGAAGGGGATATGTATGCCTTTATGGGGATTTTTCTACTATGAATCACCAAGAATAGGGATTTTCAAACTGTACAGAAAACAGGATGAGCCTGGAAAATCTGGCATTGCAGTTAAGATACAGGACTAGAATCTGAGAACCTCAAAGCTATGGAAACCTAGGCTTTTGGCCTCTCTCATCTGGACTGCCACCAGCAGGCAATGTTCTTGAACTCAGACACATTTGCACAAGGTTATACTTGGCTCAGCTTATCCGTGTAAACTTTTCCCATTTGCCCCATGGGAAAATATTAGATAAAGGCTCAGTTTGCCTTAAAAAGCCACAAACTCCCTGAGGTAAGAACTGCTTTTGGTTTGGATATATGCAAAATATTTAGCATAAGAGGTCTCCAGTTTGGGCACCCTCACCACATTACATTAACCCTGTAATCACAAATAGCAATAATAGTAGTAGAGGACAGACAAAACCAGATATATTTAAAACAGACAGATAGAAACTCAGAAGGAAGAAAAAAGATATAATAGCATAACCTAAAAATTGAAATAGTAAGAAACCTTCATGACCAGATGGTATTTATGCAAACACTCTAAAGAAATCAAAGTATAAAGAAGTTACTAACAAAAATATTCAATTTACCATTAAAAACAGCCACTCTCCCACCAGGCTGGAGGGGAGCCAACACTCTGTGCTTCTTTTAAAAGAGGTGCTAAGGGCAATCATGGGAATTATAGACCTCAGTGAGCCTTACGCCAGTACCAGGAAAAATAGCCGAGAAAATCATTAAAGACAGAGTTATAAAGCACCAGGCTAGGTGAGTGTAATGTGGTAAAGCAGCAGCTCAGCTTCTCCAAGCTGACTTTCTGACCTGATAGTGTTCCTTGGAAATGTCAGCAGCTCTGAAGAAGCAATGATAAGTAGGAGTCACCTAGCTATTAAGGATTTCACAAAATAACACATTCAAAAATTTTAGGGCCCCACTCCTGCTAACATGCATAAGCCCCAAGGGTGGCATTTTACAGCACACCATTGATTTCAAAAGAAGAAGAATGAAAGTGGTACTAAGTTCTTTTAAGAATCCCATTCCCCATAAACTATGGCAGTGCCTCTAAGAGGGATCAAATGTAGACACTAAAACCCAAAACACAGACCTCTCCCACGGAAGCTGAAGGTGATCTGTAGCAGTTGGCTCTAGCAGGCTGCTGAAGCATCTGGGGCACATGCACGGCTGTGTGCCCTGTACATCTGCAGTGGATTTCAGATGACCATGCCAGGTACACTCTCAATGCTGAAGCACATTGGGAACAGGCTGAAGGGCTATAGCAGCACTGTTATTGAAGAGTGGCAGAATATTGCCCTGAGCCATTCCAAGCTGCTGTGAGTGAGGCTGGCCCCATGAGCCCACAGGACACAAGAGGTCAGAGGTAAATTGATCAGGTTCTTAAGCATTTGGGCAAAACCCAAAATGGCACTTGTAAGGAAAACCTGCTCCATAGCCAATAAATCACCCACTTCCGGTCCCACAATTGTGTGGCTTTTCTCTGATGTATTTACAGCGTCTTGAATGTAGTTGATTTACTTGCTTCCACTTCTCCTTATTCCTTCCCAGATGGAGATCTCCCAGCTTGCCATGCCTGGCAGCACTCACACTGTTACAGGTCTCAGCACTAGTCCCTCCTCTGCCAACATGCATCTTCTCCTTTCTAGCCCTTTAAATGCTGCCAGACCTGCTGCCCAAGGCGACTGTGTCATGGGTGTCCGAGGGACTGATATTAATCCAGTGGTGACTACCAGTCATAACGAGCCCAGTATGTTCTCCATTCCAAGAAATCTCTCAACTCTGATTGCTAGACGCTATATATCAGAGAGATCACTATATACCCATTCTGTTCTTATTCTCTTCCCTAAATATTCAGTTGGTAGGGAGACAGGATCCCATGGAAGACAGACCTTTGGTTTGGTCCAGTGCACCAGATTTTATATTCTGAGCACTGGGCTCTTGCACAACAGAGTTTTCCCAAATTTGCTGGGGCACAAGCACAGTCTCACTCTCTTCCTTCATAGCTGCTTAATCCGAGTTCCACCCTCCCCAAACGGACACTAACATTCACACAGCAGTTTCTGCTCAAACTCAACATTTTCTCAGCAGTCCTCACCTAAACTGCTGAACATAACCTCCAGGGTCATGAGGGATAACGGCAGTCACGCTCCTTTGAACTCTAAAATTGCACTAGGCAGTGCCACAGGACCCCTGATGAGGTAGATGCCTGCAGACAAATATCCCTTCTACAAAGAAGTTGATAGAAGAAGGGGGAACACTTTTGCCTGAGGTGAACAACTAATACATACCCTGGAGAGATGCAGAAGGACATTTTCTGCTCGTGGGGTTTTATTGCTGGTTTTGGGCCATTCCCTGCTGCCCCTAAAGGAGGCTTGTGGCTTAAAGACACAACCAAGGCTGTCACCTTTTCTTAAACATATACCGTGACACAAGTGAACTGCAACTTGTAGAGCAAACCACACCATCCAGCTCACTCCCAGTCACTCACGTGATGCCCTGCATTATCACAGATCGACGCTACTCTTTTTCTTTGAAGGAAAGGGAACCATCAGCTGTTTGCAAACCACAGTATCATCTACCTCTCCCACACAAACCACAGATCAAAGGCCTTCCCTTTTCCAAACCACAGACAGGTCCCAGGGGCCCAAAGCAGCAGATGTCTAGCAGTTCACTTTCTGCTAGATACACACATGCAGGACTGTGAAGTCTCTGCAGTATGTGGTAGAAGGGAAAACATTTCCCCTTACATACCCCAGGTGCATATCTGAGATATACAAAACCACCCACTCACTCACACCTGCCTGTAGGGACGTACAGGAGAAACTGAGGAGAGACAAGGACTGTTATACAGAGCTAGTGATACACAGGCATACAAATGGAGCTCAAAGAGCAGAGCAAGGATGAGAAGTTTGCTTCTGCACTTTGAAAAGCAAGACCTAGATTAGAGAAGGATACACCAGGAACCATTTTAACATCAGCCCTTCTGCTCTTCAGCTTCAGCTTCCATTTTACAATGAAGCAGCTCACCTCTATCCAGAGCATAAAGGAAAAATTGAACATGTACCCTTCCTGAAGCCATGGTATCTGTTCAAGTCTGACAAGATCTTGAAACAACAGTTCAGAAGCGCAGACTGCCCCATTCATCTCCCTGAGTGGCTTACTTGCCTCCTGATGACAATCTGCTAAATATCTCCACTTAATTAGTTCGATGTTCCTTGAAGCAAGTAAGAATGCAGTGCAAAGATTGTGCTAGGACTATCTTTATATAAGCTACTCGGAGACAGTTCATTTTGTCGAAAAGAGAGCTGGCAGTTTTGGGGAATGCCTCAACTTATCTTTCCCCCATCAAGAATGACTCAGATTCAACAGGCTCAAAAAGACACCAAGTCAGACAAGCAAAAGAAAAATACAAAGTTCTTCAAGGTGCCCTCCAGAGCTCAGTGTGACTGAGTGGATGCTGTGGGCTTCTGATGTGCTTCAGAGAAGGGTCTAGCTGCATTTGGGAGTGAGAAAGGTTGTGAATTGCACTTAAGTGAGGACGCAGGGGGAAACATACAGTTTCAGGTGACTAATATGAGCCTTAGAGATGTCTCTGGCTCGGAGAAGGGAAGACCAGAGAACAAAAAATAAAGGATAGATACAAGAATAAATAATCTTTGAAAATAAGTCAAATAGTATGCCAGCACTACAACTTTATCCAGGACTGGCAAGTATGGTGCAAATGTGCAGTGAAGAGCGAGAGGACAGTAGAATTTGGCACCCATGATGAGGCCTTTATTTAAGGTAAAAAGGAAAATGGGTTTCCGTGGGCCTTAGCAAGTCAGAGATGGAGAGGAGCTGCCACCCAATAGTTCATAGTGCTTATAAAACGTGTTGAGCCAAGATGAATTCCCCAACTGGGAAAAACTAGAAGGTGCCATCTCTTGGAGTATCACTGCACACCGGGTGAGCTGCAGGCAATCACTAAAGTCTGACAAGGGTATATCTGCTGAAGACTGAGTGCTCAGAAACCAAATCCTTTCTTTGGCAGCCCACTGCACTGCAGAAAAGCAGATGTGAAAGCTGAAGCGTATGGGTTGTCCCTGGGTAAGTCCACAGAATTCAACTGATTTATCAGAAATGGCTTTGACTGTCACAGACATTGGACCAAAAGTGGGCATGGTCTACAACAAGCTTTGTCTCAAACCCTGAACAGAGACATCTAGAGTGCCTTTAACTAAAATTAAACATGAAGATTATTAGTTTGCCATGAGTGCAGAAAACAGTCCCTGGCCAGAAAGAGAAAGGAAAACTGTTAGGAAAAGTCACTACCAACACATTTGCTTCATGTTCAGGATGGTGGCATTTGTCTCCCTATCACTGCGACATGGGTTCTTCTCAACTATATGCTACAGTATCAATAGCAAGGGATCCAGGCACCAGGCTATAGGGTGAGGAAGATGAAAGCAAACATTGGTAAGCAGCTGGTGAGGGAATCCCACTCATTCCTTCTCCCGGGTGCTGTGTCTACCTTCCTATTCTATGACTCTATAACATGTGTGTCTAAATCTGAAGCCTTCATTCTTCCCTAACCACAGACTTATAGACCCTGGTGGTCCTAGATTCCAGGGAAAAGGACTTTCAACATGTGGCAAGGCAGGAGTTGAAAGTGGCTAAGGTGTTTGTCATCTTAGTGCTGCAGTAATTACCCAGCTGATTTCTGAACTCCAGAAGAAAGGACAAGGATGGAGGGGAGGAGGGGAAGCAGAGGAAACGCCGACTTCATCAGTCAACAAGAGTTTGAGAGAAAGAAGGTTATATTGGGGGACCACCAAACGCGACGTCTTTCATTGCCCCACCTCCCACAATGCAAAGGTGCAGTGTTACCTCTTCTCCCACCCCCCCACCTCATCTACCCCTAGCCAAAGTATTCCTGAGCTCACCATATAATGCAGTTTTTCATGGCATGCCTGCTTATCAGGGCTCTGAAACTATGTGAGACATGCATGCAGACAATGGGCCTGTCTCTGAGCCACGGAGGGCTCTGAAGGGATCCCTTTCAGCACTCACAGATTGCTCTGTGTTCCCTTAATTGACAGACCCGGCCAAGTCTGACAGCAGTGGCATGCAGCTGGTGTGGGCTGCTCTGTCTCAGGTAGGCCACCTTTCAGCAGGGAAATTGCCTTTGATTGGCTTTATTGGAAGTAGCTTCTCCTGTTCGGCTGGCAAAAGCCTCCTGACAATTTAGGACCGAACTCTCTTTCCTAGGAGGTTACCTCTTTTCCCCATTTCCAAAGTCTCTTGGACCTAAATAAGCTATCTTGAAAAGGATTGGACCTTAGACACAAGGGACAACTTTATTTGGTCAGAACTGCTAAGGGTCTGGGACTTTCTGGAGCCACTTTCTTTCACCTCTCAAATCTCCAAGATTTTGGCTAGAGCCTGCAAAAACTAAGATCACAAAGCAAGAGCAACAGAGGAACTGAAAAGTGCTAGCAGGAAGTTCTTGACTCTAGTGCATGTTCTGGTGCTTTAGTGCGAGTGCCTAGGCTGCCAATTTCAAGGAGACCTGCAGGAGCTGGTCCTTACCTTCTCCTAGAGGACAGTGGAGGCTGGACATGAAATTCCACTCAGGTTACTTTCAGCCTCAGATATCTGTGGCAGCCGATCTTTACAAAGAGTCCTTTAGTGTGCAAACGAGCACCTCCTGTTGGAAAAAAAAATTTGAAGAGACTGGTATCTTCAAATCAGTAGCCTGAATCTGACTATCCTGTCTCTTCCTTCACTTTCTGGTTTGGTAGGTGAGGCTGTACAGGCCAGGACATCACATGCTTCATGGGCTACCAATGCAGTCCCTAGTTCTTTTCTGCATTCAAGATAACACAACTGGGAAAACTGAAAGAGGCTTCAATTTTATCAGGGGGCAAGTGTAAAAGTAATTTCTAATGTCTTCCATAGCCTTTTCTTTTCCAAAGTTTTGTTGCCTTCTGGATTTATTATTTTTTTTTTTTACATCTGTACTTGGCTTTTCATTGCATTTTATTATAGCCCTTCTGCCAAGCTTTGCTTAACAACATATAGAACCAGGTTCAATTTTTAGGGGTCATTAGTAAAGACCACTTCGAGAACCCACTCAGAAACCTGGGAAAATTAAACTGAACTACTTGGGCGCTCAATGAGCTATGCTTCTCCACAAATGACGACTCAAATGACCTAAGCAACCAGTTCTTCAATGAAGGGAGAAAAGAAAGAGAAATGGAAAGAAAAACATGAGTTCAAATAATTACCAACTGCACCTTTCTCAAAGAACAGCAAGAAGAATTAAAGCTCTCCTCTCCAATTTCCCAGTGCAGGAACAGCTGAGGCAGCGAGTTGCTTCCTACTACCTGCAGTAATGCACAATCTCGCATGCCTGTGCCAAGTCTCAGAGCTCTGTCCTCTGCTCTCCCAGGTAGTAAGGTGGCACCAGGTTGCAGCTGACCTATAGGAGCCACCTCAGCCCTCTTCTCCCACCCATTCCACCTTCTCAGTCTTGTTAGCCGCTGTCCCCACCAGGCATTTCTGCCTAGCCACAGCTCTTCTCATCAACTGCTCTCACTTGCTTCCTCTTGTGTGTTACACCTGTGCTTTAACAGGCATACCATAACACACACCCCATGAACTACTTGTGTTTTCTGATAAAGACTTTTAAAACAGCTTTTCTCCTTAAATGCAAAGCTTTTGCACGCCAGGGTTGTAAGGTAGTGCATCCACTCCCATAAGGAACCCTGAGGCAATTGCTTTGTCCAGCTTCACACACAGTGTTGCAACTACATAATTCTCCCCCCCAGACATGACAGCATCTTTTAAAACAGAAACAACGCAAACACAAGAAAACATAAAAGCAGGTTAAAGCTGTGCCAGACCTGCACACAGATCCCTTTTCCTCTCTCTCTACCACATGACAACAGGATGTTCCTGTTCTTCAGGGGTCCATCCCGAAACACTTCCTCTCTTGAGGTATCAAGCTACTAGAAATGGGATCCCAGAGGTCTTGCCTGTTGAAGAGATGGAGGTGCTGCAGAGGAAGGCACAGGTGCTGTTGCAGTAGGCTTCATGCTTGAGAGTCATTTCCCACTTTAGCCAGCTGTGCCACCTCTGCTGAAGTCTCTACAAATGGTCAGCACAGATGAGGACCAAAGGGACAGACATCCACCATCAGACACAATGACTGCACGTTCCTTGGCTTTGACCTGGACACCAAAGCAAAAGGGAACCTTGTTATGTGATCAAAGCACTGGGCTAGGCTTTGGGGAATTTGCATTCCCTTGTAACAGTGACATAGTATGCTCTAAATTTCTTTTCAAAAAATTCCAGACATTTCCCTGAAAAGTACTGATCACATTTCCTACAGGATTTAAGGTTTCTGCTGCTGCTTCTCAGCTATGTAGGGTATTTCAAAACAGTGGTGTTTAATCCTTTATATATTATTGATACAGAAAGAATAGGAATTTCTAGCAGGTCTACACATTGAACTATCAGAAATATCACAGTGTTAGGCAAAACATCATCACAAGTTCCTCCTATAAATATTACCTATCAATGCCTACCACTATAGAATCTGGGAATTTTGAGACACCAGTGAAATCCTCCCCTCTCTTCTGCACACATCTCTCTATGATGTATTGCTTCTTACCGCTTGCTGATTTCTTTTATGCTGTTCTGTAATTTCTGTTGCTTAACGTTATCTGGAGTGGTTGCTCGAACCACTTGAAGGGGATGTGAAGTCACAGGGAAGTTTTTTCACAGAAGACTGTCTTGTACGATTTCCTAAAGGTGCTCAGAAACTGGATTCATCTGCTCCCTGAAGTCTGATCTCCTTTCCGAGAAAAGATCTACTGTATCTCACCTCTAGTATGTTCTGTCAATATACCAGTTGCCAGGTGAAAATCTGACCTTTAAGGTAGGTAAGGCTTATGCTTTAGGAACAAATCGCCATGGCTGAAATCTTCCTGGCTGAAGGTGGTGTCAATTAGAACGTGTACGTGTACACCAACAGGGCAGGCTACAGGCTCGATCACACACTGTAGAAACACAGGGCAAATGGTACAGGTCCCCTAACTTCCAGGGAACAAGGCTCTGGGTGCACTACATAACACAGAAGAAAGTAGAGTTTCTGCTGGGCACAAACTGTTGAGTCTGAAGTTCTTTTTTTACAGGCAGACAAGAATTCAGACTTTTGCTAGGTGGGCTGACATGCTACGTGCCAGGATAGACAGCGCAGGCACTGCCATAGACAACTTTACCTTGATACTCAGCATCATCCCTTTGGCAACCACAGGCCTATGTTTTGATTTATAACCCAGTAATCTTTCCCAGGGCTTATACCACTCTTTCAATACCTGATAGCATATGCTGTCAGGTCCAGCAACAACTGTTTCTCTAGGGCTATTGGGACAAACTAAAAAGGAGTGGTCACAAAAGCACTGAGAAAGACACAAGAGTTGCACAAATTCCCGTTGAAGGGGGATTGACTGGCGAGGCTCTTTTCCCATGTGAAAGCTCTTCACTGGGAAAGTCTCCAAGTCGAAGAGGAGAGGCCCAGAGGGAGGGAAGAGCAAGAGGCCCCAAGGGCAGTCAGGAAAAAATGCTTCTGACTCTGCTAGGTGACATCTGTATAAATTGCAAACGCTGTCATCCCCTGATACTACCTGGGATAGGGAGGTGACGAGCCACTAAGGGTCTGAAAGGACTTCTAGTTACTGTGCTGAAAAGTGCCCAGTCTTCATCGTGACCACTCCAGTGGGAGTCTGATCAAAGACATTTCAAGTAACTGTGCTCATAGCCTGATGTAAGATTTTGCTAAGCTCCTGGTGCTGGCTAGCCCAGGCAAGGTCAGGAGGTCCAAGGAACTTGGCTTACAGGGCAGAGGCTCTGGGTCAGAGAAGGAGAAGGGCTGTGAAGAATGGGGTAGCAGGGAAGAGAGATGTTCCAGGCTGCATGTAATGACTACCATGGGGCCAAGCACATACCCAGGACTCTCGAGCAACCCTCACAGAGTAATGTCAGTCATTTCCACTGGTGGGGGAGGCGAAGAAGAGAGCTAGGAGAGTAGCTCAGCTGCAGCAAAGCCACACAAAGTTGGTCTGTTCGGCTGCCTTTGTGGCACTGTTGTATTTATTGAAGGCAGCAGCAGTTTGTTCTGTCCTTTCAGTTACTGTACGGGACCCGATCAGGGTGCAGATGGGACTACAAAGCAGCCCTTGTTGTCAGTAATGTGACTCACATGTCAGGCTCTTATTTGCTGTCAGTGGCTTTATTAAAGTCTACAGTTTCAGACCCTAGACCCTTCCCTATTGTATCCCCTGGCCCCAGAGCTTCTCTTAGGGAACGCTCACAATTACCAACTCTCCCACAAGAGCACACAAACACACTGAGCTGGCATAGCAACTGTGCACTCAGGGGTGATGCCCAAGCTAAAGACAAGCTGGGGCGCTTTTCAACTTTAAAGCTAATACATGTACAGAAATGGACAGGACCGAGCAGAGGCCATGCCTGGAGCAGGATCTCTCCCTCTGAGACCACCTGGTAACATACACATTCATTCACATGTTCTGCACTTACGGATATGCTAAAACTCACTCATGCTCACATACACATTCATAGCTACGTTCTCCCCCATGGCAACATACACATCCACATACATGCTCACATACCTGTTTGCACACACATGCTTGTGCATTAATGTGGATACACAGATGGGTCTAACATCCGCACATTGCACAGCGCACACAGCCACTTCGACAAGCGCCACACAGGTACTCACAGTCCTCACAGTCGTGCAGGTGGGTATGCGTACTCTCGCCACTGTGTTCTCACACTCAGCCACGCACAGCTCACAGATCGCAGTCTCACACTGATGTGTACATTCTCATGGACTCAGCAGGCACTAGCTAGTGTACCCGCACAGTCACCGGTACACACAGATGAAGATTCCCACAAAGACACTCACATCCCTTCCCACTTAACAATTGCTTCACTAGAACAAAATTTCCATCTCAGATACTCAGCTACAGTTAAAGACTGTTTCCTAGGCAAATCTTACCGTAAAAGGCTCAAGCCTTGATCTCTACATAAATGAAGGCCAATTCCTCTGACTTCACTAGACGCTAGGGTTGCTGAGAGCAGAATCGTCACTTCCTTCCGACATGAAATAGCCTTTCAATGCCATGGTTCTTCCCCTCCACCAAAGGGCTCTCTTTCTAACCTTAAGTTAGAAAGCAGGAGACTGGTCACCAGCCCTGCTACAGTGCACGAAGTCTGTCCCCCTGAATCAGACATCTACAGGAGAAATCAAGAAACAGGCTATCAAGTCTAAAATTTTCTAGAATGAGGATGGAGAAAACTGGGACAGAAGCAGTTGGGAAAAGACCTTGCATAAAAAGAAAAAAAAAAAATCCAAAACTTTACCCAAGCTTGAGAACAAGAATGCAAATGCTATGATAACAAAGGAGGACTGGCTCACACGTCCCACTGTGTCAGTGGGAATCCTTCCATGGGCTTCTGCATTGCACTGGGCATGGTGTCACAGTACCGATTGCTGTTCAAGAGTCTCTTCAGCAACAGCAATGAAGTAAACATCACACAGACATATGCTATGCACCCTAAGTCAGTAATATCCGTCCATGCTTATTCTCATCTCTGTTCAAAAAGGGCTTATATATATATGCTTAATATTAATAGCATGTTAACATCAATGAGAATCAAGTCCATGATTCCCTGAGCACCCCCCCTCCTCCCGTGATACAAAGCAGTAATATTCTCCAGTAACATGAGAGGACCATAAGACGAATTAATTTTTTGTCCAGGTCACAGAACAGTCCTTCTGAGTCGTCTCACAGTGACTTAAGCACAAAACCAGCCTCCGTCCTACACAAGCCTCAATTCCACTTAACCATGACAAAACTTGTGGGCTCTGATCTGCAATGGCAAACTTGGCCATCTGTGGGTTTTATGGACCTTGGAGGCTGCACAAGGATCGTGATGCTGAAGCATTGGATTCTTCACACTCCAGCACAAACCACCTTAGCCAGCCACTTAAGTAGCTCTGAATGATTCACTAGCTTTGGTATTTTTTATTGCTTGCTGTTAAATTCCTGTGTTGGTATGCACTGGTATATAGCTGTTTTATTCTACCCAAAGAAAGGTGAATTTCAATGATCAGGTGGTCAGAAATACTTTAGATGTGAATGAAAGCTGTTGCTTAAAAATTGTCCATTAATCCTAATTGGCATTATTGCTGTGACTTTAATCTCATAAGAGAAATCACTTTACTGCTGAATTCACGTAAGATATTTCAAAGGAAAATACTCTATATTTACAACTCTGGGAACGGATATGAAGAAAACAAGTCCAAAAGCATAGTTATATTGATTAGTAAGGGCTCTAGATCTGCACAGATTTATTTCTGCATTTTATTTTATACATCTAGGCAATTATTCTGAAATCAAACTAAACACATTAAAAAAAATAATAAATCTTTTCAGGATTGGAGCCAATAAATACGTACCAGGGACCTGATGTTTCAGAAAAGGTCTGTTTCTTAAAGAATCCAAGTCTGAGTTTCTAAACAATACAAATCTTGTTCTAAAAATAAAACTTAAAATATGGAATATAAAGAAAACAGAACTGTAACAAAATACAAGATAAACCACCTTTAGGTGCTAAAAGCCTATTTATTTGCTGTTTAATATCATGTGGAGTGAACCACACAGATTGCACTATTATGAAACAGAAGGATACTTTAAATTGCCTAACTACAGAAATATATCTATGTATTTGACTCCTATATAGAGATATATGTATATATTTGATCTCACTCTGACAATACAAAAGCTGGTATTCCTGTTCCTTTCTGGAATTCTGTGTACTTCAAAACAACCTTACTTTTAGTCACAGGGCAAGCCGCACGGGAGTGGCTCCGGACTGGTAGGACGGCTCTGTATTTGTGCAGCATTAAGGAGGATGCTGTATAATGTCTGTAAAATGTGATCAAGGCTGGTGATAAGTGTAAAATATCAATTAAAGCAATACAGAGGTACAACTGTCCTATTGCACTGTTTCTGTCAAAGAATTCCAAACTGCTTTTCAAATTATTAGTTCTGCTATTGCTGCATGGGACGGTAGACCTGGTGGACTTGATCAGAAACCAGTACCTGTCCAGATTGTAAGAGGAGCTAAAACCAGAGTATAAAGGCAGAGTCTCTACATAATCCAAGACATAGATATGACTAAGGAGTCCACATAATCACTAGGCTTTATAGCCATTGCCTTTCTAGCCTGGAAACTTGCTGTGCCCTTCTACTACTTTACTGCACAGCTGCCCTTCCTGAGTACCTCTCCACTGCTGCTTTCTTTAACACAGCAATCAGAAGCTACTTGTCTTCCCTCTCAAGGACTTTCACAACTACCTATACTCTCAATGTCTCTTATTTTGGGCCAGAAAGAGAGACCTCCATGTTTTACATGCCTCTGCTGTCAGACCCACTGTTAATTCCTGGATCTCCAAATCAGTGCCCTTGTGCCTCCTCCTGGGTTGCCTTTCATGAAGGAACAGAACTCCTTATAAATGTCCCAAGGTTGTTTCTTTGGTTTCCCAAAGGAGCCCACCTGTAAGGTTTGTTATAATTACATTAAAAAAAATAAAAATTAGTCCTGTTGCATTATGCTGCTAGGGCTACTTCAGACAGTCTCCATACATTCCCCAAGCTGTGTCCTCTCATCACCAGTTGTCTTTTATCTTACAGTTTCTTTCTGAATCTCCAGAACAAAGACAGCCTTTTCTTCTCTGTTCTCAGCAGCTATTCAAGCAAAACATCAAGAGTTTAGGGAATGAACTTGAAAATGAGAATCCTACACTTGGTTCCTGACTCTGCTGTTTCACTTGGTAACCTTTATCTTTACTTCCCCCCTCCAGTAAAAGGTCTGCATACCTCCAAGAGCATTTGCCACACGTGCAAAGTATTATGAATTAAAGATCATGTCCCACAGGACTGATCCAGTTTATACTCAAGCAAAATTCCCACTACCATCAGAGCACTCCAGTGCGTGACTTAATCCCAACAGTCACACTCCAGAGACTCAGGCTGCCTGTTTGGATTCTTACACCTCCACTGTCACCATGCCGTCAAACCAGACCAGCAACCTCAAGATGCTCGTGTAATTCAAAGCCCCTTGGGGTAACTGTCTGACCATCTCTGGTGGTAACTGGGCAAAACACTCAAAGTCATCAGCCTGTTACAACCTCTACTAAAAAGCTCCACCTTCTAGCTCATGAATTAAAAGATCCAAGACTGGACACTGGCAGCTGAGAACACATCCTCAGTATGGCACTATATCAGCTGCATGAAATTGGGTTTGTAGAAGTGCAAGAACTGCAGGATATTGAAGTGACTGGGAAAATGTAACAGCATTTCCCCTAATTCAGGCACATGGCCCAATCCTGTAGATATTTTGCCTTAAGGGTTTTTATCTACTGACATAGCTTAGGACTGTGCTGGCTCTCTCTTCAACTTTCTATCTGCTGGCCCTGCTTGCTAGATAAATAGCTATACTCATATAGAAAAACCTGCACTAATAAAAACATAGACAGCCAGAAATCTGCTGCCAACAAGCAAAATATCCTATATTTCACTGCTCTGCCATGGGAGAGTCATATCTCACTGAACAAATATTCATTCCCAAACACTGTGCTAATGCATAAAAGTCTCCAACCTATCTTGGAAAAACGACTGAAAAACAAGGCAGCCTGAGCTTCAGATTTTCTTTGCTTTGTTTTGCCTCTCCTCTTTCCTCCCTATACACTTGGGACCATTTGAAGAGAAGATGAGTTCAGATTTTTTCATGTGCTTTTGCTCTTTAACTCTTCCCTCTATCCAAATAAGTGGAACAGGGTTTTGGCCTGTTTTCTGTTTTGGGGTTGGGGTTTTTTTTTTAATTATTATTAATTTATTTTTTCTTTAATAACTGAATTCAATCAGAAGCAAAAGCACTGGCTTCTCTCGTGTCAGTTATAATCACCCGACCAGGTCATAACCTTCTGTCTTAGACTGCTAGAGCTTGCTAGAGCAAGGTATCATCTTTTATTTGTTCTGCAGTCATACGTTGCCTGGCACAGCGATGCCTCCGTAGGTAATAGGGACTGATCCTTGGCATTCCAGTAACATGAATAATAAATACTAGTAAGGGAGGCTTGCAGCAATGGTGGGTGGTTTCCTTGATTTAAATCAGCAAAATCAGTCCCCAAGTCACATCTGGACTGAAAGCTCTCTGGCACTGTGTTTGTCACTGCAAGGCCTTTAAGCACGAGGAGGTCCCCCAGTATAAATGAATATTTGGAAACAACTCAGCTTCTGGATTACCAAGAATCAAGAGGCTACCTCTGTCAAATAAGTAATAAAGCCATGCCCTTGCATAATTTTTATCGCCTGGGGCGAGCGAAGACTTTTTCATTACAGTGACTAAGTTGCAAGGCAACTATCTTCCTAAATTCCTTTTCTGATTTATAACCAATAGGGAATTCTTCTCTGCTTGCTCACTAAAACGTTTGTGTAATTCTGATGCAGACTCTTATAGCAATTTCCACCTTCTAGGCCAGCAGAGGCTACATTTCTTAAGGAAAGTCTCTCGGTATTTACTGATGACACAGCCATATCACCACATTTGTTCTCACAACTCAGGATGACCGTGTGCTTTAAGATCCTTCAGAATGACAGGCACAATGGTAGTGTGATCAGTTATTATATGACAGGCAGCATTTCAGAAAGATACGGACCCAGACATAGCTTCTTATAAAACATACACAGCCCTGTACAAGGTTTCACTATCTGGAAAGTGTGAGCAAAGAAAGGGAGCCAAAGATTTCCTAATAAAGCGACAGTTACTATTCTATTACTTTCAAAACGCATGCTCCTGGCTGCACAGAGCTTTGGTAGGTGTCATTACAGCAACTAAAAAATTAAAAATAAAAGTTATGAACAGGACCGTTTGGTATTTAAGAAGAGAGGATGAATGTTACACTGCCAGGACTAGAAAGGGACACAGATGCTTACCTGCACCCGCCTCAGCTCCCCACCGGGGCCCTACAGAGCTCAAGCTCCCTGCTGAATGCAGCAGCCAGAGACCACGCTGTGACATGGCCTCTCTGGAACTGGTCCTCATCTCCCCTCACCCCAGCTCCTGTACGCAGCTGACATTTATATATTTTGGGCAACATTAAGAAGGTTGATGCCAGCTTCTGTAGCTATATGTGTATAGCAAATAGCAGGATAGAGACTGATCTTGGATACATTATAAGTAACATCAAAATACCATTGCTAAGAAAGAATCAAGAAGTTCCATTTCATGATTCAGTTTTTCTAGTTGGAGTTAAGGATGAAAATCAAGTTCTCTTCCAGTCCCAAACATAATTCCACTAAGAAACACGTTTCACATCAACAAACGCTAATAGAAAATGTTCCCCACTGCTCACATGAAACTGTTATGCAGATGAAACATGTTTCCTGCCAATAATGACAAGTTACCTGCGGTTAAAACAGCAGCTAATCAGCTTTACTCACCATTAACGTGAAATGAACACGATGCTAAGACTAAAAAATGTTGGATCAGAACAGCCACGGTGGTGAGCTGGCTACACCAAGCAAGAGGTCCTTATCACGTTCTCCCAGCATTGCATAAGCACAAGTCTTTGAGGACTGCTTTGTTACGCTAAGGCATCGCTGGTGGAAGATGCTTATTCGTAGTATCAAGCAGGAAGAGAGTGACACTTGCTCTCCAACTTAATGTGCATCTCCCTTTATTTTACCTTGCAGTAACACCAGCAGCTCACAGGTTTGCCCTAGCCAGAACACGCTGGTGACCAACAGCTCCCCCCACCCAGGCCTGACTGCCTACCTGAAAACAAACCGGAAGGCATTTCACTCCCCAAAAATGAACAAGAAAATTAATGGCCAGTTCAGTTTCTTAATTCAGGATTTTGGTCCAAACAAGATGATTAAGAGTTCCACATGCATCAAGAAGCATTTTATCAAGAAAGAAGACATTTAATCACAAAAATCAAGAGTAGGAGTCCTCTGTAAAATCTAACTCCAGCGTCCCAAGTTCCTTGCTGTGGGCATTCATGTCAGAAATTGAATTAGCAGCACTGGAACAGGTCATGATCAGATATGTTAATGACACTATATTTGATATTGAATTAAAAACAGAGACACTTGCAGTTGGTACCTTCAACTCCTCAAGCACCGTGACTCCCACCATGTTCTCCAGAGGATATTCCCACATGCTAGCTCACACCCCCTGGACAGAAAAAAGCATACACAAGCCTCACAGATACACAGAGTATAGTCAACAGCATGTATTGTTTATACATCAGTCTCGATTTTCACTCAGCAAGGGTCTACACACAAACTCTGGTATAAAAGCATAAGGATCCTTTGCCTTCACGGATAAGCAGTATTAGGCACTTTCTATTTGTAAAGATCTATATGTACCAGACCATATCCATCAGCTGGCATAAATCAGCATTGCTCCCCTTGAATACAAAGAAATTACACTATTTATTCACCATACAGGGGCCAAGATCACTTTTTTTTTTTTGAACACTGAATTTTCAGTTCTCTGTAGCCAAATCATTGAATACACAGATTATCCATACCAGAGACACTCAGACAGCTCGGGTTAAGCAGGGTCATATCTCAGGTGCAAGGCTCTCCCTTGACCGTGCAAACACAGCACTCTGGTGTCAGTAGACTCAAATGTCTTATTCCTAATTCTGAAGCAAGGGAAAAATATTTGGTTTGTAGTAAAGGCTGGCATTTTTGTTAGGAACAGGATTAAAAAGATGTGGACAGACAGCTGGATATTTGCTGAATTCTGCAAGGTAAGATAAGGCCAGTACAAGTAGATTCACATTGTCTGGTGGCAATGAGAGTATAGTACATAATGCTGGCATGTTTGGGATTTGAGTTAAAATTAGGGACAGCAGGATTTGAAGAGCCAAATTTATTACTGACCTCTGTCAGACCTGTAGAGGAAAGCCAAGATCTGATACCACCAGATGAGAATGCCAGATTCTGTGTTTCTGAGCTGTGGTCAAAAGTAAGATTAGAGCTGGGATAGAGTCTGGAACAAGAGAGATTAGAGGGGCAAATTAATTGTCCAAATCTCTAAGACTCACAAAATTGGATGAAAGTTGGTGCCACTACAGTCAAATATTTATTCTTAGTTTTCCACTGATGGCAAGTGTCTGGGCAGAGGTCAAGGCAGGGTTAGGATTACAATTAGGCTCTAGCTTAGCATTCCAGAAATGAGGCTCTGCTAAACAATTTTTGTTGTTCATTTCCACCAAACCTGCTCAGGGATAAGTAGATTAAAACGTATCATTTTTAATTGTCAGACAGAATGGGGTTACTGAGCCATGATCAATGCTGGAGCCGGAATGGCATCATTGCTTGAAGTAAGATAAGTAGTAAAATCAGTATCAGCATATTCAAACATCTGCTGATTAACTTCTGGACATAAGTGAATTTCTAGGCCATCACCCATGCCAGGAATAAAGTGAAGACTAAAACTAAGATTTAGCATACTGTTCTGTGCAGTCAGGTTTACTGATGAATTCTGCCCAGTCTATGGCAGGATTGCAGCCTGCCTCAATGAATTCAAATTTTTCGTATTTCATGTTCAGAGACCAACAGGTTCTTTAGCCATAAACAATGCTGTGAGTAGCTCATGTTTACAGTTTGGGACAGGAGGCTCTGCAGCGTTGTATCTCCATTGCAGAACTCTCCCAGGCCCTCAGTGATAAGATAAAAGGCTGACAGTCTCAAATACTTTAATTTCTGGGCAGCACTACATCCCTCTGTTACAGTGGTCAGTAAGGTTATGGCTTAGCTTGGTCTCAGGATTCACAATGAGAGGTTTTGATGCTTGGTTTTGTCTGGTCCTTGAAAAGACATTGAGGGCAGCTGCCAGAACATTTAAATACATCATGCCCAGTTACTAGGAAGCCCTGAATACCTAGGCTCTGAATAACCTTAGGGATAGAGGTAGCATTAGGGTTTGGATCTGGAGTTGCAGGCCCTGCAGATAGAAGTTTATTGCTACATTTTCCTAGATCCATTGATAAAAGAGAAGAGCCAATATCAGTAAATTCATACAGCTCATCCCTAAGTTTCAGACACAACTGAATTCCCACGCTATCAGTGATGCAGAGCACAGGTTGGTGTTAGGGATAGCCCAGGAGAAGGAAGCTTAATAGAGAATTCTGCCAGCCCCATACAGATTAAATGGGCTCAGTCAGCAGTAGGTCCAAGGGCGTTGTCCGAGTAACTACTGCCTGCTCTATCAGACAGCGGTGTTTGGGAAAGCTTCAGCAGAGCATTTTGGCCAGACGGGTTTGCAGAACCAGCCCTGTGACAGGAGCTCCGGTTGTGCACTGCTCCAACATGTTTAGCTTGAAGAAATAAAAACGAGTGGTCATGTCAGCAGGTTCGACCATCTAAGCTTAATTTCCAAGCCATGAGGGCTATGAGCAACACTACAGTAGGGTTCATGGAGATTATTATTTAGGATAGTAATGCACGGGAAATTACTAAATCTGGCCTCATCTGCTGAGGCAATTTCACAGTGAAATATGGGGTTAAAAAAACCCCAACCACCCAAAACCTGTCCTTTCCTGTTCCCAATGTAAATGTGGAGCTCTTGCCAACCGCTTTGTTGGATTTGCCAAAGTTCCTCCCATTTCCTTTGGAGATGCATTTCCATCTACCCATTTTTACCTCCATCTTAGCAATCACAAAACCACTCCTCTTTATGACAAAAACATACAATTGCACCTCCGCATTCTTTTCTTCATTGTGCGGCTGTGGCATTTCACACTTTGCGAAGGTCCTGCGAAGGTTTCGCACGTTTCACGGTGACGGGCGCTAGAGGCCGGATCTGTGCAGGGACCAATAGCAGCCTGGCTTACCGCTGGCTTAGACCTTGTTGCCTTGCCGAGACAAATGTCTCATTTTTATCTCACACCCTAAGATCTGCTGGGGTTGGGGTTAGGCCTTCCTTCCTAAGCGAGGTGGACATGGCGCAGTACCCAGCAGAGGGTTACGGGTTCAGGGCCGGAGCGGGGCGCACGCACCCCAGCCGCGACGGCGCCAGCCTCCGCGCACGGGAACGGCCCGCTCGGCACCGGGCGGCCTCCCCTCGAGCGACCAGTCCGCACACCTGCCCCGCACCGAGGCTTTGCCCTACGGCCACAGCCTAGCAGCAAAGCGGAGCCCCCCCGACCGGCGAGGAGCACACCCCCC
>VWZZ01000863.1:204954-234479 GCA_013399095.1 Psophia crepitans | reverse complement strand
CCCGCGCCGCTCCCGGAGCCGGCTCCGCTCTCCCCCAACTGCCAAGGAGAGAGCAATGCTCTCTGCCGAGAGCCCTGGTCAAAACCGGCCAAGGTCTCCAAACTGCCTGCACCCTCCTCCCCGCCCCCCACCGTTCTCACCGTGCTAAAATAGCAAGTTTGCATGCAAAAACCCACCTGGCCCCATTTCACCAGATGCACATTCATTTCTGTTCCTTTTCATTCTTCACAGAACATGTTATAATCTTTGATCATCATTTGTTTAAATTGTATAAGTAATCTGCCCAGTTTTAATAGGATTTTTCTATGAATCTGCAACAAACCATGAAATGTGATATTTTCACCATGACCGACCCAGGAAATTAGTCAACTTTGTCCTTGATTTACATGGGGCCTGGCCAACTTCTCACACATCACAGCGGCAGGAGCTCACCGCCTGCTCCCTCTGCATTTCCATTCTTTCTTTATTTCCTTCCTCTTTCTAGGCAGAGTTTTATATACACACCACAGATGCCCAGGCTCGCCATCCATAAATGGAGCCTGAATTCAGCAATGTCTCCATGGCTGCTGAAGTAGCCCAAATTAACGAGCAAGGCCTCAGAAAACGGAGACTGGAGAAAAGCACCAGAGATTTATTACTGTTATTAAACACAATACATTTGGGAGATCTTGTTTTCAGCCTCCGTTTCTGATCCTTTTGAGGGTAATAGGACCATTTCTTCAAGTTTTACACAGCAAGTATAAGAACAGCAAGCTTCCTCAAAGAAAGCTAAGATTCTTCTATAAAATGCTTCATTCTAGGAGCTGGGGCTTACGGAAAAAAATAATTGCTGTGATACTTAAAATAAAGTGGCCAGACTTAGAAATGCTGAGCCACTTCTGCAGCGGATACAAATACAGCTGTTTGAGCCAATCCTTCTGTCAACCCATCCATGCAAGTGTTTTGCTTTATTTTAAATCAGATCTAATTTCTTTTTCCTAACCTTTATGAAAATCACTTTTATCATAATTTCATGATTTGGCCTTGTCTTTTCACCTCATTGTTTGATAGTATGTGTACACGCAAGGTTTCAACGGAAAGCAAAGCTGCAAGGCAGTAATTCGGCACCAAGACTGTGATGCAAAAACACCCAGCATGGTCCCTGCCTGGCTGACAAGTTCCTCAGCTTGGGCACGGGAATTCAGTCCTCCCCGTGATGCTGGGTTCCCAGTTCCCATGCAGTACGGCTCTGCTGGAGGCTACAGCTGTATGGAGAAAGGAGTTCTTCCAAACGCTCAATGCTCATGAGCGACTTTCAAAAGGATGTGAAGATGCTAGAAGACAGCCTGGACAAACACAGCACAGCCAGCAGGAGCCTACTGCTAGCTATTTAAACAGGCGGGGGAAAGAAGGAAGCGGTCCTTTATATGCATCCTCAGGCAGCCGCAAAACAGCTGGCACATCTATGCTGAGAGGACACGTGGACACATTGCCACTTATCCTCAGTAGTGCTTGGCCTCCGTGATCCCACCCCAACAGGCATGCACATGCAAATGCTAAGGATGTCCTCAGCTCAACAGGTAAGTATTACAGCACATATTACAGTTGTATTCAAAGTCTTCTTCCCTCTCCGTATACGAGCACGGTCCCTGTGTTAGCACACAGCATTTCCTCTGGGTTCCCCAGCGCAGAGCGCAGCTTCGATCTGGTAGGTAGCTCACGAGCACTGGGGGAGCCAGCGGTCTGGGCCGCATGGTGTTCCTAAGCCACCTTTTGACTTTACATTGGCCATTTTCCCCCCATTGCCTATTTTGGGTTAAAATCTCTTGCAGACAGAGATTCTCTCACAGCATGCATGTTTGGTACACAGTGGGGTAGGGACCGGCCATCAGCTGGCTCTTGGGGTGCTTCTCTTGTCCCTGAAGCAACACTGCTTTTTAACTCACTCAGAAAAGCCACCACAGCTCTCGCCATCAAGCTAAACCAGCAGATCTGCTCCCCCTTCCTTCCCATACTCAGCCTCAGCTCCCCGGGGTGGCCAGATTCTGTGCCCTGGAGATATTTACACCCGACTTTCCAATCCAGGCATCCCTGCCCCCACATGCCGAGCGCTCCCCAGTACGTCACCCCTCTCTGCTCCCCAGCCTGTGAACAGCCCCTAAGGTTAGGTTTTATATTTCTTACCCGCTGGCCCCTCCACTCCCACCAAGTCAAACTTCAACCAAACAAAAAAGAAAACAGAGGGAGAGAAAGGAAGAAAGAAAGGCCCCAAGAGGCTCCCGGTCGTTCCAATCAGGTCACTGTTTCCATACCAATTAGGACAGATGCAAAGCACATTATTAAAAATAGGTCTGCAGACCCATCTATGTTGATTATTGTCCTCCGTTTCCGTCCCCAGCCAACTCCGTTAATTAATAAAGAAACTGCCAGGGAAAGAGGGGGAGAAAGGGTGGCAGGGATTCCCCTGACTGGAGCCTCCTGTTCAGAGAGTTCAAGAGAGAAATTGGACACTTGAGCCCCTCTGCCATTTTCCATTGTGTGTGTTTTTCCTAATGAACGGTTTAGTGATGCAGGGCTGGAAGTCAGCTTTACCCCACCCCCACTAACTACCATCCATCATTAAGTGACCCAGTAAGAGGCATTTAGTACTTAACCCTCTCTAGAAGAAGTCAGATTG
Organism: Psophia crepitans; assembly: GCA_013399095.1. Lineage (NCBI taxonomy): Eukaryota > Metazoa > Chordata > Aves > Gruiformes > Psophiidae > Psophia > Psophia crepitans. The sequence continues at coordinate 231,823 of VWZZ01000863.1, read as the reverse complement.
TTGTGGGGCTGGCTTTTCCCTCTCCAACCATACCTTCGCTCCTCATCAGTTTGTCTGTCTCTGAAACCATCTCAGCATTTTTTGGAGGGGACTGTAATTCCTTAGAGCAGCCCTAGAAAACAACAACGGTAGCCACCCCACAGCCAGCCTTTGTACAAAACAGGAAGCACTCATGGTGGAAAAACAGGGATGAGATCCTGGCTTTGTTGACATTGGTGGGGCCAGGATTTCACTCTTGCAACCGTAAAGCCATCTGCCTCCGAGAGGGCAAAGAAGCTGATGGAGAGATGGCCCTGTTGTCTGTGCAAGCAATATTGCTGATCAATATACGCACTGGTGATTTGCAAGAGGAGAAAAAAAAATACATAGTCAGTAAAAGTCAAGGAGGTCTGAGAGAAACATAAGTGATAGATAATACTTGCAACAGAGAGCGCACTTCTCTCCTCCTAATTCTGCTAGCCCTGCAGGACTCTTCTCCAGCCAAAACTAATTTATCTTCATAACCCTTCCTCAAAAAGCAGGAGGGTTATTAGTCCCATTTCGACGGTGGGGAAACTGAGTCAAGGACAAACTAACCTGATCAAATCATTAAATGAGTCAGACAGAGCTAAAAATGGAACTGTGCAGTCCAAGGTTTCTCAGCCAGTGCCTTCGCTTTAAAGTGGAAGTTAGGGGGAGGCAGAGAGGTTAAATGAACCATTATCATAATTAGACTTGATGAAAGCAAATCTGGGGTTGGGCCCAAGATGGCAGATCACATTTACCTTGAATGAATGTATGTCTGTGCATCTTCTAAAAATTCTCTATTAAAACACCCTCAGGAGCTCTGAACTTGTGAGGTAGAAGTCCCAGGTGTAATTTAGAGTGCAAAAGGCCCTGCACGATCTTGGTCACATCACTTGATCTCTAATGACCTCTACAGGCTCTCTCCATCTCTAAAACGAGGGTTGTCGCACCCATTTGGCCTGTAAGCTATTTTTGCAGGGTCTGTTTCTTACTAACGTACTTTCACAACACTCACTGATGTGATACGGGGAACTGCTGATACTTCTGGAATAAGAACAGCCACAAACCACAGCCAGCTCTGCGCCTCTGAGCTGACAGGCAGAACACATTCACAGGCACGAGAAGGAAGGAAGAACTGTAAAGCATAAGCAAAACACCCACCTGCAGATGCCAGCAAGGCTGTTCATCTGCAGACTGACTGCAATTTCCAATTAAATACCAAGCTACTTTCACACAGACTGTTCTTCCATTAGACTGAAGGGTTTTGTTTTCCTTTTCCTGAGTCACTCTTTACTAGAGACTTTCCACATCACATTTTATTTTTCACAAGGGCTCTAATGCACCACATAATAAAAACTCATGTCATGAGTCCAGAAAATCCACTGCAGGCTTCACAAATGCACATACAAAAAAAAAAAAAAAAGGTTTGAATAAAAAAGGAGTTTGGGGTTTTTTTCAGCCTAATCACTTTTATGACATCCCACGCTCAGCAAATCGAATTGCTGGGAACATCAGGTGATTGATTTAACACTAAGGTGCACTAGTGTGCTTTCTTACACAACAGAACTGAGCTACTACTGTGGTATCGCTCCTACTCTCATGCAAGAGAGAGAACACAGAGAACCGCTTCATCTGATATCCCCATTTCTATAAGGATCACTAATATCTCAGGATGCCAATAATCAACAGCAAGCATGGATACATTTCAAGTTCATCTGAGAAAAACTATATGTGATGAGAAATAAGGTACTCCTAGAAATCCAGAGCATCACCAAGATGCCTACAGAGAGGAAAGGAGGTCTGGGAAGTGACTGCTGCAGTGAGCTGTAGGCTGGAAGTGAAATCCACCTGTGTGTGATGAGACACTTCTGTGTACACAGGCGATAAATTGCAGTCAGTCACCCAGTCACAGAACAAACGCCGCAGGAGGTCTGCACGTGGCAAGCGGCAGTCTTTTGATCTTACTGTACTAGGAACAGTGTATTTTCATCATTTTGGCTTCTGCAGAGTACAAAATAGATACAAGGCTGGGTACTGCATCTTCAATACTGACATTGGAAATATGCCAGCCTGGCCTGCACACCAGTGACTGAACCAAGGATACCCAGAATTAGAAATAAAACCTGTATTTTTCATGGGTCAAGTCCAGACAGAAAAGAAAAATAATCTGTAACACATCAAGGGACCACAGAAACACTGATTATTCTCTGTCCCATCTGAAACACATCCCAGCATCAGCAAGTACCTTTCACTCCTCCTTGAATCTGGCAACTGGGACCAAAGAAAGTATCTGCCCCCCTCCCTAACCCATGGGTTGCTGTATCATGCCGAGGGTGAGCTCTCAGGACACCCTTTTCCTTTTTCTCCTTCCCAAAAGTAGAGCCCTCGTCCTGTGAGTGGGACTCACAGGTTAACCTTTTGTTGGCTGTCCAGAAGGTGCAGGACTGGCAGAACCGTGGGAGAAACTTCTTCCTTGGGAAAACTTTGTCCTTCATGTCACTTTTTTTCCTGGAGCTGAAGCAGAGAGTAGCCAAAATCTGACCCTAAGAGAGAATGGGACACCCCGTCCGCTGAGGAAATGGCATCATCCTGCCTTACATTTTTCTCGTGCAGCCAATTTCAGAAGCACTTCACTTTTGAAGCACTTTTAGGCGCTGGTACAATTTACGCAGGGCACACTCTGCTCTCCAGCTAAGCAAACATTGTTTTGTTTTCTTTAGCCCTTGAGAGCTCTTGCCTCCAGCGTCTCCCCAAGGGGAAAGGAGCAGGGCCTCTTGTGTCGGTTGAGTGCTCACATGAGAGGCTGGTAAAGCAAGTGGTCCCTCTTGGCTCATGTACAGAGAAAACGCAACCCATGATGCAGCACAAGATGCTGAGTTTATCCTGTATCTGGACCTGCTCACCGTCTGTTTGCTCCCCTCCTCCTTTACCAATTTGTGAGCAAGTCTCTGACCTGATTGGAACAAACCCTTCAGCAGATGTTTCTCTAACTTCCTGAGGGGCACGTTGGTGGCTCCTTGATGGAGAGCCCTTAGATCAGGCTGAGAGCATCCAAGTGAGGCTGAAGCATGCAGGAGGGCCCTTCAACCACCGAGAGCCCAGCCATCCTCCAGCTGCAAAATAACTGTATGCAGCAGTGACAGAAAATCAGCCCTCCACAAAATTGTTATGGGATTTGCCAGCATCTTAATACCAGCAAGAGCAACACAGTGCTGAGGGGAAAAGAGACTATTAAAGGGCAAGGGAATGCCAGAGGTGAGCAATGGTACTACCAAGAGGCAAGCCAGGGCTGAAGGGGAAGAAGTTGGCATCAGCAAAGATCTAATAATATTGAATTTACTTCTTTTCTGTCAGAAATTTGTATGCCAGCCACCAAAGAAATACTGATGATGGGAAATAGTGACAGAGAGCTTAAAATAAATAAATAATCAAATCCAACACAAGTAGAGATCATCCAGACTTCACCTAAGGTAGATCTGGTTAGTGCTGAATTCCCAAACCAGAGCAAGAGAGAAGCCAAGCTGAAGAACTAGTCAGCATCTAATCCAACGAATGCACCACAACAACAAAAATAGACAGCTTCAGGCCCAACCCAAAAAGCACGTGAACTGGTGCTAGTGAGACACAAGTAGATGAACATGCCTTTATTCCCAATCCACTCCTTGCTCAGCACATGGAAGAGGCAAGACGACCGAATGCAGAAGCCATTAGCTGCTATATGGCATGCCTTTATGGCCTGCATCCAGTTTTGTATCCTGTATTCATGCAGGGAGAGCAGACCTAAACAAGGAGATATTCACAGCTATGAATCTCATGAGAAGACAGGGATTTCTCTCTCCAGGCAAGAGAGAAGTGCCTAACTCCCAGAGTCCACATCCCACACTGCTCCTCAGCATTTTCACCCACTGGCTTACACAGGTTCCCATTCCTACGTACGGCCTCCTTACATCTACATATGCCCATATTTAACTCAGATGTCTGGATTTCACTGCAAATAAGCTGCCTGAAAACCCAGTAGTGCAAGGTCTAAGCTCTTTTGTGGATTCTGACCCTAAAGTTTGTGTTTTGTTTCCCCATCTCTGCAATGGGAAAAAGCAGCAAATAAAGACGGTGAAACGTTCAGGTATTGTCATAATGCAATGGAATTCGGTAATTAAGCTACCAAAATTAAGGAAGGGAAAATTAAAATCCCTATAATAGCCATTAGAGGAAAAATATTTCCCAATTCTTCAACCACACCACAGCCTTTGCAGTTTACTGTCAAATCCCAGTTATACCCTCGCCAGTACTGCCTCTGCCATACGCAGAGCGCTACACAGTTCCCCACACTAGTGAAATTTCAATGATAGCACAGAATAGATGGAAGCCAGAGGTATTACTGAATGAAATATCATGGCATTGACTGATGATGGCATAAGTATTGCAGTTCACAGAAACTTCTAAAGGCAACTGCTTTCCCAACATATTCATCTCTTCACAGAATCCAGTGTTCTTAATGCCACCTATGTCCCCACAGATGCTGTCCTGTGTGTCAAGAATATTCACTCCTAATTTCTTTATATAGTTTGCAAAACCTCATCCCCTTCTCTTTACAGTATATACAAGAAATGCATGAACAAAATTGACCTTGTAGTTATGTCCTGGATGGGATTTGACTTCAGAGCCCTGGATTCAGACACCCTGTGTAATAGCAAGATGATGATCATGTTTCAAAGCTCAGAGTTAGCAGACATCCTAGTATTATTCCAGTGGTTTTTGAATGAGATCCTCAAGTGGTTTTTTTTCCCCCCTCAGTCTGAATTGTGTATTTATACTGTAAGCTCCCCAAAGCAGAGACTGTCTCTCGATTAACTGTGCCTTTTGGCACAAGCGAAGTTTAAGTGACACTTAATTATGTGCTGGTCCTGCTGCAGCATACTGACTGGGGGATTGAGAAGGGACCAAAAGGGAGCCCATCATCTTCTGTACGTTTCCTGCCTGGAGCTGTAGAGTTCTTTTGGTTTGGGTTTTTTTTTTTTGTAACTGATTAAACAAATACACTAGAGAAGCAAGTTTCAGAGAGATTGAAGTCCAGTGGTCTACGATCTTATTCTTGTGCTCAGGTTGTTAGATTCAACAACTCCCCAGAAGAAATCTAGGCTTGACATTGCAGCTCAGAACTTCAGGAAAGACCTGGAAGCGTCTTATGTCAAAACTTGCCCGAGAATACAATGGTCTTTGATTACTATTGATTACAATGCTGACTCACTGCTCAAACCATAGTCCAGCTCTTGGAGGAACCCTGTATCTGCATCTTTCTTCTTTGCTCTTGCCAAAAGCACGTGCACTATACAAGGAGAATTGGCTCCAGCACTAAGCTTACTGATGTTAAGGCAAACATGACTTTTCCTTCCCCCATCAATGTTATACCTTTTCCTCAGGTACTTTCCCTGTGTTCCTGCTCTCCTTCCCCCAGTGATCCCCTACAAACACTGCTCCTAAAGTCTTGCCAGGAGACACGTGGTTCAACAAAGCATGGCCCACACAGCAAAGCCACAGAATGACTCCTAGGCTTCACCACACCATCACCTGCCCCTGTGGGCCTAGGAAAGCCAGTGACATAACAGCTGGAACATCCACCAAATCTTCACTAATTATCCCCACAGACTTCAATGTCCTCCAGAACCTTTTGGAGGATCTTCCTAATTACTAGCCAGACAATGGAGAGTGGAGTCAGGTCCCTGGGATCCTCCAGCCTGCCAGTCCCAGCCATGCATGTTCCCATTTGGCCTCTGGGGCCAATTGCTCCATATGGAGACCTCCACCCCAGGCTCCCCCGTGTCCATCTCCACCCAGCTCCCTCCCTGCCCCCATCACCACCACCCCCCCCAGCATGTGGACTTTATGAATGAAACTTTCTGACAGTTATGGGGTTGGCAGAGGCCTATTCAGCAAGCCGGGGAATGTGTGAACATCAGGCTTCATTAGAGACTTCTCCCAGTCAGCTGATAGCTCATTAACTTAAAGTGGCCTCTTGTTTTAAAACCTCAGAGACCAGGAGGTGGGGTGTAGAGAAGGGGGGGATGGTTCTCATTGTTCCTCTTGCCTCTCCCCCCCTCTGCCCCCTGTGAGATTAGGCACCCTTGGAGGGGAGAGAGAGAGGCTAAAACAACTTTAATTAGTTATTTTCAAAGATTTTCTCCCCCTTTCTTCCTTTTTTTGTGTGTGTGTGGAGCAGGGGGGGTCTCTCAGCTGGGTTTTTCTGCATGGAGGAGCTCACGTCATTATGCTTAAATCCAGCTCCTCCATCCTTTGTCTCCCGGCCAACAATAGAAGAGGGCTTGTAAAAAGCTCCTTCCAAAACTCCTGGAGACTGTCTGAAAAGGAAGATGGGGTGACGACTCCTCTCTTTCCTTCCTCGGGCACAAAAGTGACAGTCTGGTGCCTGTGCCAACAGCTTTCCTGTGTTAGAAGTTAGTACCAAAGTAGGGCAAACAGAGCGCTGATTCCTAAACTGCTGCTCTGTCAGATGAAGAGTGGAGCCCAGACTCACATCACAAAGTGTCTGGTAACTGTTCTCTGTGTGGATTTAAGGTCAGACTGGAGCTCTGGACATCGAGGTCAGTCTCAGGACTTTATCCCAAGATCTGATCCTCCTCTGTCCTTTAAAGAGATCATAAAATAGGAGCATCAATAGGAAAAACTCTAGAGGCACATTTATTTCATACAGGCAACCAAACTACAAACCTCAGTGGCTTTCAGCAACTCAAGCTAGATGGAGTTTAGCAGAATAGAGAAGGTGCCATGCCCTCAGCTGTAGTGTAAGGAGCAACAAAAACAACAAAAAAAGAAAAGCGTGTTTGTACCTTGTCAGCACCAAAGCCCAGAACAGTACCCTAGAGCAGCAGGTGATACAGTGCTAACCTCCAGCTTAAAGCTCTTCTTTCAGTACTGCAAAGAAACATTTCTTTTCATAAATTCTCTTCAGACTCATCCACAAAAAGATATGTGTCTCTGAAGAGGATTATCAGTTGAAGTTTCAGTGAGTAGATGAGTTCATGTGTGAGGCAGAAAAAAAAAAAAAAAATCAGCCATGAATTGTGATCTAACCAGGACATTATACACTCTGTAAAACATTTAACAACACCTCGTTTGCCTGTTTAAATTAGGAGTTCCCAAGAATTTGGGCTAATAGTTCTCAAATTTTATTCTTACATTCCAGCACAGACACAAGAACTGATGAGCTGACGAACGTTGCAGTTGAAGGGAATACCAAGGAGTCAGTGCAGATTGCCTGCCGTGGCTGCAAGAATCGGATGCAAAACCAATGGTTTGGACCATAGGCTTTTCAGGGTGAAGATTTCTACTGCAGTTTTAAGCACTCACAAGGTCTGGACCACCGCTCCCTTGCACCTCCTGCAAAAACAGGGCATAAACCTGTTCCTTTTCAAGTCAACGGCATTCACCTAGTACCTTTCTGGTGAAACAGAGGGCAGGATTTTGCCCCCATTTAAACACCTACAGGCCAAACAGAGTGGTTTGGAGTCACTTGTGCTGTGATCCTGCCAGTTCTCATAAGCGAACTAAGACTGGCTGGCTCACTGCTTCGTGAGCTGTGCTGTGCACAGCAGTGCTGCTGAAGCACAGAGCTGGTGTCTCCAGTCGGTGGTAGGAGGCACCATATTGCAGGACTTAAAGACTTTCCACCAAGACTGCAAGCCAGAGGTTCCTGCAACACTTCTGTTGCAAGACTGTACAAGACCTCTGTTTGGCAAGGGTTGTAAGGATGATGACTTTTTCCCTGTGTTGTATTCCTTCTCTTCTATTCTTCCTGTCCTAGTTTGCCCTCCAAGGTTTGTGGGAATTTTTGAAGTTAAACATCTCCAGCATCCCACTCTAGAAGTGACTACATTTCAAAAGTAGTAAGTGCGATTCTTACATATTAATCAGAGGCAGAATCATGTCCTACCATTGGCTGTCTAATGAGCCTAACATCTTTGAATTATATGAACTCTACAAGTATTACTTATTATTGTGCTTTGACTAAAGCAAAGGTGTTTCTTCCCTTGCTGACTACAATGATTTTAAAAACATAGATTCATTTGTGTTTGTGGGAATTTCTAATTTCCTGCCTTCTGCATCAAAAAATGTACTACTTTTTGTGATGAGTCACAAGAATTTTCACTTGCCATGAACTGGTAGGCTCAAACGCTTCCAGGCAGGGCCATTCCCAAGACTTTGTTCCCTCATTGTTGAATTTAGAGCAACAAAGCCTTCAGGTCTTTGCTGCAGTTACCACCAGAAACAGCTGTACCCATCAAAATACCGTTTTTTTTCCCCCAGGAAACCTTAAGGATTACTCACAGGACACTTATTAGTAGAATGAAATCAAATTATAATAAAAGGAAAGCAAAGACAGTAGTACTATAAAGGTAGACAGAAAGGAGAGCACACTATAATACCACGTTTTGTTTATCCCTCAGTGATACAGAATCATACCAACATCACAACACACCAAGCGCCATGCATATGCAGTTAAAAGATAAGCTAAAGAGATGCTGGAATATGGGATGGGTGGGTTTCCAGCCTTTGGGTCTAAACTCAGAAGTCTGCGTACAAAAAAGCCTGACCAAGATGAGAGCAGGTCATCAGTCCAGACTGTGACTCACAGGGACTAGACAGGGACACTGTGCTGGGCAAGTCTATGTCAGACAAGAGAAAAGAATGCAAAAAGGAGTCATCATCTTCCTCACTTTACATTTGGGTAGTGCAAAGACAGAGTATGTCTTCTCACACTTGAAAAGCATATTTGTAACAGAACCAAAACCAAAAGTTATGTTGCCTGACTACCACCCCACAGACTTAATTTTAAAAAAAAAATTTAAAAAAACACTTGTAATAAAGAAAATAGGACAAGGTAGAAAAAACCCTTGGTTTTTAAACTAACAGATATATTGACATTATTTCAACTTAAAACTTTATCTATTCCATATCTTTAGAGCATCATGACTGCAACAAAATATTGTTTCACTTAAAAACTGCATTCACTACCTCTTTTGGAACATTTTCCATGGCAAAAATGGAAGTTGGGCAGAATCTGCAAAGCAGACTGACAGCTCCTGTGAGGCTAGCAGAGCATACCAACCAGTGGGCAGCAGAAGTTTTGTGCATAGCAGTGGCATTCAAATAGGAATTGTCCTAAGACATACAGCACTGACATTTTAAACTTCTTTCCCAGCATGAAGGCTGCATCATGACATGATCCAAATTTAACCTCGATAGGCTCCGTGCTGCCACAGTTGGGATGCTCCCAGTACCCAAGGTAGCTAATGCAGGCTTTGCTGAATTGATTTATTTCTTGGCACTGGTCAGAAGCCCAAAGCACCTTTTACTTCTCAGTCTAATGCACAGTTCCTGCCATATGGAGGCATAGGCTGTTATATCACTGTAGTATTGAGAAACTTTAGCCAAGATGACGACCATCTCCCTTGCTGGATGCACACAGAGGAAGAAATTTCTTACTCAAGAAGTTTATGATATGAGTGGACTAAGCAAGAAAAGTCTGGACAGAGAGATTAAATGACTTTCCGAGATCACTGGACAGGACATTGTTATATCTAGGACAGGGCTTAGCTGCCTGGCACTTTAGCATCTATATGAGGTGCTCCCTGGAACAGAGCAGGTTGGTGCACACAAACTACTCACTCCCTTGAAGATTTTTTTCCTAGTAATGGATCTACTACAGGGTGGTGTGGCACAATCATTCCCTGTGTGCACATGGCACACGCTCCAGGATTAGCGCATGATAAGCACTGCAGCATCACAGTATTATTGCTGTGCTATACCTGATAAGAAATTCACTTAGGTACTGGTAGCTTCCTTAAGGCATGCTCAGTAAAGAGATGCTAAAAATCTCCTCCCAGCACCTCCCAGGACACTAGACTTCTCTTCACTACAAGCACTTTACGTTTTTTCCCCCCAAACACATTTCCATTTCAAATCCCCAGTCACAGCATATGAAGAAGGGAAGGCAGACTTAACAGCTGCGCTAAAATGAGCATTCTCATATGGGCTCTTAACTGCCCTGACACTTGCCAAGGCTACAAGTATTTGATTTTAGTTTTCTGCTTTCACTGGGGCTCTGGAAGTGCCCCCGCAGGCACCAGTTTTAGCTTTACAGATACTGTTCCACTCATCTAACTAGCAATTTTGGGGCACTATCTCAGCCACCTTTTTTCTTTTATACCAAGATACAACAAACTCTCTTCCTTTCTTCTCCTTCCTCTCCTGTTCAGTGGTGCCCCAAACCAAGCACGGTACCAATCTGCACGCACCCTTCTGTATCAGACAGTGCAATGCATTCATCTTCCCTGAAGATGAAAAAGTATGCCTCATCCCAAAGCAGGCTGGAAGAGAAAGATACTCTGTTCAGTGGAGCATCTCCTGGCTGGTGGGAAGTGACATGCATTCTCTGTACCCAAAACTACATGAGGATGAACTTTTGACTTCAACCCCTGCCAAGACTGAAGAACTTGAAACTTCTTTGTCTTGCCTCCTTGTAAAACAATCCCTTTTTACTGTGATGTCTGTGTGAAGGTGGCAACTAAGGCTCAGCCTTCTGTCATGGCCCATATCATTCCAGATTTAGCCTGACATCATTAAAGCTCATGCTGAATTGCCAACTTCTCTGCTTTTTTTCATCAATTTGATGCTTTTTTTCTAAACATATGCATAGGTCACAACTCTGACGGCATACCTTTCCTAGCTGTCTTTTCCTCCTCTGCTGTCACTATTTCATTTATGTATACAAAGATTCCTAGATCAAATACAGATCACTCAACATCCTGACATTCTCCAGAGCTGACTATGAACTCTGATTATCACGGAAAATTTCTCCTAAAGCAAGCATCAGACAGAGTCTATTTTCTCAGTGAGCCCTCAGCCAGCGTAATCCTGACCTGTGGAACTTCCACATGCTCAGCCACTGGACAATACCGTGGCATAAGGAGACGGTGAGTCATCGCTCAGAGCTGCAAGTTTCTGCAGGTGTGCTACACTGGCCGGGAAAGCTGAAGTCATAGCTAAGAGAGTGGTACGTTACTGAAAACGATACTCAGTTGTGACAGAAGGCAACGGCGAAGCATTACAAAACCTGGCATACTAGTAAATACAAAGAAATTGTATGTCCTCACTCCTGAAAAGTGATTTAGGGGAGCTCAGAACACTTCAGAAGACAGGGCATCCCAACAGCACAGCCTTTCAAGTACAGAACTGGTGGCAACTGCACAATCAATAAAGAACAGCAGTTGGATAACGAAACACTTGCCTGTAGCCCATCAGTTAACGTCAAGGTAGAGTTGAATGCTCTTTATTTTAGCCCAGTTCAGGCAAGTTCTCACAACATTTGGTTAGTTACAAAATTCCACTAGGCAAGAGGAAAAAATACTGGTAACAAGTCTGTCATCACAGTCAGGATAAGAAACAAAAGGCTGCCGTGAGGGGGCACTGAAAGAAAGCAGTAGCGCTGCAACTAGGGAAAGGATTCTTGCAGAAATACCACTATGAGCGATCAGGAAGAAAAGGCCATCTACTTGGTGCCTGTTCTGAAGGATGCAACATCGTCAAGCAAGAAAGCAGAGTAGGAAAGAAAGAAAAAGAAATCAATATGAAGTTCTTTCAGGAATGCAATGAACACAGGGGGTGCCTCTGTTTGGCAGCCCCAGGACACTTGCAGCCCTGGCTCGGATTGTGTGGATATGTTTTTGACTTGTCCCGGTCAGCAGATTAATGGCATTAACGAAGTTTCCATTAGCATCGGAGATTGGGGAGGAGGGTGAAGAGACAGAGGCGTCCAAGCGGAAAGCCACATGACTGCAGAATTGATAAGGCTAAAGATGAAACGGAGCTTCATTGGCAGAAGAGAGGCCAGGAAATGCCACTACAAATTAGCCCCAGGCCTCATTTCTTTTCCCTTCATTATCCAAACCCCTTCAGGAGAAGAATGGAGGAGGTTATGACCCTCTCCCAACACACACATACACAGATATTGAGTGAGTCTCTCTCAATGAACATAGACATGGGTATATCTGTGTGCGTCTGAGGGTCTGTGTGTGGTATATTTGTGTCTAGGCAAATCTGTATTAATATATTAAGTAAAAAAAAATAATCGGTATTTCCATCAATATATATCTACATATCTGTATACGTAAGGGCGTATGTCCTCATATTTGCAGCTAATTTTTTTTCGTATTAGTGAGATTTTACTGAACGCAATGCCATTGAAAGCAAAGACCTTGCATATTTCAGTGGAAGTTCCGGCACCTGAACACAGCACACATGTGGACACCACAGTAACATATATGACTTACGGAGTTCCTGGCCATATGTAAGTCGCTACATATATGTTTTCCTGCAGATTTATCCTTGTACGTGCTTCTGAAGGTCTATGAACAGGGAATTCTCTGGGGGGAAACTACATTCTTCTACATCTTTTTTTTTTTTCCCTTCTGTGTGCGTATCCTCTGTGTGTGCTTCTGTATTCCACCAATTATGGGGTTGCTTGTCTCTGTGTCCCAGCTGTGTCTTCTGTGCGTGAGTGCCTTTTTCTAAAGTCCGCATACCTCAAATAAGTTCTGGTCTGTGTACCTGCTCCTGTGTGTCCTTCTGTCCATCTATCTTAATAGATGTGCATGGGAACATGTGTCTGTGTGTGACATTTTTTTCTGTAAATTACACATAAACTATTCTGTGTGAACCTGTGGACAAGTTTTGCTGCCTGTCCCTGTACATATCATTCTAGAGTGTATATAAAAAAAATTCTAGTTGTTGCTATTGGCTACTTATTGCATCTGAAAATTAATGGATACAGGCAAATACAACAGTGAATACTGAGAAGTATTTGTCCTAAGAAACACACGAATTTCACTATACGGGTATGAGAACTAGCTAAGGAGAAAGGAGCAGAGGATTAGATCCGTTTTGGCTAGTCACTCATATCCAGCAAATTTAGGGAGAGGAAGAGGATTTTCTGCACAGATTAAAGAATAACATTTCTCCAAGTCTAATGGCATCTATGTGTTGTTAGAAAGAAAGGCAGGGTCTCTTCAAAGAGACTGTTAGCCATAGGCTACTAACATGAGAGACAACTTCGCCTAGGGGTAAACAAGAAAACAACCTCCTCCTACGTTTGGAAAACAAAAAGAGGAGAGGAAAAAGGCCAGGGAACGATGTGTAAATGGAGCTTTGTGCGATGGTGCTCTGTTATGTGAGCTGTATGTGACAATAGCCCTGAAACCCTATGCGAGCAAACTCATAAAAGAGGTCACTGTCTCTTTAATTAAAGCTCCCTGGTTTGAGGTTAAAAACAAACCCAGTGTTTTATGACCAGGTGTGCGTGTGAAAAGAGATGGGAACTCGATCCCCAGCCCAGTGGCACAGCAGCAGAGAGGAGATAAGGGAGGAAAGCTTTTTATTAAGGTGTCACTTGAATGCGGCACCAGGCAGGGCAAACGCTGGAGAGACCAGAGAAGCCCCCAGGACCAAACCTTCCAAACCATCAGGGACAAGAGAGGGGGATCTAGGAGCATCAGCTGAAGAGAGAACAGGAAGAGCACCAAGAAAGTATGGGGAAAATAGCAACTGTTACCAATCTCTAGAACCTACAGAGGCAAAGAGGACAGAGAAGGTGGTATCTCTCAGCGGGCAAGTAACAGGAGAGCAAGAGCAGGTACGGAGCTGGTAGGGCTTGAGAGGGGCCAACCCTGCATAAAGCAGCCTGCAGGCAAGAACCTCATATTGTTTGTGGAAACAATAGGGACTAAACTGATTCTAGCATCTAATAAAATGTCAAACCCAGATAAGAAGCAGAGCGCTTGCACCCTCTTCCTGAGCCTTTCCTGTCAGTGACACATACGTTGCTCAAGACATTCATGCCCACGACACCATTACTGACAGCAAATCACACTTGGAAACTGAGGCTTCCATTTGCCATATAATCTAATCTTTAGATCTCACTTCTAAAGGTACCTGTCACTATAATATTGAACTCTAATGAAGTGCCTATATCCCACGGGTCCATTTGGTTACGGGTCCTTTCTTTACAGAGCCTCCAGCTGTCAGTCCCTGTCCCTAAAACTTATCAACAAGGAAAACATCAGTCAGTTCTCTTTTATGCTGGCACCGAGAGCTACAAATGCTCAGCTTGAAACGGGAGACAATCCAGAACCAAGTCCCCGCGTTGCAGGCCACAGTCTCTCTTGGGTAGAAACGTAACACAAGCCCTATGTACCACTGTCTCTGGACACTCGAAGCCATGTGTTCTGAGACACAAAACCTGAATTCCACCCTCAGCATTGCCAAGATTGTCTCACAAGCTGAAATGACACAGCTATGAGATCCTCAGCAGACAGATTTGCTACAGTAATTACTAAAAGAAAGCTGAAATCTAACATGGGACAGAAAAAACGTTGTGAACCTCCCAGCTCATTACACAGCTTTATAAATAACGGCAACAAAACAGGTTCTTGAAGTGCTGTATTATGAACAAAAGAAAGGGTAACTTTGTATTTATTCAAATACATGTGATTTTCTCTAAAATTGTTTTAATTTGTATTTTTCTCTAAGAAAATGTAGGTTAATTTTTGTAGATACAATCAGAAGACAGTAGAAGGTCAGCACATCACTGCATTCAGTGAAAGTTTCAGACATCTATGGATGGGAAAAGCAAAACGAGAAATGAACAAAAAGGGTAGAGCAGACTGTAGTCGGCTCTCAGTGGTATTTTACTCACATTTATCAGTCTTCTGCTGTGGATTTTAAGTTTATTTCCAGATGAGTTTAAATATCCTACCTGCAAGCTATAGGCAGGAAAATTAAGGCACAGAGAGGAAGTCTAATTGCCACAGAATTAGGAACAGAACCAAAGTCTCAGACTTGTTCAAGAAAAAGCACAGTTCACTGTGCATAGATCACTCCAGCAAACTTCCCACAGCACTTCCTCCATTTCTTGAGATCTTTTGCCACAGAAAGATGCATTTTTCAAAACATACCAGTTACTAGGTTTGGTCCTGAATAACTGGGTGAAATTCTGCAGCAAGCCACAGTGTGTGTGTGCGGAGAGAGATCTATATATATACACACACACATATATAGTCCTTCTGGGCTTGAAAAGTTTGAAAACTGAAGATGAAATTAATTCCTGGTGTAAATCCACTGGAATCAATTGAATTTTGCCAGGAATGGGTTTAAACCAGTTGTGGTAAACTGTTTACTAATAGGAGACAGACAAGGCTCTGAACTACAATTCTGTCATTTTTATTCCCTTGTAACACAGACAGTTCTCCCACATAATGTTTCCACAGCCATGACCACCCATCTTCTTTTTACACCTACTATTAAGTCTGAGTTCTAATTTCCAAAGTAGTGGGACAAATTCATCAGTGGTGTAACTCTCTTACTATCGTTAAAGTTCGATTACAACTGAATTCACCCCTTTCCAGTTTCACAGCCTGTCTTTATTCAAGAGTCTGTGCATAATGGTCCAAGCTGATAAGTATTCTGTATATGAAACAGTTCAGAAATAAGAACGTAGAAGATGTAGAACAAAGATTTGTTTGTCTAAGATGGAATGATTGAGCACACACTTAAAATGCAGATTTACATTGACTGCAAATTTCTTAGAGTTGTCTATCTATTTCAGCCTAGACGAATTAATTTTCTGAAAATCCAAATCATTCAATCTGATATTCTGAATATGAAATACATACCTCTTTAAACTCAAGTCTGTAACGCTTCCTTAATATTAAGTTCAAATTTTATCTTTTTTTAAAAAAACTACCACACTAAATGTTTACATTTCAGGCCCAAGGAAAAATTATTGTTTTAAACAAAAAGAATTATCCTCCCACTTGCTCCATATCCTCCACTCTTTTTGGTACTGCAAGCAAACCAACAGATCAGTTATTGGAAATATCCTACTTCGGTATCCAATAATCCACCTGGTTTTCCACAGGCTGAATTTTCTAAGCTCTGCTCACTTCTACCCCGCTGCCCCAACACCAAAGCGAAGCAAGTGGAACCCGTGTACCACTTCACACTTGTGTAAATAGTCACATCAAGTGCGGGACTCGGGACATGTGTTTATAGTCTCCTGCAGAGCAGGAGCATTGCCAGCATCTGCTTCGCGACTGGTGCTGGGTCTCCTAAAACAAGATTTTAGTGGTGAGGGCAAGTTACTGCTTTGTTGGGTTTGGGGTGGGGTTTTGGGTTTGGTTTTTTTGCACATCCTCCAGCTTTGCTTCTTGCCTCTTCCACGTTCCTTTCCTGGTCTGAGGAAAATACCATCTCCTGTCAGTAAAACATATTAACTTACACATAATTTCTGTGCTTTTCTTGTTTTAGAAAAAAATGCAGCTTGATGGCACAGCTGTGAGCAAATTGTCAGCCAGACCTCACCGGGGCCATGCTGATTTATACCAACAGATTACCAAACTCTCTGAAAAGCTAGGTACAAGCCTTCATTTTTCCCCTCCATGTTACTAAAGTGATTAAAGCAGTAATAAAGGGTGCAAAAAACCTAGCTGCAAAAGATGTGGCTTACTCATAACTTCTTTGCCAGGAACTATAGCTACTTGGATTTTTTTACATGTTTTTCTGGCTGAAAACATAGATTCAGCACAACTCTTTTGTCAAAAGTCATTGCTCCCTGAAAAACCACACTAATAACAATATTTTGTTAAATGTTTTAAAGTTTGTATGAAAAATCCCAGGTTTTATATGCAAAATTATTCCAAATCCTACTACTTTTTATTGTAAACTCTGTTCACATTTATGCACTGTGGGGGTAAGACGGTTGAGATTTTTTTTTTTTCCTAGTAGTGCTTTCATATAGTTCACCAAACAATTTGTGGCAGCACCAGGACAAAACAGCAGTGAAATATCCTTCTAACAAAGGAAGATGAGATAATGAAGAGAAAAAGTATTAGAAAAGACTCTTGCAGATCAGAAGTGATATAGCTGTACGGATGTGTTCTGCTGTTTTTCCTACCCTGCTTTGTAGGACTGAAAGAGATTAAGGTAAGAGGAAGAGAGGGTAGAAACTGCATAAGAAACTAGCAATCTCTTACACACAGTTTTGTAGAAGTAAAGCTCTGCTGGCTGGGACTACAGACAAAGGGAGATTCAGTAGAAGAATACCTCCAGGGAACTCCACATACTCTGGAGAGGAGAGAGAGAGAATGCAAGACTGGCTGCATTTACTCTGAGCAAGGGGTCCCTGCTGCAACGCCTCCAGGCTCCCCATCCTCCTGTCAGCCAGCTGAGGGACCAGGCTGGTATGCCCCACAGCTCCCTCGCTCTTGGCATGCCTGCCTGCCTCCCCAGAGAAACCAGGGGGAACTGGGGTGTGCTCAGCCCTCACCCCTCCCTTCCCATGCGGGACAAAGACACAAATGAGACGCACTTGGACTCTGAAGCACTTCTGGGTTCTCCAGCTTGCACACATCCATAGCAACCAAAACTGAGATGTAACAGACAGTGGCTCAGAGACAGTTGTGGGAGAGGCTATGAAAGAAACCAACTTATTCTGAAACGGTTTGCAGAAAAACTCACCAAAATATCAGTATCGCTTTGCTCCTAGGAAGTGTATGTTATCTCCAGCCACTGAATATCAGTTCCAAACCACAACTCTTCCCCTCTTCTCTGCTCTTCCCTGCAAAATAAAATTAATATAGTCCCCCCCAGACTCTTCTTCTAAAAGCCTGACACACAATTGCTTTCCTCCACAAACCTTTTACCCAAGGAATGGTATTACAAAAGTTCCCCTCTACATTTTATCCAAGAAAGTGAAATAAGATCAAAGTAAAAACAGGGGCAGAACTACGAAATGACACGTATGCACCTCCTCTGTTCTACAGTTAGTGCACAACACATATCCTGAAACTCTGCAGAGCTAGAGACGTCACTGTAGAGATGATCCTGCATTGCTTCTCTGTAAAAGAAAGAATGGCTGATCTAATATCCCCTTTCACATCTCTCATTCCCCACTCTTTGCCTCATCCCATTTTTCCTCTGTTCTTTAAATTATTTGATTTCACACACTGTATGAAACGGACTGAGGCAACCACAAACAGGATTTGAAGGTAACGTTGCCTGAAGCTTCAAGAGACCCAGGCTTTCATGCCCAGTGTCCATCACCGGCTTTTTGACAGTACTTTGAACAAGAGAGTAATAGAACTAACAGTTCTTACCCACGCTAGTACAAGTCCTAACAAGCCAGCTCTCTTCATAGCCCAGTCCCTCTCTTCCTCCGGTTCCTACCTCTTTCTTTGTCTGCTGCTATTCTCTCCCTCTGGCTTTTGCTCATTCCTCCTTGTTTCTATTTCCCCTCTCCCCCATTTCCATTCCAAAAGTTCTCAGTTAAAAGCATCGCCTGAAGCAAGATCACATCTCCAATATGAGAGGCAACTTCATTACAGTTTAACATAAAAAGATCAGCTGATATCGATCCATAATTTGGACAAGTGCCATGCTATTGACAGGAAGACAAAATAAGTTAGAACGGCCATGTTTCAAAAATTCTGTACGTACACTCAATCACTAGAACAGAAATTGCAGCCGGGTATATAATAACACAGCCGTGTTCTCTATTTCCCCTGTAGATCAATGCTAATATGAGGAGGGCCACGGAAGATGGATGTTGCCGACAGAAAACCTTGAAATTCCGGGTTAGGACTTGGGTGGCTTCATGGAGAAAAGAGTGTGTGCACAATGGCAGTGTAATTTGAATACTAAAGACCAAGATCCTTCCTTAATACCTGAGGGTGCTCTACTTCAGAGCAGTCACCTGTGCATTTAAATTCAAGTTTGGGAAAACAGAAAGTGACCCAATGTCCTGCCTTAGAAAAGGACACAGGCTTTAGTTCACACACCTAGGGGACTCCAGATGGATTACTTAGTGGGGTGAGACAACCATAGGACTATATACCTTCACATACTCATAGATATACAGAAAAATACATGAGCTTTCTATACATTCCTGAACAACCACTCTGCTAGAAGGTAATTTTTTCCAGTAGGTGGTGGCAGGAGAGAGCCAGAATATTTTTTCTGTTACTTTTTACTAGAAGTGATTTTGCCAAGCTACTAAGTGCTGCAAAATTTCTAGCCCAATCTGGCTATGTTTCACTAGTAAAATTTATGACCCCCACGTAACAGATGTTTAAACTGGTCAGCAAGGACCAAATACAGAAACTTCACCACCAAAAATACAATCCTCTACCATTTGAGCTAACTCAATCAGATATTTAATGGAACAGATATTTATTCTTTATACGGACCAACTGGTACAGAGAATAAAACAGCCAGACAAGGCATTATACTTGCACTTCACCAAGAGTAATTCTTTTTGTGCACCTAACTCTGTGAAGGTCAAGTTCCCCCACCCACACCTCCCTCTACCATAACAAGGTTGGATCCAATCCCAGTTCACATGGGAGGGTTGCACAAGACTACAGGCCACCAAAGCAACGCTGGTGTCCCCAGGAAGCTAGCACTCCAAAGGACTCAGCTGTGAGACGTGTACTGCGACTGTTCCTGCCTCAAAAAATCCTGTAGCTAATAGCAGCAAAGATCTTATTTTCTCTATAAGCCTGCTATTTGAGACCAACAGAACTCACTTAGCAATGCGTTGCACACTGTTTCTGATTATGTAGGAATACCAAGTAATTGAACACAAATAATACGCATCAATGACTAGGATTTTTTACCAGGATTTATCCCTTCCTGTTTCCTCCTGATTGACATGTATTCCTCTTCAAGGCTGAGGACTACGAGCCACACAGTTAACTCAAAACTCTGATACTGCACTGCTAAATCCTTCCACGTAAAAGGATATATATACACACACACGCGTATCTAAACCACTTGGATGTTTAGGCAGAAACACCCCAAGCTCCAGCAGGTTCAGAAAGTGAAGGGCCTACTCAAACTCACCTTCTAGTCAATCACAAGAATCTCTTTCTCTGCTTTCACCACCCCTATTCAGGAAGCTTCTTCAGTACATTGAAGCAACGTGTTCACGTTACATTGTATGAATGGAGAGTATTTTTTAAAAGAAGTATAGCCTGGGTCATTTACAGAAAGTTTTTCCTTTCAAATTGTTCAGTAAGACAGACTCACTTCCCTGAAAAGATGCTGCCCCGTCAACGCCTTGATCTGAATCCAAACTCCACAACTAGCCTTTATCTTGACAACAAGCCAAACTTTCTTCAGCTACTCCTGCGCCTTCTGAGCTGCACAAAACCCATGCTGAGGGTTGTGACTCATGCCCATTATTAGCTTAGTCAGATTATAGACAGTTTTGATGTCTGGTTCTCAGCACAGTGCTGCAATGTTTAGGACACACACGGGAATGGCAAAGGAGGGGACTGTTACCCGCATTTCTACTGACCAGACTGCTGTAGACCTACCTGCAGAGGGACTGTACCAGCAGAAATGCTGTAAGAGCCACACGTCTTCAGATCATCCTTAAACTCTCATGAAATCCCATCCAGTGAGCTACAACTGCCCTTTCACCTTGCTCTTCCTCCTTCCTCCTGAGCCCATCTGGCTAATAGGTGAGAAGTGAGGACACCTGTGCACGGAGCCATGGAACCCAGGGGATTATTTGCTATCTCCGGCTGTTTAGTTCCCATCCGAAGCACCTGCTGTCGGCCCTGACTGGGGGGGGGGCGGGGGGGGGAGCTGAATCCACTGCCGGTGGCCCCTGGTTCACCTTTTCGCTATTCGCTCTGCTGGCATCCCTGGAGGGGCCCGGGCCGAAGCCCTCTGCCCGGGGGTGCTGCGGGGCTCCAGGGCTCCGACCGCGGCCTCAGGGTGGCACCTAGTGCTCGGCTGCCGCACTGCCCTGCGCCGGCACCCTTCCCGGGTGGGTCCGCCCGCCTGCGCCCAAAACACAGGCTGAAGGACTCGGGTTTGGGCAGCGGGCAAAATAACTGGGCTACCTGAAGGAAACGGGTGTGCTTCTCTCGTAAACGGCAGGATTAATTGGCTCCACGGGAAGCAATCAGTAGTACGGTAAAATAAAAAGGGAGTAAGCCTATCCTTCTGGTTAACCAGACTGTGCTGTACGATGGGGACAATTTCTGTACAGCCCAAACTAGAGGATGCCAAGCTCTATTTAGCAGCCTTCGCCCCCCACTGCACGCTTCTTGCAGTGGGTGTACTGATACGTACCCACGGACACCTGACTGAGAGCACTAAGCATTTCTTCGAAGGCCGTGCCTGCTCTCCGATACTGCGACCTCTGCTCACTGCTGCTCAGAACAAATTTGTCTCCTAATCCTCATTTTTCAAAGTCATTTTTTCGTCTTCTTCTCTGTGCCAGTCAAATCTAAAAAGCAGAACCCTCCAAGAGCAGGACATCAAAAGAAGACAAGGAACTGGATGCACATGCAGATAACAGAAATTGCAGCCATCAGAATCTGAAAGACACAAATTGCCTGGAGCTCTTGAGGGAACTCCTGAAGGCAGCATCATTTTTTTATTATTATTATATTTTTTTTTCACTACGTGATTTACTCAAGTATAATTTTATGGTGTATAATTTAATCAGAATGCTCTGCAGGCAGGTACATTATCCCAGCTGAGTATGTTTCCTCTTTTCAGTCTGCCTGAGATGAAGCGGTTGGATATGTTAAAGAAAAGCTACACAATTCTATAAGAAATGTGTAGCTTTTTAATACACTTTTCAGTAGCAGATATCAAAGTGTTTTAAGGAAAAAAGGTTAAACGTTTCTTGCTGTACTTTGTCCATCTGTGAAATGAGGATAATACCTAAAGATGGAGGGAGGTGAGGATCAGAACCCAAGTTACCCTGAGCTGTTTCCAGTGCAGAAATAGTTAGATTTTTCCCATTACATCCAAACAAAAGAAATACATCTGAACAAAAGAAATTAGAGATAGCAGTAAGACAGAGTGCTTAAATCATGTTCTGATCCTCTCCGTATTTTAGTTCTGCCAACTGCAGAAGTCAGGCATTTATTATGTAAATTCAGAGACATGTTCAAATATAGCTAGATTTGTAGCATAATTTTCCACTTCTTAAAATTCCTCTAAATTAGGGAAAGCCTTCACACTTGAATTCTGGATGAGTTAGCTGCTACAAAAAATAGAAGACAAAAATGACTTTCATATATGAATTCAACAGAAGAAGAGATCCAGTCAATATTTTATCTATAATACACATGGCATACTAACAAGCTTCCCATAAATTAAATTTAAAACAGTTTGGCCTTGGCCTGGCAAACTGTCTGCTATCTACATTGGCACATGGCTGAAAAGAAGTATTCTGGTGTCAGGTCCTGCTTTCACAGGTAAAACGCAAGAAACAGTCTTGATGCTGCAAAGTCCCATTGCTTCAGAACAACGCAACATTCCCTGGCAGCAGACTGTTGTCCAAGGCTAGAAATAGTACCAAGAAAGCCCTGTACCACACCTGCCAAAAAATTACACGAAAAAGCGTGCACTGTGAGAGTCACACAAATGACTAGGACCCAGCCTACGACTGAATTCTAACGAGCTACAGCTACAAGGAGCTGGGAAAAACTGTCCAGTGCAGAGCACACAGCACTTACAAGATCTGCACCCAGGACAGCGTGTCCAAATACTTTGCAGTCTAAAAGCTCCTCCTAGCTGTGGGATCGTCTGACGTTGTCAGCTGGCAAGTTCTTTTTGCTATAACTACCACCAACTTTAGAATTACCTTTTTTCACTGGCTTAAGTACGTCACCATCCTATGTAACAGCATCAAGGGCCTTTTGCAGCACAAAAGGCTCTTCAGGGCTCTTCGGTATCATCTTCATACTACTCCATTACAGTTGGCCAAGTTGAAGGAGCAGCTCAAGACAACCTGGCCCCTTACAGACTAGCTTTGCTCAACATGCTGTAATCAGAGACTGAAAAAACCCTTTGTTCCCCGATTATTTTTTTCACATCCTCAAAAATGCTCCTAAGTAGCACACTTTTAACTGTAGGATGAGTCAGGGAACACAAATTCCCGATTCCTTTTTCTGGCTCTGCCACAGACTCATACTGAGACTTTTGGAAATACGTGTCATCTTTCTGTGCTCCAACCTACTGTATATACAATTATAAGACATAAATGTAAAGCACAGTGAGTTCCCTGACAGAAAGATGACAAATTATTCATTTACTTATTATTCATGTTCTTTGCTATTTATTTTTAGATAAATTGCTCATTTCTCTGCCACCAAAGAATAGTTTTTGTACCTGTGAAAGCTAAATAAGTCACAATACAGGAATCAAACAGATTAGTTTGTCACAGACAACCTCAGAATCATCCGTTATTTGACTACAAGACTTTTGTAACTGTGATAAGATGTGCACATGGCAGTAAATAAGAGGAGGCAAAGAGTGACAAAGACAAGGAAATATTCACATAGAACTTTCCTGTTACCAAGGAAGAGCAACAACAGAAAGGCTCTAACAAATTTAATTGTAACTTCGAGATGCAGATTAATGTACCTATAAGACTCTGAAACCGTAACATGAGTTTTCTCAGGAGCAACAGAAAGAAACGCTCTTTTGGATTTCAAATTAAGCACATTTGTATTCAGCTGCGAAAAAAACACGAGAGCGTGGCAAAAGCATTTCCAGATTTTAAGGACTTAGGCTTTGAGTTGCCTGTCTTCCACAATACAGCCAGCAGAGGGCTCCGGGACCCCAGTCTTGCCCGTTTCGTTGTCCTGAAAAGCAGCAAACCTCCGAAGTTCCTGCAAGATTGGAATTGGAGAGTTGGAGTCTCCTTTGGTCGGAGCAGAAAATCTGGGAGCGATGTGTGCTTTCATAGGGGTGTACAGAAGCTGTTTAAACTTCAGTAAGGCTCTGAGATTCAACGGTCATTGCTAATTAAAAAAAAGGGACTTTACTCTCAAAACACACTTATTTTAAATTGCAAAAATGGAAAAATGGGTCTATCTAGAAAACTGAAGATAAACCACAATTAAAATGCAGTTTGGTTCAGTAAGAATAAAAGCAGTAGACAAAAATTAAAGCTATGCACTGATATTCTAGGCATAACAACAGGGAAGATGGTATATTTTGAACAGTCTCAAGGACACATACGAACGTGTGATAGGACTAATTAAAAAAAAAAAAGGGAAATAAAGCCAGAATATCCAGAAACACATACCAGTAATGAGTTCCCTTCTTCAGATTAAGCTCCATCACTGGAGTCTTTCAAAGCTAGAGTATACAAAACTGCAGAGTACCCATTGTAGGGAACATGCCTGCATTAAGCAGAGGGCAAAAGCAGGTGGAAAAGGATTTGTTCTCAAATCTCAATTCAAATATAAAAGAGGAGCATGTGTAACAGTTAAAATTACTGACATACAAATATCGTCTACCCATATATTAAAATGCCACAGAACACACTTATTTCGGGTATGTTATACAACAAGGAGTTAATAATAAGCTGGAGAAGGCACAATTTTCCTCTGGTTTGGTTCAACACACGTGCATTATTCATCACGTTTGTGAAAGAATATGAATCCCACCAGATAATTAGGTGGTGTGTTAACCTCCCTGGTTTGCAGTAGCCTGTGACTGACAAGTAGAAGAGCTCTCCAAGAACAATTTCCTGCGATGTTGCTCCCTTCCGTCCGGACCCTCGGTGAAGAGTGTGTTCTGTGTGTTTGTATAGGGAATCCCTGTGGAGTTTTTGTTGAGCTTTAGGTCAAAACCCTCTGAAATTAACTTTAAATTGGGGAGCCATTAGATGCCATATTTGTTCCGGTATCTATTACCAGTACTACAATACTGGTCATCTTCTATTAGTGTAAATGGAAGGGGGGAAGGGAAAAAAAAAGGAACCACCCTCTTACATCATTTTGTATTGGAGTAAGGTGGGAAGGTGAAATATCACACTGCACCAAAGTATGCTAAAAAGAGAGAAGTTTAAGTAGTTAAATCTTAGTGACATTTTAACTTGCTTAGATTTTCTCAGACCTCTGCTTTGAAGCCCAGTGTGGTTTTCTCCTCCCCTCATTACCCCCAGGACAGACTGCCCTGATCATCAGCCAGATTGATGGTCAACTTCAAAGTATCTGTAGTAGAAAAAAACCCAAACCCAGAGGTCCTGTCTGTTGTTGTTATGAAACTTACGATTTACAAATCATAGGACTCCTAAGGATTTACAAATTGTCTGAACTGATGACATCTGAGAACTCTCAAAATTTCTCACAGGCCTCAAGGTTTCCAAACAAGTCAAGGAAACTGCAAAGCAGACTGAAGCAAAACAAATAAATCCCGAAGTTCTGCTGATGAACAGGGTGCCATGAACCACCTGTGGAAAAAGCTGGTAGAACCTCATATGCTCTCATAACATAAATTAATTTAGGAAGTTCTGTTCTAGTTCAGGCAAGAATTGAAGAGGGAAGTTAGGTCAGACAAGGTAACTGCAATTGTTTCTCTTAAATATTGTTAACTTCTAGGGGTTTTACACATGCTGCTTAATTTTCTTTAAAAATTCCCCTGCCACTTCACTGTGATGTAATTCACTTTCCACTGTGTACGTGCCCCAGAAGCAGCTGCATTTTCAGCATGTCCTTTATATAGTGGGGTCACACAAGCTGAAACCCATCCTAAAAATCAGAGGCTTGTTGGGGGACTTTCAAATTATTTCCCAAACTAAGGTGAAACCATAGATCGGAGGACAGATAACGCAGCTAGTGTCAGTTAATGGATAGGTAAGTGCAGCAAAAAACAGCCAAAAGCAGAATAATTCAAAGGCAGTGAATACTCCTACAATGAAGTCTATTCACGTAACGTGGAGGGAGGAATGCATACACATTTAAACGGAAATAAACAATGGAAACAGACTCTGCTCTTAATGACGCTGGAGTGAGCGTGGGGTGCGTTCCTCACCCTGCTGGCATTACTCTGGAGTTTTCCTGGTACTGCCAAAGGCAGAATCGGGCTCATTTGTTTGGTATTTAGCAACGCGTTACTGAGGAGCATGAGTCACAGTAACTGTGCCTTGCTGCCTGAGGATTTTTACCAAGGAGAAGCACCTGGCATCACAGAATTACTTCTCCAAAGTTGCTCCAGTGCCTTGAGTTTGCACAACAAGGTTTTGGTAGCAGGGGCGGCTTCCGTGAGAAGCTGCCAGCAGCTTCCCCCACGTCAGAACAAAGGCATAAGCAGCAGCTTGTCAAGCGGGGTGAGGTGTTTTGGTGGAAGAGGAAACGGAGCCAGGAGACCGGGTGCAGCTCCTGACTTCGGCAAAGCAGCGGGCAGGGCACATCCTCCAGGCACCAGTTCCACCTGGCGAGCAGGGCAGCTCTGCCCAAACGCTTCAGAATGTGCTATTTTCGTCAGGGAACATGACCCCCTGCATGGCACAGAGCCAAGTTTCAGTTAGTTGTTATCAGGGTGACTCTGCAGAACACGGCCGTGTTCCTGGGCCCCACAGACACCGCTGTACCAGCAAGCCCTGGGCATGCTGGCAGCCGTCACCCTCTCCCGCGTTGCCCCGTACCCTGCTCCCCTCGGGGCCTCAGCCCGGACGCCAGCAGCGGCTCCGCTGGGCACACCGGCGCTTGGGAGGTCCGCCAGCTCCTCGGGCCCCCGCGGCGGGCGGCTCGGGGGGGAACACACGGACGCCGAGCCCGCCAGCGAGGAGAAACCGCCTCACAGCCCCTGCCCACAATCAAGATGGCGGCGAAGGAAGCGCACTAGAACGAAGCCGCTCTACCCTCTCGCGCCCACCTCTATGACTGGCGACGGGCGCGGCCACGTGACGCTTTCAACCGCGCCGCGCGGGACCTGCGCCGGGAGGGAGCGAGGCCGCGGCGGGGGCGCGCGGGCG
>VWZZ01000863.1:188085-204912 GCA_013399095.1 Psophia crepitans | reverse complement strand
CCCCCCCACCCCTTTACTGCCGCGGCCGGTGAAACCCGGGCGCTTGGCTTCATCCCGGGGTCCGCGACGCGCCGGCAGCCGCGTGCTGCCCGGGAAGAGGGACCGGGGAGGGGGGCGCCTGCAGGCCGGGGCGGCTGCGGGTGAGGAGAGGCGCGCTGGGAGTGGCGTGGGGCGGCCTGGGGCTCGCTCTGCGCCCCGAGTTTGGCTCAGGCCCCCCGGGTGGTTCTGGGCCGCTGGCGGGGGGGAGCAGGCACAGCGGGAGTGACTGCCGGCCCCGAGGTACCCAGGCAGTGGGGAGGCTCCTGTTCTGCTCACGCACCAGCCCAGCGCGGGGCTTTGGGGCGCTTCGGCCTGGGCGACGCACCAGGGCCCGTGGGAGCCCCGGTGCTGCTCGCTGGTCTGTCTCCTTGAAGCCACCAGAAACGAGTTCTGCTTCGCGGCGGCGGCAGTGAGGCCACCGGTGTGTTTGGAATCCGTTGATGACATTCAGAGGCCGCTGCAGGCCTTGCTACAGAAATTCTAACCGTTGGAAACCATCCTGAAGTGGCAGTGAATTTGAAGGGTGACGAGTACGCTGTTCCCACATCCAAGTTCTCCTTTTACATAGCACATTTTATTCCCAAGGATAAAGCTGTACCCTTCGCGTTAGTCACAAGTGACATAAAGCATAAAGACACCAGTGTTCAGAGTGCCTCTGTTGTGCATCCTGTGCAGCTAATTCAGCTTTCCTTTCCCATAAAGGGTTCCCTCATTCTTGGCTTGGGCCAAGCAGTTGTAGGATGGACCGTCGACTCTTCTGCAGGCACTGAAGTGACTTTGTAAGCGCCGGTCGTGAGCCGAGGTCCTCGTGCAGGCAGCACTGCTCAGGTAAGGACCCCGTGTCAGCAGGGAAACACCCAAGTGCAGCTGTCTGGCATAGCTCTTGGCGGGGAGGGAAGCATCTGGCCGCTGGCATTACTATCTTCTATTACTGTAATTTAGTGGGACTAAGTTATTAGCAAAAGTCATGTTCTAATGTTATAACATTAAGCAGTTAATTGTGTTAACGTGCACGGTGACCTCAGCCTGCTTTCCCAGAGCAACCACCCCGTGAAAGTCCTTTCAGAGACCTTTAGCAAGCAAAGCAAAGCAAGAAGCGAGAGCACCGAAATGATGTCTGTAATGTGCTGCTCAGCTTGTAAAATTGGGGTTTTTTTAAGCCAGCAGAGTTTTGGGAGGTAAAGTAGTTCAGTGGAATATAGCTACCGCTCGTGCTCTGTCCTGCAGGTCTGGCTTTTGAGAGATTTCCTCTGAGGCTGTATAGCACAGACTACACCGAGAGCTCCTTATACCCCAGGGATATGCACTCCCCAAGCACAGGCCCACGCGCATGAGATGTGCTTTGCGCTTTCTCATGACAACTCTTTTCGCAGAGAGCACAGAGGACTATCCCTGTCCCATTACTTAAGAATAATTACTAAAACTTGAGCTGAAGGAACCTCTCGTGGTGTTTTAGTTGATTCTTCAGCTGAGTTGGTTTTACCTAAACTTTCTCTGTCCTGAGAAACATCCAAACCCATCTCCTTCCATTTGCAGAAACCTTAAGTCATTGGTAGGCAAATTTATGATCTCATAAAAGTTGATAGACAGTTCCTCTTAGCTCAGAAATGTTTTCCTGAATTGCTCTCCTGAAGTCTGTCTTGTTAATATAAAGTCCAAGGCATGATCAATCATTCCCATCCCATCACACTGACCATTTGAGAATGATTACTGAAATTTCAGTTGAAAGAGCTTTTGGAAATGATCTAGCTGTATGCAAACATTTCACATTTTCACCTTTTTTTTTTTTTTTAAGGAAAGCAGATTCATATGAATTGTACAAAAACTTTTCTTGAATATGGCATAAGTAAGTATTTATGTATGTTTTAAAAAACAGGGTCTGTGCAACCTGTTAAGCAGAACTCACATTATAATGACAAGAAATGCAGAAGTAGTTCAGTAAACGTAACTGAATCAGCTGACAGCTACCAAAGTGATCTCAAAATCCGCATTGCAATTATGACTGGAAGTTTAAAGCAATGATGGCACCTTTTCAGTAAAATTGAGCTCTGGGGAGAATTATTTCTCCTGCCTTTGGGTTTTAGATTGTCTGTGCATTATAAATCACTCCTCCACAAAACTGCACATAGGATAAGCCCTCCTAATAAATCTCCCCCTAAACTATTGCAAGTCACCACTGGAGAAAATGTTGCATTTGGAAGTGTAATGCATAAGGTGGTTTGGTGTCCCGAGTTATGTAATTCTGACCTTGGCCATGTGGGGAGGAATGTGCATCAACATCCGTTTGTTCCTTGAAGAATCTATTTTAAAATGTTTGTACAAAGATTTTTAATCAGCTCCCTCTATTTCAAGAAAATACCCACCGAATCTGAAAGACCAGAGGACCTTCAGGACTTATCTTCCACAAACCTCATTCGGCCAAGACCGATGCACGTTACAGATCCCCCAGACGTTGTTCTGTAAGGACAGTGTCTTTACTGGGGAATAAAATGTCCCCCCCCGCCGTGGCAATAAATGATCAAATGTGAATTTGTTTGTCTTTCCTGGTACCTCTGGTTTTATAGGAGCAGAGATGGGTTCTTCAGGTGAAGGGGTGATGGCTGACCTTTGAAGAAATATTTGATCACCTAGCTACTTTCTATCCTTCAGTGTAAGACTCTGCTTTTGTCAGTTAAAGGGTTTCCTTTCTTCGAAGGCAAGCTAAAGGTGGCAGCTTGCCTTCTCTGGATGTAAACCTTAAATCCGAGTGTGCTGGTGGATGAATTTGTCTGAGATGCCAGTGAGAATTTATACCCAATGTTTAAGACCTGCTGCCTCCTTCCTACTCACAGTCAGTGCAGCTTTTGTTCACATACAGCATGGTTGCTCCACAGGAAAATACCTGAATATTTTCAAACACTTCGCACCAGCATTTCTTGTGGTTGTCAAAGGTTGGGGAAATAGATTCAAAACCAGTTAGTGACTCATCATAGCTATGATACTCCTGTTGCTGAAGTATCTTTTTCTGTGTTTCTCTTGTCCTGGTATGACACTTGCCTGCAAGTGCCTTTGATTAAGGACATGAGTGACTTTGCCTGTTCTATTGATCAGAATAAATTACCAGCAGCTAATTTATGGACCTCACAAAAGTGCCTTTGACATGGTGAATTGTGCTCTGTTGTTCAGGTAATTGGGTTGTCAGGAAATGTTATTGGTTACTATACAGTTATCTCTTATAGAATATTTGCCTGTTTTGTGGAAATGGACAAAATCTTTTAGACTTCAGTTCCCAGGATGTCCTGAAGACTCTAAGAAGGAAATAAGCATTTTTATTGATAGTAGTGATGGTAGAAAAAAAAAATTTACTCCTATATGTTGATTTTTCATCCTTGATTTCTGTAAAAAAAAAGAAAATCGCTTTTCTTGTACTTGCAAGTTCAGTGGGTTGGTGGTTGCCGGCATTTACAGATTCAGCTTGAAATGTGGGACCAGCTGCTGCTTAGGACAGTATTCTTGCCAGCAGTGAGATTCAAAATCTTATTCATTGGCCTTCTGATGTCTGAGAAGGACAGAACAAAGCTCACGTTTTTTCCTGTGTATATTGCAAAGGTGACAGAGATAAACTTGGTTCTGTCACACCATTAGAGAACACACAAAACACACAGAAACAACAATTGGGGAGCACGAAGGTGTTTTTACATGTGTTTTTTACAGCCACCTTCCACACTTGCAAGCCATGACATCTGCAAACGTAAGAAAAATGCAAACAAAGGATCCCTGTGAGGCTGAAAAATAAATGGAGCTCAGGAGCTCACTTGGGGTGTTTGCATGAAGAGCTCCTACCTGAAAAAAAACCTAGGCTGTTGTTTTCCTCTAGTGCTGTGAAATGGGAATTTTCTAATTGAACTTACAGGAGGCAAAGAAACTTTTTAGCTTAAGACAGAAACAGCAAACAAATAATCCTTTCTGATTATGCCTTCCCGTGGCTGTTTCTGCGTGTGCTGTGTTCGAATACATGTATGCTGGGCTTATAGTGTTACGGCATTTTGAACTCATTATTCATTGTCCCAAGTGAGAGAGACATACAAAGAAGGGTTTGGTTTCTTTAGTTACTGGATCTAGATCAGTGGGAGGGCTGATACTAACAGCAGCTGCAGGAAAGTTTAGGTGATTAGATGGCTCTTGTATTTAGCTTTGAACACAGTGAAAATTGAGGAAGTTCTTCTATACATCTCACTGTTCATGTCCCACTGCTGTGAAGTTCTTTCTGTATTTGTTTCCCTGGTGCCCCAAGGGAATGGCACTGACAGAGGCATTCAGTAAGAGATGGTTCTTCAGGTAGCAAAACCTGTATCTCTTCAAAGCTCTGAAGAGTAGAAGAGCAGACTGGGAGCATTTGATGAGGAATCACTGTAGGGAGATGCAACGTGGGATGCCACATACCCAGCAGAGCACTTTTGCGTAAGCCCGTGCCACAGCTTTCTCCTGCAATATTGGGAGTCAAGTCACCAGAGCCTCAACGTGGCCAGAGACAGGTCTGGCTGGCTTGGGACTGCTCCATGGGCCAGCCACAAACAGAAGAATGCATGTGTACTCTTGGCACCTGCAGTGGTGGCAAGTGGTGGAAATGCCAAAACTTTTTGACTCCCAAAGAAACTATCTTTCAGAAACCCACATGACTGCCCTGCGAGGTCTGTGTCAAACAGACCTGGGCAGGTTCTAGTATGGTTGGAGTGAGGGAGGTACACTGGTGGGAGCACAATGACCTTTGGAAGCTCTCTGGCCGATGGCCACATCAGTTTCTCGATACACAGGGCTAGTTTCCTTCCTCAGGAAGAACTTGGTGCTTACACCAGGAGTTTGCCCAT
Source organism: Psophia crepitans (assembly GCA_013399095.1). Taxonomy (NCBI): domain Eukaryota; kingdom Metazoa; phylum Chordata; class Aves; order Gruiformes; family Psophiidae; genus Psophia; species Psophia crepitans. The sequence goes on along the minus strand of VWZZ01000863.1, from coordinate 200,026 downwards.
CCAGCAGCTTTGTAGACCCAAGGGGAAAGGAATGGTCAAGGAATGGCTTTTCTCCACCCAGTTCAGCTCAGGCCCAGCACTGATAGCTGAAGGAGGGCTGTGGGCAGCCCCCCTCTGCCACTGCTTCTGTAGGAGCTCTGTGATTCTTAGAACTCCCCTGAGTTTTGGGTTATCAAGCACCCCTTGTTGCAGCTGCATCAGCTGCAGAATGGTTCATTTACCAAGCACAACAACGGGCTCCTGTTTGGGCAGGATTCCACTGGCAGTCTATGCCTGACCTGGAGACCTTTGATATTTTGGCTGGCAGACTAGTTGTCTGTGCCCTGCTTGGTATTTCCCTGTAAAATACGCTCTAGGTTGTCCTTTCTTTAGGAGACATTACCCTTTCTCCCACTCGTTTTTGAATCCAAGCATCAATACTCTTAGCTGGAAGGTCCACCCCTTTCTGCACTGAGCATGCAGACCCACTGCCCACTGTGCTTCCTCACCAGACAGCACGGCGTTTGAGCTCAGGAGCTGTCTCTGAGGTCCTGCAGCTGGACACATCTGCATTTCCAGCTTTGCTTCCTGGAGGGGGCATTTTCAATGTGGTAGACAGCTGCATACTGCCAGCATCAGCACAAGCAGGAGAGGCCCAAGAGATTGGGCTGCCTCGGGCTGGTATTTCCAGTGGATCCTGACAGGGCTGGGCTGCTTTTTGCGGATATCTTTGCCTGCTGTTACCTAGGGATGACAAGACACACTGGAGAAGTTTGTGAATTGTTCTGATGGGAAGAGCATACTTGCCTATACCATGCCTACCTTTCGATCTTGTTGATATTTTGGTCTACTTCTTGCCTTCGAAATTACATGGAGTTTTCTTTTTCCTCCTCTGTTTTAGAGAAAAAGGTTTGGAGAGACATGGAACTTGAAAGAATCATTCGAGACACACTGACATGCTTCATCCAGTCCCACATCCCTGCTGCAGACCTCAGGTATGTTGAGATAGGAGGATCCAATATAATTGCTTTAGCTTGAACTCTGTGCTAATTGTCCCACTGCACGTTGTACTGAACTCCATGTGGAGCTTCAGAGCTTTCCTGTCTGTGCTTGGTGTTGCTTTTCCTTAAGTCAGATCCAAGATGCACGTAATTTGCACAGGCTCTGATGTGAATGCTTGAACAACTATTGTTTAGCATTGCAATCTAGCAATGTCATTTCTTTGACAACAAAGATGATTAATTTCCTGTCCAGTAATACACATTAGAATATGGGATTCCCTTCATTCCACAGTGCTCCCAAAAGGCTTCCTGAGCAGCATAAGGCTCTGTCAGGGCTCTCTCAGTTTTGAACTCTGCCTGCATGCAGAGATACAGCCACCTTGAGGCTGAAACACAGCAGCTCGTTTTGCAGCCCATGGCAGCAGGGACGCAAGTGTGGAGAGCAACTGGCAGAGAACACCGCATCCCATAGGAATTGCAGCTTGACAGAATGTGATGACCTCACCTGAAACACCAGTCAGCGTTTGAGCACTTGGAATATTTTTGGTTCGCTCAGATGAAGCACCTACAGGAGCACAGCCTCTGGGCACGTGCTGGGGCTTTCATTCAATAGTGCCCAGGAAGGAGGACAGCATGCGGTATTTTACCTGTACGTGCTTTCCACTCGATCACTGACTGCTTGCTACATGGCTTTACTGGTGGGATCTGCCCATAAGATACAGTCCACATAGGTCCTTCTGCTGCTTTATTGGAAAAACACAAGGTTAGGTGGAATGGGGATGGAAAGAAAGAGAAAAAAATGGGCCTTTTGACCCTGCCACCATGTCCTGTGTTCTCTGTCTCCAGTGGGATGGATGATGTTTTCTTCTCTTACATCACGAGTGTCCTGGAAGAGCTGGGCTCACCAGAGTCCTCTGAGGAGACCTTTGACATGGACACCTTTGTGGAAATGATGGAGGCGTATATTCCTGGTTTTGCTGAAATCCACAGGTATGTGAATGTTACTGCTTTGTATGTGCATGCCATGCACTGCGGGCCTGGACCCAAGCCCCTGAGTACCATAAATTCTTTTATTATACCCACTTGAAGAGGTATTAGTACCAAAACAGTATGATTAAGTCAGGCTTTGCCTGAATACACAGATACTAATCCCAGTATAGTTTGCAGGTAGGTCCTTGGCCATCTGAAATACCAGCTTATTTTATTGGGCTTCCTATCAAGCCTTGTCTTTCTATAAACAGGTAGGCCAGAAGGACAGGTTACTGTTTCTATTCCTCACACTAATGATACAGCTTCTATCTTTTGCAGTGGGGATGTCTGTGAAATGATGTTCTCCCTCTCAGAAAGGCTTGGTGAAGCTCGCAACAAAGGTGAGTTACAGACAATTTCAGCACAAGAAAGTATATTCTGTTTTCAGCATTTGGAGTTGAGCAAAGTCACAGGATAAAACACAATCTGCTTTGCTACATTTAGGATCTCACAGAGTAGGCTGATTTTTTTTTTTTGTAATGTTCAGTCTGAGTTTTGATATTAATATATGGGAGGTTCGAGTTGTGTGGAATACTGTCCAAGACATGCTGGGGTGAAAAACACTGGACTAGATCTCCAGATACCCCTGTTGAGATCAAATCCAGAGTAATAAGGAAGAAATGGCAGATACAGGGCTGCTTGTTGAAATTCTACTGTAGGGTAATTCTGAAAGTGAGGATTTCTGCCTGCTTCTGATAGCCATCTGCCTAAGCGATACTACCACTGGGCAGCCCATGTCAGGTGCATCATCTAATAGAGAACCCAGCAGATCAGGTCTATCACTTCTAGACTTTGAGCATCCTCAAAGCTCGTTTCCCATTCACCCACAAACCCTGGCACAGATGCAAAATCAGCAATGACGTGCTCTAGCCCGCAGTATGCAGGACTGCAGAAGACTACACTATCCCAAAGGCCCTTTCTAACCTCAGCATTCCCAGATCAGCTGGACTGCTATATTAATCAGCCCCAAAGGTACTTCCCACTAAAGAGCAGATGGGTGAAGTGCCTGGATAGTAAACCTTTCAGGACACACCAGTCTGGGGTTTGCTTATCTAGCAACATCACTGCTGCCTTAACAGGAGCCAGAAGACTACATAGTCCAGAACAGACCTGTTTTATCTTACTTGCTGCTTTCTTGAACTTGATGAAGCCTACTGCTCTGCTCTGGTCCCCTGCATCCAACCTTCTGAGGATCCTGATATAGCCAGGGTGTGGAAGGACAGCACCATCCCAGTTTTAGAGAGGATAGAACAAAGGTGATATAATTCTTACAGTGACACAGAAAAAGCCTGTAAAGAGATCAGCATAACCTGATCACAAGATGTGATGGCTCACATACAGCATGGGGACTACCAGGGTGTATTCCCAAATTTAAAATCAAAACTACACCTCACTTCAAAGTTAGAGCAAACACCAGGAAATTCTTAGAAATGTAACAAAAATGCCATAAGAATCCACAGCCAAAGTGCTAGAGGGCAGAGAGTTGACAGGTAGCATTGAATTGGCAAGCAACCCATGCCCAGTAAGGCATGGAAACGCAGTGCTTGGGCACTCCAGCGTGCGCTGGCACTACCTTCCTGCAGGTCAGTGTGAGTGGAGCTGCAGCTGTCCTCGCTTAGGGCAAGAGGAACAGTAGTGCTTCACAGTCTTGTCACTTAAGGGATTTACTTTGGCACACAACGCACTAGCAGCCTCATGCCAACAGAAAGCACAGAGCTCTAGCCTTAGTGGGACTGTTCCTCAGGAGATATCACTATGTCTTTAAGAAAAACCTGGCCAAAAGGCTGTGGAAAGCAGGAGCGAAGCACCCTCTGAAGACCTGGCCAAGGGACAGGAGCCTGGAGCTGGAGCCTGCAACGGGGAAAGGCTGTGCACTCCAACAGATGGAGCCAGGACCCAGGTATGAGCACCCCACAGAGGAGGAGGAGCACTGGAAAAAGTCACCTGGCACTAGGCTACCAGCACCACCTGAGGGCATTCTGGCTCTGGAAGGAACCACAGCGCAGGCTGTGACACAGCATTCCTGCTGCCTGTGATCTCTTCCATTGTATGGCCTAAGCAAGACTGTGTCACTAAGTGAAAAAAGAAAATCACGTGCTGATGGAAGAGTATGAGCCAGAGCAATGGCTTAGAGGCTGTCCCAGTGCCCTCCAAGGTCCCACAGCAGCACCCTAGGGACACCTCTGCAGCACTCGCCAGGCTCCACCCCACTGCACCCTGTTCCCCTAGCCTCACTCCACAGTTTATGCTGGATCACCCTTTCTCTCCCCAGCTATTATGCAGCATCTGCACAGGAAGCAGTCACATCTGGGTGTCGGTCCCAAACACGCCGGTCCCACCCTCAATGACCTTCTGTGCTGTGTGTTTACTGAGCTATACAGCACTGAGTCACTGGCCCAGCGGTCCTGATCCTGCAGCACCATTCAGCATGACCCATGCTACAGGCATCGCAGCACTGGGCAGATCCCCCCACCTCCTTCCCTTACGCTCTGCTTACTGTCTCTCCAGTACTGATCTCTTCCTGCTCTGCAGCTCATTCTGTGTTCACACAGAAGAACATTTGTTCTTCTAGCAAATGCTGCTGCTGCGCTTCCTTACGATGTAGCCACAGGTCACTGTGCATAACAGTCCCTTCCCTTTCTGATCAAAGCACATAGAACTCTACAAGGCGAGCAGAGTTCAAGCGTTCACACCACAGTGTCCAGACAGCTCCCTCCTAAGGGACACGTAGAATGGCTGCACAGATGAGCCAGTTCACAGCAGCCCTACTTTAAAGAAAGTTGAAATACAGGGGGAGGAGATTAATGAAGAGTGATGCTGTGTCCTTGCAAAGATACAGTCCCCTGTTAGCTTCAGGAATGAGGTTTAGGCATGCTTGAAAGGAAAGAGTCTTCAGCTAAGGACAAGCTGAATTTCCTGACAGTGCAAAACCAGAGGCCCTTCTCAATAGCCCTCTCCTCACTGTATCCCCAACTTAACCTCTGTCTCTCGCTCTAACTAGGAGGATGATGACTTGAAGGATGGGGTGGATCTGCTACTGGAGATGTTCCCAGCCTGTACCGTGAGCCAGGCAGAGAAGGCGCTCGCCATGGCCTTGGGGAACTTGGAGGAGGCAGTGCAGTTAATTGTGGAGGAGAAGGTGGAAATTGGCTCAGCAGGTGCGAGTGTGAAGGTACTGTACTCTGAGCTGGGTGGCAGCGGGCCAAGGAACAGGGCAGAGCGCAGGGGACACGGGTGGCCCAGCTGTCTGCCACAAGCAGAAGCTTTGACCACAGGAACTTTCTGTGCAGTGAGCCAGGAGGATCACCCAGAGCAACACCCCCTCTGCCTCCCTTGGCTCAGTACGGGCTGTGCCGCAGCTGAGCCAGCGCCCCAGCGGGGCTGTGGCTAGCACCCCCGTGCCCACAGGGCTTTGATCGCTGCACCAGCAGCTGGGCTTACCGAGCTAGCAAGGGGGTAGCTGTGTGCCCCACGTGTTGCTCTGCTCACACACCTGCCTTGTCTCCTCCCAGGAACTGGCACGGCCCCGCAGAGCACCCAACCCCGAGGAACTAAAACAGGTTATCCTACAGAAGTAAGTACCCAGCAGCAAAGAACCCCTTAGTCTGCTCCTAGTAAAGGAGGTGGTGGCAGCTTGAGGAAGGTCAGAATGACAATGAGGTCTATAAAGAGCTTGGGGTGTACAATGCTTAGAAAGGATGCCATGAACTTCATTTGGGTATAGCTGAACACTTCTAAGCACAAATATAATCATGAGGTGGGAGAAACAGGTTTGGGTTTCTCTTAGAGCTCTGGCACAGAAACAAGTTACCTGTACCAGCTGGGTCACAGCGCTGGCTGGCTGTGAGGGCTCAGCCTCCTACGGGTACGGTGTAAATCACAGTTCTGTCAGCTGAGGTCCCGGTTAAAGGTTCAAGACACAAACATTGTGCTGCAGCTCAGGTAACACGTAGTAACTTGTAGAACTACAGCAACTCATTCGTACCTCCATCTTTGGAGACGGTCCAAACAAGGCTAAAGATATCTTAAAGAGACTGCCTGTACAGCAACACTGGGAAGATTAAATCTCAGTTGCTGAAGGTGTGAATTCAATGCATTTAAAGAAACCTCTCTGAAGTCCCCTTATGGACTTCTTGGGAATGAAAGTGGCTTTAGATTGGTTTACCTTTATTCATTTCCAAAAGCATTTAATTCTCCATGGGAGAACCCACAGTGTGGTTTCATCGATCTGCTTTAAGATCTCAGCTTTCCTGCGTATCCTCCTGTGGGCATGCAGATTCCACGTGTCTATCCAGCCACGACTTTTCCACCACTTTACGTCCTCCCCAGTGACAGAACAAACAGCTGATGGGCTAGGAAAGATAAAGCAAGGCAGAATGGCATCCCGGCAGAATCAGCAATCCCTGTCCTTGCCCTGGCTTGTTTCAGAGTAACATGCATAGGAACAAAAACGCACCAGCTGCTAGTTATGCTTCTGGGAACTTCACTTTAATGACATTTTGGCAACATCCTGTACTTTAAACATCACTCAAGCACAGGTACAGAGAGCAGATCACCACCGCTGAAGATACATAGGAGTAATTATACTAACTACTGAGGGAGAAGTCATGGTCGGCTTTGCTGTCCACCTGCTAAACCAGCACCAAAGTCTCAAGAGAGTAACTCAGCAGTACAGCAAGCAAATGCTTGGGCCCTGATATTTCGGTCACACAGGGAATGAGGTGATGCTGTTATGAAGTTGCTTCCAGCACAAATCTGTAGTCAAGTAGTAGGTGGAGTGCAAAAGGAACACCATCTCTTCAGGGCAGAAGCAGCTAGCTTGGTCCTGTAATGTCACGTGTCTCTTTTGGCTGCCATCACTCAGGCCAAGGAGGAGCAGAGCTGCCCCAGTGGCAGAGCACACTAGACCTTGGCACCTCTCAGTTCTGCAGGGGGCTATCGGCATTCTCAACAGCCTGTTTTCAATCCCCTCCACATATGGCGAAGGATGCTACTCCAGGAGAATCCTGCTGGATTCTTGCCACGAGGAGAACACACTTCTTGCCCATTTGTCCAGAGGGGAACATTAAGTGCTCCTAGCTGCAATCTAGGCAAGCAGGACACATTGCACAGCCACAAACCAGCCAGGAGAGAAAGGACAGGGACTGTGAACAGCCTCAGGCAATGGTGCTTAGTGTTCACTAAATGCATCTTGTCTTTCAGATACATGATGGTGGATAGCGCAGAGGATCAGAAAACACATCGGCCAGCTCCACCCAAAGAGGTAAGAAGAGCAGTCCGAGCTCACCAGCGGTTTGAACGTCCTTTGGCTACAAGGTTTAAAAATCCATCGGCAAAGGGGCAGGCCAAAGGCAGGACTGCTCAGAACCCGCTAGTCAGCAAAGAGGGGAGATTAGCTTAGCTAAGGTGCTGCAGGTCTGTCAGTTCCTACCACTCCTGACTAGCATGGCTCCTGCTCCCCCAGACAGCTTCCTTGCAGTTTTGGCCCAGATGCCCAACACAGGATGGGTAAAGCAGCCCACCCCAGCCTTCCTGCACCTGCTTCCCAGAGCACCATGCTGCTTCTTTTTGTCCCCTCCCTTTCCCGAGCGCTGTGGCTGGCTGTCCACTCGGTGTTGTCTTTCCAGGCTCCCAAGAAGTTGATCCGCTATATCGATAACCAGGTGGTGAGTACAAAGGGAGAGAGGTACAAAGATATCAAGAAGCCTGAGAGCGAGGAAATGAAGAGAACCTACATCAGCCTCAAACCAGCCAGGAAGTACAAGTTCCACTGACAGCCAGGTCCTCCTGCTCTTCAGCCTCCACCTCACCGGCTAGACATGGCAGGATGGACACCTGGCACTAGGGATGAGGGGACTCCACCACCTGCCACTAACTGGAACTAACCTGGGAGCCAGGACACTGCTTTCAGCTTCCTCAACTAACCCGGTTGACAAGGAGGAGCCTTCTTGTGTAGCTGTCCCTCTGCCCCCCCGGGGCACACTGCAGTGGCTCTCTGGGACTGGGCATGTCTCCGCTATTCCTTGCATGGGACATTTTTAGATCCAAGATGTGGCTTGTGCTTTTGCAGCAAGCTTTTTACAAGCCTCTGTGCACTGTTGCTTTAAATTGAGTGCCAGTGTTAATAAAGATGATATGAATTGGTGTGTAGTTCAGCTGGAGCATGCGCATACTTTACAGACACTACCTCCAATCCCTCCTGGGAACAAAGATAGGAGCAGGGTCACCCTCTCTTCCCCTCATTACTCTCTTCATCATGTTCACAACAAGATGTGGCTGCTGTTTGGTTAACCAGTTAGCCGGTAGGTATAAGGGCTGAGACTGAACCCCAGACCAGAGCTACGCTCTTCCTGCCACCACAGCCCACAGCACTCCGTAAACCCCAGCTGACAGCATGGCCAGGGCTCCTGCTGTTTGTCACCACAGCTGACATGACACTGAGCAGGATATAGTAGCAGGCCTGGGCACTACTGAAAGGCTAAGTCAGAATCTAGAAGAAACAAATGGCAATGACCCACTGCTTTCAGTGACAATACGCTAGGTTTGGTGCTTATCTGTCAGTGAAACCGACAGGAGCATGTTCCCCCTGAAAATAAGTCCCACCTTGCGCCAGCCTAAACCAGCACCCTAGGACTGGACAGACACACTGCCTGCGCCATGGCCAGGCCAGCCTTTTGGTGCCAGGCTGGCCAGTGGCCACGGGCTGGAGCTGGGCATGCTGTGTCTGCACAGAGGGGCCTGCCCTCTCCCAAAAGGAGGAATGGCAGCTTTTCTGCTTTCTGCTCCAGCTGGTCTGGTCTGCTGGCATGGCATGCCGTGCACACGCACCCCAGGGGACAGTCCCCATCTCACACTCTCCTGCTCTCTGGACAGCTGCCACTTAGAGATTTAAAATACAACAAATAATAAATCCTATCTATTAGCTGGCCTGGCCAAGGCCTGTTCAGCACCACGGTGTTCCTGCAAGTCACTTGTGCTCTCCACGCCACTGCAGAGGGAGTTAACTTTGCCCAGAGGCACCAACAAAGCCCACTCACAAACACCCAGTGGCTGCTAAACAGCTCCAGAGGAAAGAGTGAGCCCCGTTTGGGCCAGCCTCACCAACGGGACCAACCTCTCTCTTTGCACGCCTCCGCAGCAGCCGGTTCCGGCATCCTCCCGGGATCCCAGCGTCGTGTCAGTCCCCCCCCTCCCCAGCAGCAGCAGCAGTTCTAGATCTGGAGGTTAATGAAAGGGGCAAAGCCAACCACGTCCTGCAGGAGAACAAGAGCCCTCTGCAGCGGAGGCTCCACATCCAGCTCCACCCCACGGCTTCGGAGGATGCTCAAGCTGGACTCAGCCACGTTGTGGCAATGCTTCACCTTCAGCGAGCGCAGCTTGGGACAGTACTCAGCCAGGACCCTGCCAAGAAAGAGAGCACGTGCAGGTTGCAAGCCAGGACTCCTGAGTGCACCACTCACCGTCTTCTCTACCCCCAGCAGCCCAGTGCTCACAACTGTGCCATACGTGCACCGTCCTTTAGGAACAGCACCCTGGTAGTCTGAGAGAAACCCAAGGGACATAGATGGATCACAGACCTGCCCTCCGTGACATGCTGGGGAATTTGCTGTTAGTAGAAACGGTGCCTCTTCTGAACAGCCTGCTAGTGGCTTCTCCCCCAGACTGAGCTCTCACTGCTTTCAGCATGAAGAAATTACTTTTCTCTCTGGTTCTCTCCCTTTCTCCACCCCATACACCTGCCATCCCCGCCCCACTTCCACATGTTACTCAGTACCTGATGGAGTCATTCTTGACTCGCAGACATCCCGTGAGGTCCAGGTGCTCCAGCTCAGGGCAGCACTTGGCAATTTCCTCGACCGCCACGTCGCCCACATTGGCATTGACAGCCAGTGACAGAGACTTGAGCCTGCTGCACTTCTGCACCAGGTAGCAGATGGCCTCGTCCTTCAGCTGGCGACAGGCTGTCAGGTCCACAGCCTCCAGCGCCTTGCAGTGGTCAGCCAGGCTGCGCAGAGACAGGCTGTCCACCCACTCGCAGTGAGCCAGGGAGAGCTGGCGCAGGTTGGGGCAGCTCAGCGAGATGGCCACCAGCGCATGGCGGCTGAGCTGGGCACAGCCCTTCAGCTGGATCTGGTGCAGATGGTGGTTCTGCCCTATGACCGGGAGCAGCTCCTTGTCTGTCAGCCAGTCGGAGCAGTTCTGGAGTGCCAGTTGCTGCAGTACTTCGTTGTCCTTCAGCAGGTTAATGAAAGCAGCTCGAGGGATGGCAGGTCCAATCTGCGTGGGGAACCCAGGAAGAATGAGGCATTCCCCAGTGTTTCAGATCAGCCTGATTCTCACCAAATACTCTCCCCCCGCATCCCGCCGCCTTCCACTGTGACAGTGGTGACCAAAGATGCCCCCTTAACCCAGGGCAAACCCTGCCATAAGGCTCTCCTCCCCTCATGCCAAGGCTACTGTCACAAGCTAGAAGATGCTCTTGCTTCTCCGTCCCCCACCATCACCCCTGCATTTATATATTCATGATGAGCTTCACACCTCTGCTCCCCAGGAACTCTGCCAGACCACTCTGTCCTCACAAAACACCAACAGCTGTCTTTCCAAGTGCCAGGCAGTGTCTCCCAGGTCCAGCACAGGCTTTCCCTGAAGACCAGACGCAAAGTTATCTCCTGTCAAACCAACCCTATTGCACAACCTCTGGGAGGACCAACAGGCCATGCCACTCGGGAGCTGGCTTGTGTTTCTGCCAGCCGGTGCCCCATAATGGCCTAGGTGGAGCTTCCAGGCTTACTCCTCCCAAGGCTTCTTGCTGAAGACATTGGCATTGCTGCACCCTGAATCACTGCCTCTCCTTCCTGAGCCCATCTGTCCAGTCTGACACCCAAGCCATTAACCTGAGCTCCTGAGCAGAAACCACCTCTTAGCCAGGGGTTTCTTCTCCCCACACAGTCAGATGCTCCCCTGTTAGCTCCAGAGCAGGATATCTGTGTCTCCCCCAGCCTCAGAGCCATCCAATACCTGGCTTGAGTCAAAGCTGCGCATGTTGGCCAGGTACAGCTGGATGAGAGACTGGAACGACTTGCTGACCCTCTGCAGACTCAGGAGCTGCTGTAGTGGCAGATGACAGAGGATATGTGGAACTAAGATGTCTTCCCAGGGCAGGTCCAGGAGGCATCCCCTGGAGGGGGTCAAACTCATCATCAGACGCCAGGGAGCCAGGCTACAGCGGGAGCCAGGCTAGATCACCTCACACCTACAGCCGGGTGCCTCTAGGAGGAACAGCCAGAAAGAAAGACTCAGCAACATCTTCCACAGGCAGCCCACAGGGTAAAACCCCTTGGCTAGCCATCAGCGGGGCACGCACCTGCGTCACCTCCGCCCCAGCCTGGGATGTTCACTGCTTAGGCATCTGAGTCCACCTGCCTGCACTGCCCTCCAGGAGAGCTCGGGTGGGGCTTTCCACACACCGCTCAAGGAGTCCCTGTCCCTCAGCAGGGCAGCACAGCTGCTGCAGCAGCACCCACTGCCCACGCAGCAGCCGTGCCCCGGTTTCACGGCTAAGCACTGCTCTGCCTGGCACCTAATCCCCTGCGTCCAGTGCCGCGCCACGCACGCACCGGGCGAGGGGGAGCGGGCGGGCACCTGCTCCCTCCCGAGGGGAGCAGCGAGGCCCCGGGCGCCCCCCAGAGCGGTCCCTCTCCCGAGGAGCGGGGACACGGCGTCTCTGCGGAGGGGAGGCCGCAGCGCCGGGCGGCGAGAGGGAAGGGCAGGAGCCGAGGAAGGAGCCGAGGAAGGAGCCGAGGGGTCCCGGCAGCCCGGAGCCCCGCGAGATGCGGCTAGAGGACTCGCCCGCGGCCATTCCCCCCCGCCCCACAGGCCCCAGGGCCACCCCCAGGCCCGGCTCCCGGGCTGCCCCGCCGCCGCAGCGAGCA
>VWZZ01000863.1:164065-177776 GCA_013399095.1 Psophia crepitans | reverse complement strand
CGTCCCCCGCCCCGACATCCCCTCGAGAAGGGGTTCCCTGTTCGACCCACAGCCCCCAGGCCGCCAGGTACCCCTGCTCGGTCACCAGTGCACCCCTGAAACTGTTCCGTGTCCCTCCAGAGTGCAGAGGCACCCTCTGGGAGCCATCCTGCCCCAGCTCGGTCAGGCGGCCCGGCACCGACAGCCTGGGTTCCCCCGTCCCTGCCACCGCCGCTGGCAGAGGTACCATGCCCGGCACAGAGACACGGCTCGCGGGTGAACTCAGCACCCAGCCCTGCCCCTCCCCGTTCTCCACCCGCTCCCCTCGCTTCCTCCCCGGCCCCTGCACGCCGTCCCCACGCAGCCCTGGCGCGGGTGTGCGCTTCCCCGCAGCCTGAGCAGTTCCTGCGGGCTGCTGCCTTCACTCCGCATCGCCCCGCTCGGCCAGGCAAGCGCCAGCACGGGCAGTAGCCATCCTCTGTTGCACCGGGTACGGCTCAAACCAAGGGCTGGGAAAAATGCCTGGACATCCCCTCGGCCGCTAAGACGACAGCCAGGAGGAGCAAGTTTTTTGTATGTTTGAGATGTTTTATTGAACAAATGAAATCCCCCACCGATGTGCAGCTCCCGGCTATCACACTGCAGCTCCCGAGTTTTTCTCTTTGAACGCATGCCCTGGCCACCCCCGGCAGCCTCCCTGTAAGCTTCGCTCTGCAGGACTTCTCCTGCCTTCAGGCAGTGGGGCCAGCAAGGCTCCTTACAGCCCAACCCATTCATCACAGTGATTTAAAGAGCATCAAGTTGATTCACAATTCAAATCAGCAAGCAGGAAGCCTTAGCTCCATCATTGATTTTTCATCTCTGTTGCATTTGTGCTTTTTACCTTTCGTTATTAAAGAAAAGCTCGCTCCACTGGATGGTGTAGCTGTCCAGCTTCAGTAACCCGTGGGCGGGCATGGCCTTTACTCTGAATTTGATAATTCTCCTTTGATAACCAGGAGGACACACTGTGCTTATCCCATTTATTTTAGCAATAACACACATGTATTGAGATAGGCCATTTTTTATAGATTTGTTCTGTTACAGTGAATGCCAACTATTCCTAGTGATAACTTTTTTTTTCCTTGGCATGTGTGTCAGTCTGTGTTGAGATAAAAAGTGGAATTTCATTTGAAATATATAAACCCTGCATCTTTATTATTTATCAGTTAGTTTTAGCAATCTTGAATGTGAACACAACCATAACAGGGGAAAAAGACTGTAAAAACAGTAACTGATATATTAAACAGAAGACTATATTTTTGCGGTGAGTGAATGGCAGATTGTTGCTGCTCAGCAGGAGCCAGATTTTTTAGCAGTGCGATAGTGCAGATAGATGGGCGCCTTGCCCTATGGTTGATTTGGGCTATTTTATTAAAAGTTATGTCTCTGCATTTCTGGAGCCTAAACACCTCTGAAAATCCAGCCCCACGTCCTTCAGGAATTTAATCCTGTCTGGGTTGTTCTCAGAAACAGGGAGAAGAGATCATGCGTTCCTCTGTTTGCAACTGCCATTTGGTTTCTCACTTTCAAATGATGAGATCTAAGCAATGGACTTAGTATATTGACATCTGTCAGAAGGCAAAAGCAGCCAAGGCAGAGTCTTCTCTGCACACCAGGAATTTGGAGAAACTCGTGGAAGGATGACTGCAAGTTTTAGCTCCGCTGGGAGAAAGCAAGCCATCGGCAGCCCTTCCAGCAGCGCCGATGGGGGCTCCGTGTCCTGCCTTCCCCTGCAGACACCCACCCGCTGCTGTGGGGTGGCTGCTCTCACCTCCAGATAAACAGTGCCTGGGCAGCAGCAGGCAGGCAAGCTGTGTGCAGGGTGGGCGTGCTCCGTTTCCCCGGGGTGGAATTGTTGTAACCACTGCTTTTTGGATCTGCAGGTGCTGACAGCTCTGTCTGTGCCACCGATATCAGCTGCAGCATGTGCTGGTGTGACACACTTTAAACCCAGGCTGATCTCCAAAGAGAGAGGCTTCTTGCCCCTGCTGCTCATCTTAAACTCCTTGAACAAGTGTAATTGGAGGATGTCTGAGTGATCTAGTATATCTTTTTTTTTTCTTCTCCCTTATTGAAGTGATTTTAGTAGGTTGTGGGTAGTAAATATATTCAGCCTAAAGCAGGATGAATGAAACCCATTTTAAAGTGCATAGTGCGCTCTCTCGCTGTGTCTGGGGTGCTGCCCTGTGAGAGAAGTGCCTGAGTATCCTGGCACCCTGGGAAGAAAGCAAACACACCAGGGTGCCTGGAAACCCAGCAAAGGGCTGCTGGTGTCCCCATGATGGTGCTGGCGTGATGTCCACAATGTACCTCACCTGCTTCTTGCAGCAGGAGGGGATTTGAAGGGGACTGTCTCATCTGGAGCACCTCTATCTCCTGCCGTGAGGGCAGGGCACCTTTTGCCTATCCTGCCTGCAATGCCAGACTGTTTCTTGTGTCCTTCCTCCCCTAACAAGCTCTCCTCGCCCTTGTTTCAGGGCTGCCTGAGGATGTGTCGCCCCTTGACCCAGCTGTCATCTCAGGGGTGCTGGAAAGCCACCTCGCCGTCCCCGTGCCACCCTGCCAGGTTCCAGACCTGACACCTCCGTGCCCTCCTCTGGCAGGATGGCCCAGGCGGGAGGACCTGTCCGCTTCCACCCTGAGGAGGGCTGCACCACCTCACCCCCGCTGTTCACTCGCGGAGTGGACCGGAGGCCCTGGCTGGCAGGGGGGAGCCCCGAGGCCGGGAGGCACAGCCCCCCACGCTGCCTCACCCCCAACCTCAACGCCGGCCGCCTTCACCTCCTGCGCAAGGGCCTGGCCCCTGACACCCGCCGCTGCCCCCTTGGCCTCTACAACAGCACTGGCTCCTTGGCCCGCAAGCCGATGGAGGCAACTCCTTTCAGCAATGGAAACTGCCCGGTCCCGGGGCGGCTGACAGCCCCCTGCACCCCGCGGTGGGGCCGGCCAAACCTGGCGCTCTCCTCCCCGGGCAGCCGCAGCCCGCTGGTGGCCGCAGCTCCAGAGGGACACAGCTCTGTCGTCACCTTCCGCTTCATCGAGAAAGCCAGCGTGCGGACCCTAGGTGGCATTCCGCCCTCCCAGCCTCACTGGGACAACGGTCCTCGCAGCCTGAGCCGCAGCCTGGAGCTCGGTGGGGATGCAGGGTCCCCCCAGCCCTTGCCCCTGCCCCAGGAACAGCTCCTGAGTGCGCTGAAGCTGGAGGCCTCTGCATCTGACCCGCTTCTGGCTGGGGGCAGGACTCCAGGGGGAACACGTCCCTGTGGGAAGGAGCCCTGTGCCCTCTATGCCGATGGCCTCTGCCACTCCCTCGCCAATGGACTGCTGGAAGACTTCCCCGCCTCCACCAGGAGCCCCCCGAAGCAGGATCTCCGACCCCAGGTAGGTGCTGTGATGCCCCATGCCGGGCACAGGCTCTGCCCCAGGGTCCACTGCCCACTCACCGCTCTCCCCTCTGCAGGGCAGCGCGTGGCCATATCCCCGGCAGAGCTCGGCCCATGCCCAGCGCATCGCCAGAGCCAAGTGGGAATTCTTCTATGGCTCCTTGGATGCCCCAAAGACAGGTAAGAAGTCAGAGGGGAGGATGCCCTCGGCCAAACTGATCTGTCCTTTGCAAGTCTGAATCGCTGCCAGGGCTCCTCCTGAGGCTCCCCATCCCTCGGGACTTGGACAGCCAGCCAAGATCCCTCCAATATAGGCTAGTCTGTGTCCTCCTGGGACCAGATCCTGCACACACCAACCTCCCTGCAGAGTCTGCTGCGGCCATGCAAAGTGTCGTGCAAAGGGGGTGACGCAGAGCGCTGAGCTCTGGCAGCCCCTGGCTGCTTCCACAGAAAGGCTTCAGGGTTCAGATGGGAGCTTGGGGCTGGCTGCAGGTGCACTAGCACTCACAGCACCTTGTCTCTGCCTCTCCCAGCCTTTTTCCTTCTGTCTCCCCTGCTCCATTCCCTGGTGCCCGTCACAAATGTGACCACACTCTTGCCATGTGTGTGGTGCAGCTGGAGTGGCTCCCCAGTGCTCCCTGGTGTGGTTTCCCATGGTTCTGAGTGCTTGGGGCTCCCTTGCAGGCTCCTCTGCTCCTGACTTCACTCCCCTGGCCGAGCCTCCCCAGAAGCCCATCCACCTGCTGCCCACCGAGCCACCAGGGTCAGTGCCCGAGCACAGCCTGAGCCATGTGGAGGTGGAGATAGAGATGTCTCCTCTGGGAGGCCAGAAGCCCAGCTCCTGCGAGACTGGGATTATAAGGAGGACGGTGAAGTACTCTGAGACAGACCTGGACACTGTGCCACTGAGGTGCTATCATGAAACCAACATTGATGATATCCTGGCTGAGAAGGAGGAGGTGGATTCGGCGATTGAGAGCCAGAAGGACAGTGAGAGCAACCCAAGCTTCAGGGGTACACCAGGCAGGAGGAACAGCACTCCGGAGGAGCCACCTGCCCCAGGCACTGACTGCCCAAAGGATGGGCTGCGGGATGGGGACATGGACGAGGACAATGAGGTGTTCGAGGCGACGAGGAAGGAGAACAGGGAAAGGTGAGGCTCTGTGCATGAGGGCAAAAAGCTCCTCTTGCTGTCCTTATTATCCCCTGCATGGCAATTTGGGCACTGCTGAAAGTGTCTGAGCCAAAAATCCCAGTAGCTCCATGCAAGCTGTGCTTCGGGGTCAGACAGGGTCCTGGATCACCCTGCTGAGATTGGGATTGGGACTGGGTTGGGGCTGAGACTGGGAGAGGGCCCTCACTGCCCTGTGGAAAGACTAGGGCAACACAGGTGATCCAGCACCGGGCGCTGACCATGGGCTCCGCTCCCCTGGTGTGAGCGCCTGGTGTGAACCCTGCAGCTCAGGTCACCTGGCTGAGCCAGGGCTTCCCAGCACGTGTCCCGCCAGGTTAATTATGTGCTGCCCTGGTGCTGCCCGGCGTTGGGGTGATGGTGTCAGGGCACCTGAGCCCAGGCTGTGTCCTGGAGCTGCTGTGTGCTGGCAGGCGCTGCTGTCCCCTCTGCAGACAGCTGTGCTTCGACAGCAGGATTGGTCCCTTTTGCTTGGCCTCAGTAGGTATTTGCTGTATTTGGGAAAGGCTGGGGGATGCATTGGGCTGGAAAAAGCCTTTTGTTGGTTTTCATGTAATTTTTCACTTGTGTGGCAAAACACCCTATGCTGGAAGGCTGATGGAGTGGGTGACACCAAGGCTGTCATGCGGTTCCCACCTGTGGGCAGCTAACGCCGTCCGAGCTGCCGTCTGCCCTGTGCCAGGCACTGGCAGGACCTATGGGAGATCTCATTTTGGCCTGGCAGCATGAGACTCTGCCTGTGGCATGTCCTCTGGAGTGGTGGTTTGACCATGAGGGAGTGACAGGCATCATCCACCTGCCTCAGGAGGGGAAGGAGCTCCAGAGCACTGTGTGGGACAGCTGCCTGGAGGGGGAAGGCCTGGCAGGGAGCAATAGATGTCTGTGCAGGCAGGGACAGCCAAGGGCATCTCCTGATGTGAGTCTCAGCAGAGTCTTGTGTCTCGGCGAAGAGTGTTGGATGAGACGAGGGGGCTCAGCATCATCAGCAAGTGCTCTGCAGTAGTGGGGAGAGGTCTCACCCGGGAAGTGCAAAGCCAGGGCAATGCCTGGGATGCCACGTGGCAGTATGCACTCACCTGGCTGTGCAAAAAACAGGCGGGGAGAATTTAGGTGGAAGAAAGGAAAAGGAAGGTTTTGACGTGTTGGTGGGAAAAGATAATGAAAACATAACCCTCAGTGGTGCCCTTGTGCTGGGAAGGAGAAGCATGAAGGTGCTGATGAGGGAGAAGGTGTGCGTCCCAAGGGGAGCTGGGCTCCTGCCAGTTTGTCCAGCCCTTGCATTTCTAGTGGAGGGGACAGATACATCCCTCTCTGCTGCCCGTTCTGTCCGCAGAAACTTTGGGTTCTGGAGAAAAGCTGAAAATAAGCCATTTTTTATAAATTTCCTTTCCAAATGAATAATGATGGAAGTTTGGAGTAAGGTGTAAGGCTATTCAAGCAAGTTCTTCAAGTTACTGTAACAATTATCTTGCGTAGTGGTATTTTATTTCCAAATATGTACTAGGCCACTACAAGTCTTATGAGCTGTAAGCCTAGACCTGCTTTTTTTCCCTCTGAGACACCTCACTGTTGCTCCCCAGACAGTGCTGGAAAGCTTGGATGTGTCCTTAAATGCACTGTTTCCCCTAAGATGGTGCTCCCGCTATAATTACCGGTGTGTATACAGGTGCATCATGTTAATTTTACACAGCTTCTTTTGTACACCAGTGTCTCTCTTGATTTGCAGCCCCCTGAATATTCCTCAGGTAGGTGCAGACCCTCTGGGCAGTGTCTTGAAAATCACAGGCTTCAGACCGTAAGCTTGTTTAGTCCCTGCATCGCAGCCCTGGGTTTTTGGTTACACACTGTTTCTGAGCTCTGCAGCTGCAGTCTCCTCCCTGATTACCAGTCACTAGTATTGATATTTTCTTCTTCAAGCTTTCTGCTTTACCTGCTCCCAGGAGGGGTGATGCTGGGGTGATGAAGAAGCCCCCAGGCTCCCTGGAGCTGGCACTGTTCTGCTGCTGCAGGAGCTGCTGCTGCACACCAGGCCTGGCCCAGTAACTGGGAGGGACCATCCCAACAAAATTACGGGAGCACCTTTGGATGCTGATTTGCAGCATTTAGACATGTAAATCCCTTTCAAAATCTAGCCGTAAAGGTTTAGCACCCTCTGTGAGGGGGATTGTGGCTTGGTACTGTCTTGTTGTCTGTCATATTCTGGCCAAAGGGCATCTTCTTTGGTGATTTTCCCTCCCAAAATACGAGAGCATGCTAACAGCTGGCTGGACACTGGGCCAAAAAAACCCAACACCAAATCAAATGAGACATGGAAAGCGACAGAATAAATGGTGTCTTATTCTAGCAAATCCGCTCGCTGATTATATTTAGAGTCAGATCTACCAATTCTAATGACTACTGTAAGCCTTTACTGTCTTTATTCCCATTAGTCCCAGAGAGCCGAGACCTGTCAGCACGAGCGGGCTCAATTCCCTTCTTGCCCAAGCATCGGCACACGTGCTGGCTACGCTGGAGGCAGGGCCTGGCTTGTCCCGCAGCACCGGTGCCTTGGGCTGATAAGAGAGAAGAGGCTTTGCTGGGGGCTGCCGCACTCTCCTGAGAGCACGGAGGGCTGGCGGGAGGCAGAAAAGCCTTTTCTGCCTGCAAGCAGAGCAGCCTCGCCTGGGAAAGCCCTTGGATCTGCTGCCTGGGGTGCCTTTCCAGAGCCTTTCCAGAGCCTTTGTGCTCGCTGCTTGGCGGAGAGAAAAATAGCTGCAAGGCAAGCCTTGTTGGGGATTAAAAAATGGTTATGGCCCTGATTTCATCAAACACTTAGGCTTAGCCTGCCTCAGTAGCCACAAGCCTGTGCGCTGTGCTGAGGCTGAGCCTCCATCCCGGAGCCCAGCATGGCCACAGAGCCGCAGCTCAGGGTGGTGCTCCTGTGTCCCACAGACTCCTGCTGGCAGGGCTGCAGAGAGGACGCCTGGGGTGACACCAGCAGGTGCCTGCTGATGAGCAGGGGGAGACACCTGCAGCTCACTGGGGAGGACTGGGGGCAGTGTGACCTCAGGGCGATGGTGTGGACATGGCAGGGGAGTGTGGGCACCCAGTGGGGGACTGCAGCACCCGTGGTCAGCACCAGTGGATGAGCACGGGCTGGAGTTGGATACTGAGCCCTCAGAGCGGCAGCTGCTGAGCTGTAGGAGATGTGCAAAGGAGCCTGAGGGAGTGCCAGGAACCGCTGGGGCTGGTCTGCACAAGAGCTTTTTTCAGAGAGGAGTAAAGCGAGGGGCTGCTGGGTAGTGCTGTATGGCCCCACTTTCCTTGGGCTGAGCTGAGACCCCTGCACAGTGCCTGCCGTGCCCATGCAGGCAGGAGGAGTGGAGCATGGCTGGGGCAGTTAGGGGTTTGGAGGGTCACAGGAACATTTGGCAGGGAGAGAAAACCACTGAGGGCCTGAGGAGAGAGATTTTCTCCTCTAGTCCACCCCACCAGGGACAGCATGGCTCTGCAGCACCAGGCAGGGAGAACAGGGCAAACCCCTTCCTCTCCACCAGCCATGAGGTGGAGCTGCTGAAGTCCGTTGCTCAGACCCCAGAGATCCCCGTGACCAGACCTTCACCTGAAGTGCTGCTGGCTTTGGCCCTAACATGCAATGCATCATGACTGTCAGCCTTTGGGATCCCCTTCCCCTCTGTACGCACCTGACCCTCTCACAAGGAAGGCTCACCACCTCTTCTGCTTCAGCTCAAGGCTAGAAACCTATTTGCTTTCCTACCACCCATTGCCCTTGCGCAGATGCTTAATTACAGCCTCTGTGTCGCCTCCTCTCCTCCTCCAAGCTGTGTTTGTCTGGCTTGGTGATGGTTTGGTGACCCTTCTTCCCAGGGAGCTGGAGCAGGGCACAAGGGAATGGCAGCTGGGGTGGGCTGGACAACACCGCAAGGACTGATGAAGCGTCTAGACCTGAGCTGGAGTGGTGTGTGCAGGCAGCATTACACCCATGCTGCTGCAACTAGATGCTTCTGGAGCTGAATGGCTTTGTGCTTGATATTTTGGGGTGGAGAGATTGCTTCCAGAACTCAGATGGTGCGGACAAAACCAGCTATGTTTTTTTCTGTGGCTTGGTAGCAATATACTTGATCACAAGAATGAGCCCAGATCCCTCTCTTGGGAACAAGGTCCGTTCTATTGGTTGGCATTGTCTTCCTCGCCACAGTCTGTTACCTTCCTTATGGATTCAAGGTACAAAACAAAGTCAGTGGTGTTAGCTCGGTTTAGTAGCATGCAGCTGGGTGGTAAAGGCAGTGATGCGCATTTGCATCTGCAAGGCTCATCTGCAGATGTTAAAGGGCCTTGTCCTTGCCAGAAAGCCACCCCAGAAGTGGCAGCTACCAAGGCTCCTAGAGGAATGTTGAGAACGTCAGGCGGTGCTGCATAGCCAGGGAAACGCTGGTGGACAGGCGAGAGCAGTCTCCATCCTGCCTTGCTTTACCTGCCTCTGGCTTAGCTGCGCTCCCCCTGAAGCCAGCCGGCACTCTGGGGGAGTCAGGCTGCCAGCTCTTGGCCTGCTGAAGTAATCAGGGTGAGATTTTTGAGCAGTATGTGAAGGCTAATGAATGAAAATTATTTGATGCTTGTAACAGCAACACATCTTCTGAGCCCTCTGTACAAAGCTGTTTGTTCATAACAAATGTTATGACAAGCTGGAGCAGTTCCTCTCCCTTAATCAGAGGAGAGAGTGGCATAACAAGTGCTTTTGTGAGTGCTTTAATAAAATGATAGCGGCTTATGAGTAAAGTAGGCTTTTAGGGCTGTGTTTCTGCTTGTATGGCTAAAGCATTGATGTTCCCTCAGTTGGAAATGTCTCTGTTTTCACATGCTCAGACAGATGGGCAGGCTGCGAGGCGCTCTCTGTACTGCTTGGGGAAACATGGGGCTCAGCATTAC
Source organism: Psophia crepitans (assembly GCA_013399095.1). Classification (NCBI taxonomy): domain Eukaryota; kingdom Metazoa; phylum Chordata; class Aves; order Gruiformes; family Psophiidae; genus Psophia; species Psophia crepitans. Next base: position 168,251 of record VWZZ01000863.1, on the reverse strand, counting down.
TTTGTCCTGGGTCCCAGACATCTCCTGAGACCACCCAGCAGACCTTGCAAGTGTGTGTTGGTCACACTCTGAGCACAGTGCTCAGCAACCACAGTGCTGCGTTCATGGAGGAAGGTGTCATGCTGTCCTGAGCAGCTTCAGGAGGAACCTTCTGGGTGCTGGGAGCTCAGAAGGCTTGTGGAAAATTCAGCCCCTTCCACATTTGTTTGGAAATGGAGCTGAGCCACATCCTGCTTCTGGTGCTTGAGCTCTTTATTGGATCTAAGCTCAAGTCAAGTGGCTGGGAGCAGTAGCCATCTCATAAGCTTCTTATGACAATGAGCCACTAAAGGAACAAAAGTTTGTGGCACAATAAAGGAGGACCATATGTCTGGAGAGAGCCAACCCAATCCTTCTTCACATGATGTTTTGGGCAGGCAAGACATTTCCTTGGAGATCTACAGATGTTCGGGGGTGATTTCTGCCCTCCCCAGTTTCCTTCTGAAGCAATGTGTGGGTTTTTGTTTCAGGGCTTTGATCCCTTGCTCCTCAGTGACCAGTTCTTCTCACTTTCTTTCTCTCTAGGATCATGGACCGAGACACACAGGGTATGCTGAAGTCTCCAGTGCCCTTCCTCCTAGGGCACAGCCTCTCCAAGGATGGCATGGACTCTTTCAGCAAGCATTTTGAGAGTATCATGGAGTCCCATCGAGCCAAAGGCACATCTTACACCAGCCTGGACTCCATTGACATCCTCTCCTCCCCAGCCCACACCCACGGGACCTTTTTCACTTTTGACCTTCCAACCCTCACCCCAGAAGTACAGGGACAGATCCGAGACAGCGCCAAGCTGATTGAGGAGAACTTTGCTCCTCTGGCTCACTTGGAGCCAGACTCTGGGACCAGTTCGGCCACAGATGCCCCCTGGACGGAGAGGGAGGAGGAGCCAGGGAGGCGGAGGAAGGGTGCTCGGCACAGCCCTTGCCGCTCAGAGGACAGCTTTGGTACTCCCTTGGCCTCCAACATGAGGTGAGTGACCAAAGTTGCTTGCTGTCCGGCAGGGCCACCAAGGCTCGGTGTAGAGTCTAACCCTGCATAACATGTTTTGCAGCCAGAGCCTAACCTGTGTTGCTGGGGAGGAGGGGAAGAGTCAGGACTGGGTGTGCTGGATTTTCTGTGAAGTGGCTGATCAGGCCAGTGACCACCACAGTGTTGCAGTAGGCATGTCAGTGGGAGTACATCTCCTTTTTTATCTTTGCCAGATTTGTTGGTGCTGGAGGATGGTGAGGTTTCCTCCAGCCTAGCAAGCAGGGAGTTCCAGGACTTCAATCCCGTGGTGGTTCCCATTGCAGGACAGTCCAGCATCCATGGTAGCTGTGGGGAGAGGCCAGTCTGAAGCTGAGTATACCAGCAGAAATTCAACAGCCTTTCCCTTCTGGAGACCAAGACTTCCTGATACTGCTGCATCCCCCACCATCCGAGTAGCAGCCTCCTGTTTCTTGAGGGCAAAAGTCCCGTGGTCTTGTACCTGTTGTCCTGGCCTCCTGAACCTCCTCAGCCTTGTGTGTGTTAGCAGATGGCGGGCAGAGATGAGCACAGCCCACCAGAGGCTCCCTGTACATTCCTCTGAGCCTGCCTGCACCCACCCCATGCCTGGGGACATCTCTGGTGGAGCGAGCTGGGAGAGCTCAGCCCCACCACTTCCAACTTGTCCCTGTGTGAAACCATGTCCAGGCTGGAAGGCACTACCTTCCTGCATTCCTTTCCCTTCCAGCAAGGTCTTGGGATGAGGCAGTTGTGATGTGGCAGGTTGGCAGGCCACGTCTTTTCCCTTTTCCAGGGTATGGTCATCTGCAGTGTGGTCGGATCTGGTCTAGATGTCAGGTCTGGTCCAGTGGTTCAGCTGCAGAGCTGGCGGCTCTTGGAGAATCATAGAATCATTAAGAAGTTGGTGTCTCATTCATGCTGGTGCTGACCTTGTTTGCCTTGCCTCCCTGCAAGGTCTCTCTGCCCGGTGACCTTCTGGGCAATGTCAGGGCCTCCTGGATCCCTCATCCACCTTCTAGGCTTTGGTCACTTCCTCACCAAACTTTTGGGGGTTTAGTATTTTCCAGTCCAAACCTATGTCACTTCTGGTCGCAACCTGCACCATCCTCGTAGGCTCAGCTTGGGGTGGCCAGGTGGGGATCTGAGTTCCACGTCCTCTTTGGTGTCTGCACGCAAGAGATGAGAGTGGGGTATAACATCTGCCCTGTGGTCCTTGGATCGTTCCAAGAGTATTTTGGGGCAGAGAGGTGCTGGGTTAGGCCCTCCCTTTCTTGGTGACACTGAAGCCAGGGACATGGTGGCACAGAGGCCAGGCAAGGTTTGTGCAGTAAAACTGCTGATGTCCAAGAGACACAAGACAGTGAAGGGTGGCAGTATCCAGCCTTGAGCTGTGCTTTCTGCAGGAAGAATTGGCTTCCTATTCCTCTGTCAAGGCAAGGGGCTGAAACAGAGCACCCTGGAGAAACCAAGAGGACAGTGCCTGACTTACTGTCCACAGGATGCCATCATACCATAGCAACGCTGCCACAGGGGCACGGGGAAGCGTGAGGGTGCGGAGACACAGCTAGCAGCAGGAACAGCAATACCGTGGTTTCACAGAGGTTTTTCCTCACTGGTTTATAGTCAGTGGAGCACAGAGTGCACCAGCAGTGATGAGGACCCTGCAGTGCTGTGCTCCCCTCCTAGCTCAGGTTTCAGAGCAGCACTGGGCTGTGGCACAAGCCATGGAAGGGTGTTGTGCACTCCCACCAAACTGCCCTGCATCTTTGCTGAGACCACCTTTGATGAGCCTCCTGTCTTCTCTTTGCCTCTTCCAGCCCTCACAAGCAGGAGTACCTCTGCTTTGGTGGGAGTGAAGTGCAGGGGAAACCCAGCTGCAGTCCTCACTGCACTCCTTGGCCTGTGGACCCCGAGACTGCAGGCGATGGTGGACAGGGAGACAAGTGTGGTTGGGAACTCATATCTTGTGTGGTGGCGAGGAGTGGAGATTAGGACTAGCAGCATGAGCTAGACTGGGAAGCTGGGAAGGCATTGGGGTACCAGGGACTGAGACAGCCCATCATCTTGCAGGGTCAGTCCTCAGTCAGCAGGGCTTTCTGGCAAGAGAGAGGTACAAGAAGTTTCCTCTTTCCGTATCACTGGTGCTACCAACTTTCTAGACTCTGAGTGGAACTGAGCATGAAGCTGAAGCTTCACAAGTAGTTTGAAGAAGTGTCTGGGCTGGTTGCTCAAAGGTTACCATGGGCTGGGGTCAGGCCTTTATTGGGTCTTAAGGGGTCTTTATTGGAAATTGCTGAGGAAAGGAGCTCAGGAACCTCTGCAGCGATCATAATGTAGCATCGCCCATGCCAGCGGGGCCAGAGCAGGAGATTTGCCACCACCTGTGGTCACAAGCAGTACAGACAGACTGCCACCAGCTCAGGTGGACTGGGGACCTCAGGCAGGGGAGCTCTGCGGTAGAGGCTGTGCTTTACACCGTCAGTTGGCCTCTGGGTTGGCAGAGGTGACTTTGGGCTGCGGGGTTTTGGCATGAGGGGTGACTGGTGATGAACACCAGTGGGTCTAGACCTGTGTGTGCTGCCCTGCCTGCGGCTGTGCCTCTTCTCCTCCTGAAACATGTGATGTTATTTGTTGCAACAGTTGGGGTCTGGATGGCCCTGCAGCCTATGACTTTCCATCTCTCTTGGTGGCAGGAGCAGCCAAGCCGGTGATGCCCCCCTTGCATTGCCAGGGAGACGTGGTGTCCCCGTGGCTGGTGGCCTTGGTTCATGCAGCCTTGCGGCTCATGCCAAGGCTCTGGTGTTCCTCAGCATGCAATAGACTGAGGCCATGCTTTTATCTTGACCTTGTGCACGAGGAGTGTGCCTAAGCGCAGACCTGGTGAGGCTGCCCTGGGTGCTGGCACGCCTCCGCTTCCTCCGGTGGCCTTGGCTAAAAGGGAGGGAGCAGTGGCTGAACAGCAGGGGTCCCGTGTGGGACACTCCCTCCCCACCCCTCCGCAGCAGGACACCCCACGGTGGCACCCCCAGTGTGTGAGTAGGTTATTGCCCCGTCTGGGCGGGAGGTGACGGTGTGCGGGTCCCCTGCTCTCGCTGGGCCGCAGCGAAACAGTCTGTCCCCGGGGCCGTCACGGCGACCCGCAGAGCGTGCCCTGGCGGTG
>VWZZ01000863.1:151784-163242 GCA_013399095.1 Psophia crepitans | reverse complement strand
TCGGAATTGATGCGGGAGGAGAGGGCTGAGCAGAGGAACGAGGGCAACGAGGAGAGGATGGAGATAGGGGAAGGGAGGGGTGGGGTGGGAGTACAGGAGCGGGACAAGGCTGGGTTGCAGGATGAAGAGGTCTCCCCACAAGCACTGGCATGGAAAGAAATGGGGCACAAGCCTGGGGAGAATTTTCCTCCAAGCATTTCCATGTTGAACTATATAGGGCAGCAGGAGCTGGGGCACAGGATGGGGTGGCAGTGCTGGGGTCTGGGGTGAGTGCACCATGGCATGGAGGATGGGGGCAACAGGCAGAGTTCCAGCGTGGCAGGGCTGCCCACAGAGGCACAGGCAGCAGCACATCCCCGGGGGATGCAGCCCCTTGCATCAGGTGTTAATTCCAGCCCCTGGGTCTGACCCAGAGCCCCTAGGCTGGGCTTTGCCCGAGGATCCAAGAGACCCAGGTTTCCCTGAACTGACCCCATGGCATCTGTGTCTCTGAAGAAGACAACCCTCCACCCAGTAGGTGCTCTCAACTGGGTCAAGAAATCGTTTGATGGGATTGCAGAGTCAGACCCTGTCCTCTGCAGGAGCGGTTGTGCCCCCCACAAGAGGGACTGGTGGGATGGGATGATGGAGGATAGACAGGTATCTCCAGAGAGGGCTGGTGCTGCAGGGGTGACTCTGGAAGTCTGCATGAAACAGGACTGAGGAGGGGCACAGCTGCCCAAAGTTCTATCCTATCTGGATGTGGCAGCAGTGACACTGGTGGGTGCTGCTGTGGCTGGGTGATTTGAGGACCAGGTTGGATTCCAGAGCTGCTGGAAAGCAGGGCTAGCCCCGCCTGTGGTTGGAGGCTGGCCTGGCTGACCTTCAAGTGTCCTCCCAGCCCTAACTTCAATTCTGCGAGGAACGAAGCAGCCCAGATCTTGGCTGTCATAAATCAAAGTCGTTCCACTGAGACCAATGGAGGGAGCTGCGTTTATTTAGCTGAGCCAAAGATCCGGTCTGGTACATTCCTAGCAGCAATATTAGGCAGGCTGGGCTTGCTTGGCAGAGGCATCGGGCATCTAGCCATGCGTGCAGGGGCATTGAGAATCGAGGGCAGAGTGCTGCTCTGCCCCATACACTTGTCCCTCATGGACTCAGACCAGGCTCCCTGCCCTGTCCCTTCATGGTGCGGAATGCAAACCAGCCTCGTGCAGGGAGCAAGTGGCACTTAGATTGTGGTTGGAGGTTTTGAGTTTTCTACAGCAGGTAGCTCACCTGGAAATGTGTGAGGCAGGACATGGACAACCCAGGAGCTCAGTTGAGCACCTCCAGTTGAAACCAATGGCCACCTGGCCCAGCCTTTGCCCAGGGATATGTCTCCTTCTCTGCTCCCAGGGAGCAGGGCGTTGGTGCAGGAAGAGTCCCACCATGCAGATGCATCCCTATTGGCAGCCAGGAGCTGGAGGTTACCCCTCCAGGGCAGGCTTCGCTGAGCTAGTGCTTTATTGCCACCCCACATCCAGGAGAGAAGATTTATTCCTGGTTGCTGACAGCCATGGAGAGAACATGGTGCTGGGCAAGCCTGGTTTGTGGTGGCAAGGTGGAGAGGACATCAGGGCTCCTGCAGTGACATGCTGCATTGCAGCCAGGGAATGTGCTGCTGTCTCTCCTGCTGGGGTCTGGGCAGTTGGCCAGAGGAGGAATATTGGGGCAAGACAAGATCTGGCTCCAGGAAAGAACATTTGGCCTCAAGAAGGTGGCCCTAGAGAAGCATCTGGCCCTGGTGAAGGAGTGTCTGTGGTACAATGACCCCAAGCAGGACTGTGGTCCTGAAGCAGCTCCCCAAGACTGGGAGCTTAACATGGTCCTCATGCTGAGCTGGGGTGGGAGGTTGTTGGTGAAGAGCCTCTGTCCTGGGGCAAGCCCTGAGCTGGATCACGTGCCTTCCTCACAGAGACCCCCAGAAATGCCTCTCTGCTGCCAACACAAGCACTGGGGACCTGGTACTAGCAAACTCCCAAGGTGGCAGGGGGACCTATGCTCCTAGCAACGTGTGGGGCAGCGGTGGCTGTCCTAGGTGGCAGCCCAGAGCGGAATGAGTGCTGGGTCTACTCGGGGATGGGTCATTTCAGGCACGCTGAGGATACTCACACAATACGAAATCTGATTTTTATTCCTTAAGGGTCAGTTCTTGGGTTGAAAACGTATGTAATGTAAAAAATATTATCTCAGTGTTTCTTCAAGCCAAACTGAAATGTCACTTTAGAAGTACACTAAAAAAACCCACCCTGAGACATTAGCTCATTGGCAAGACAATTAGCATCACCTCAGTTGCCTCAGACATGGACACATCTCTTTGCTCTGTCCTCCATTTGTTTGAGGACTGGGCTCTTGGTTTTGTCTCTTTAAGCTGCACAATCTCCAAGGCAGCTGGGGCTTTAAGTGGTGACAAATGGGTGCCACAAATGGGATGCTCCCAGCCTGTCAAGGCTAATGGTCCTTATTTAACAGCATGAGAGTAGCTTGAGTGTTGGCAGAAAACCTCTTTCATGGCATGGCTGGGGTTACTTGTGCAGGGCAGTACAAGGTTATGCTTTGCCGATGTAAAGCTCGAAGTCAGTATGGGGACTTGGTGAGGGAGGGGGCAGCAGATCCCGCTGGTGGAGCTGCTTTAAGACCCAGGCTGTGATCCCTGCATGCCTGTTCAAGAAGCAAGGCAAGAATTCCAGCCACAAGTTGGAAACTTGCAGGGAGATACAGATGCTGAAGGACAGAGATTTTGAAGATGGCCCCGTGCCTGGATGCTCAGGACTAGATAGGAAAGCTGAGGAGCACAGCTTGGGAAGAGAGGTCACAGGCAGAGAATCAGAGCTCTAGGTTTGCCCCTAGAGGCACCAGGAACTCGCCGTATGAGGGAGAAAAACTCTCAGGGAGGACAGGCAAAGTCCAGAAGTGTATCGGGAGTTTTCAGTGATGATGGTTGAAAAGAATTAAAAGATCTTCAGAAAGCTACTGAGCAGCCACTTGCTCTGAAGGTGCAGTTGGACCATAAGGAGTGGTAGAGGGGTGACCTTGGGCTTTGTAGCTCAGCCTGTGGCTGGAGAAGCAGCCTTGGAGCTGCTGGACTTGGGAGAGGACAGTGCCTGCACCCCTGTGGTAGCAGGCTCTCATCTTTAGAGGCAAATAGGGTCACCACAACCCAGTTGCTGGTATGGATTAATCTCCTCTACAGGTGAGAAGCAAAAAGCCTGTGAACCCTGTCCTTGGCTGAGAACACAGCAGCTGCAAGCCGAAGTGGTGCTGAGGCACGTGCCCAGCACCGGTCCAGCAGCACGCAGCCTGTTCTCCTGCTGGGCGCTGTCGAGGGAGGCTTTGGCCCTGCCATCCAGCACTCCCTTGCACAGCCAGGCACAGCTGGAGGGCAGTGGGCACCAGGGCCCATGCCAGTGGCACCTTTGGATGCAGCCACCCTCTTTCATGAGGAGGAGAGGTTTGCCGTTCCCACCAGGGTGGCATGGGGTGATGGAAGGGCTCCCTGGGGAGACTGGGGACCAAATGGGCACAGGTCTTCCTGGGCCACCCATCCAAGTCTCACCAGAGTCACCACTGAGCACTGCCAAGCTCAGCACTGGTCTGTGCCAAGTGTATCTCTCTGAGGACTTGTGGGGCATCAGAGACACTTTCACTGGGGAAGTGTCTGGCCCACGGCTTTGAGCACAGAGCAGCTTCCCTTGCTGCACGCCGGCTGGGGATGCCAGGAGGAAGGTGCCTGAGTGCCCCCGGAGGCATGGGCAGCCTGTCACTGCTGTGCAGGGCTCCCCTGGGACGGGCAGCACTGAGCAGCGAGGAAGCTCGTCCTTCTTGGAAGAAGCAAAGCCTCAAGGAGATTGGCCTGGGTAATTGGCTCAGGAGAGCAGGCCTCTTAAAAGTCAATTAGAGACTTTTAAAAATAAATCAGACTGGAACATTGCAAGGGCTGCCAGAAAATTTGGGCGAGATCAGAGTTGCTTAATGTTCGTTGTTGATTAGATTCAACCAGCTTTTTGGTTGGGATAACTTCTGCGCCGCTGAGTCAGACAGCTTTGGGGGCTAAGCCAAGAGCATCTCCTAACATGGCCATTTAAGGCATGGTGGGCTGAGCGCTGATGGGCGGCTTGAAGAAGACAGTGCACCCCGCTGTGAGCTGGGAGGCCAGGGAGGGGGTTTCCTTCCATCTTCGCCCTCTCTGCCTCAGTTTTCCCGTCTGTGAAGTGCTTTGAAATCAGCGGGTGGGAATAGGTGAGCGAAGGAATTATAGTTGTCTTATCTCAGGTAGAAACTGTGCTTGAGAGCAGCACAAGGAGTTTGTCCAGGTTGACAAATGAGTGTGGATCTGTAGCACAGCATGTCACGTGCACGTGTTTCTGTTCCAAGTGTCTGTTACAGCTGAGCTTGGCAGAGCCTGAGCCCACACATGCAGTTTCACAGGCTCAGGGTGGAGGACTTGGGAGGCAGTTGTCCTGTCTCTTCACATCCAGTTTGGTTGTGGGGTTGGGTGCCTTGGTCCTGTCATCAGTCTGGATCTGTCCTGTCATCCCACCCCTCCTCCAGCTGCATCCCCAAACCTTCCCTTAACTTCCAGACCTGACCTGGGAGTGTCTCTAATCAGTGTTGTTCATCCTGGATCCCAGCCATGAGGAGCTGGTGTCCAAAGCAGGGTGAGGAACCTGCATTTCCTGAGAAGCTGAATGAGGAGAGGGTCTGTAGGCAGGCTAATGTGGAGTGTCCCTTCCCGTTGCAGTGACCACCCCGTGAGCCAGCAGGTTTTGGACTCGGACTCGGAGATGGACAGCGTGGAGCAGTTGGCCCTGGGCAGCACGGACACCCTCTCCAATGGGCACAAGGCTGACCTGGAGGCTGCCAAACGCCTGGCCAAGAGGCTCTACAACCTGGATGGCTTTAAAAAAGCAGATGTGGCCCGTCACTTGGGGAAGAAGTACGTGTGGGTATTCACAATGAGAGGCCCATTCTGCAAGGGGCCCACCTGCATTCAGTGTCAGGCCACGGGGCTGGCGGGGAACAGCTGGCAGGACCCCAGGGCCCGCTCCCCGTGACTGGTACACCTGGTACATCTGCCTCTTAAAGGTTCCCTCTCAAGGTCTTAAAACCTAAGATACATCCAGGTTTTGGTACCTTCCTACCGTGACTGCATCTTGGAATCGCCTGTAAGGTGTTGGGGCAGGGGGATGGCTAGCTGACCGTCTTGTGGCCTCTTCCAGCGCTAGCTTCTCTAGTTTCTCTTACATGCCCAGTATTCCCATTGGATCTGTGGGTGACTCCTCTGAGTTTCATGTGAGTGTGGGGTATCTCTGTCCCCAGCACGCTTCCCACACCCCTGGGGAACTCCCAGCCTCCTGGAATCCACCCTACCCCTGTGTGACTTTTGCTGTCTCCATGGCCTGGTTGATCCCACTCTCACTCCCCCCTTTTCTATTTCAGCAACGAGTTCAGCAAGATGGTGGCAGGAGAATATCTGAAGTTCTTTGTGTTCACAGGGATGAGCCTGGACCAGGCTCTCAGGTCAGAGCTGAGTGCGTGTACACGTGTGCATGTGTGGTGGCCACCCAAGTGGGGTCCTAGTGGACTATGCCCTCTACAGCTCCACACCTACACAGAGATCTGCAGGAGCAGGCAGACCCCATGGCTCTCACCTGGAGATCCCCTCACCTCTTATATGGTGGGAGATGAGCCCTGATTTTGCCTCTCAGCCACATCACCGTGAAAGAGCATCGCTGGTCTTAACTCCCCAGTCAGTGCAGTGATGTAACAGTCAGGTACAGCTAGGACTGGCTTTCCAGGCCTTGCGCTCAGAGCCTTATGGTGTCACCCCCACCTCCTTCCCCAGTGCAGAGCGCAGGGCTGGCTCTCGGTCTCTGTGATGTGCTGGCAGGCTGTGATGCTTTGGACTTGGAGGGGAGTCCTGCAGCAGTTTGGGAGGGATGTGCAATGGCAGGGCTTCATCTGGCACACAGGGGGGTCTCCAGATCAGAGAGCACAGCTACATGCCTGCACAAGGTGGGTTGGAGAGCTACTGGTGGGCTTCAATTATGACAATTGCTGCTGCTGCTTCTTCAGGTCCTTTCTGAAGGAGCTGGCCTTGATGGGAGAGACGCAAGAGCGAGAGCGAGTGCTGGCTCATTTTTCCCAGCGCTATTACGAGTGTAATCCCAACGCCATCTCTTCAGAGGGTAAGGAACTGTGCGTGTCTGTGTGTGCATGACTGCGTGTTTCAGGCGAGCCCGTGTGTTAATCAGTTGGGTGGATGTGCTCAAACTGAAACCAGAGAATGGGCTGAGAGCCTGTGCTGGTGCCTTAGGAAATAGTGCTGGTTGTGGAGATGTCACTTCCCTCAAATGGCAGATGCTTTAGATTATTTTTTTTAAAAAAAGGAAAATCTGCTCCAGTCGGATCATGAATAATTAGGGCTCAACCCATCCTTAATTCTGACCTTGAGCAGATTAGCACAAGAGGTGAGAGAAGGCCCTCCTCACCACATAGACCCCAGCTCTCAGACCCTCAGCTCAGGGAATGGCCAGGTGAGAAATCTTACTTGCCCAGCACTTGGGGTGGCACAGACACACACTTTGTACTGTTTCACGTCTTTGCGCCTCTCCCGTGTGCATTCACGTGCTGGGTCTGCTCTGGGCTGGCTCTGGGGCAGCCAAGGTTTGGGCTGCCCGGCTGGCAGCGGGCTGTGCCGGTCCCACCTTGCTGTGCTGGGAGCTCTGCAGGATTAGCTGCAGTGTCACTGCCTGGCTGGAGAGGCTGCAGGCTTGGAAGGGAGTTTGTACGCTCAGGTTTGGGACCAGCTTTAACTCAGTGGCATCCTACCTACTCACCCGCGTGCTGCCAGCACCACGCTGACTGCTGCGTGCCACGCTTGCCTGGGTGGGAGGAGAGGGCTCAGGGCTGCCTTGGGGGCTCAGAGCCTCCTTGCCCTGCCTGAGAAGCTGAGGGGCTGGAGCACCAGCTGCAGGGCAGCCAAACCAGGGGGCCCTAATTCCTGTCCTGTGCTTGTGCTGCAGACGGAGCTCACACTCTCACCTGCGCCCTGATGCTGCTAAACACAGATCTGCATGGACACGTAAGTTCCCACTGCCACTGGCCCTATCTGTCCCCACCACGCTGAACCACCGTACGGGACCCTGGACCTGCAAGGGCTTGTCACCCCTATTGTGTCTGGGGAGAAGAGCAGAGAAAGGCTGAGTGAGAGAGGGAGCTGGTGAAGGAGAGAGTGGGGCTTTGGAAGAGATGTGCCGAGCTGAAAGATGTGAAGGTGGGATGAGGACAGAAGAGGAAAGTGGACAGGACAAGAGGGTGGGAGCAAGACTCCAAAACTAGCTGCTATGGGAGGAGGTAGCACTGAACTTAGGAGTTCAGCACTGAAAAAGGAAGCTGTTTAAGACTCCTGGAGTCTAGGCAAAGCTGACAGCTTCCCCTCACCTTCAAGCAGGCTCCCTGAGACCTAGCTGGTCTGTTACCCCACTGCAAAGATGGGTAGTCTGTTCCTGGGCTGTGGGACCTGCTCCAGTCAGCACCGGCCCCCTGGCCTGAAGGTAACCCCCTGCGTTTCTCTCCCCCTGGCTCCCCCAGAACATCGGCAAGCGAATGTCCTGCTCCGACTTCATTGGCAACTTGGAGGGGCTCAATGGAGGCACTGACTTCCCCAAGGAACTGCTCAAGGTAAATTTGGTCACACTTCCTGGCCAGCCAAGGAGCAGAAGCAAAAGTGACAGCTTTGGGTGGGATCACATGGATGACTGTGGGATGCAGTGAATGTGTCCATCCTCATGCAGGAATCGTGGTGGCCTGCAGCTCTCCTCCTGCCTTGCTGAGAGGAACATGGGCTGTCCTGTTCCCCCAGGAGGACACTGGAGCTCTGGCTGGGGTCCTGGTGCTCTCACTGCTTTTGCTCTGCCACCTGCATCACAGGCAAGGGGGCCATATGAGCGGCCAGCTTATTAGGGTTGGTTTCCCCAGCTGCAGCCAGAGTCTTTGTGGCGTTAACCCCATCGTATTCAGCCTTTCCTGGCTCCCTGAATCACTGCAGCTCAAAGCCAAGGCCAAGCCCTGGGACTGGAGCCATCTCTGGTGGCAGAGGGAATGTTTCTGGTGACGTGGGCAAGGCATGGCAATGGGGAGGGTAGACTGGTGGTTAAAGTACCAGAGCTGGGAACTCACCACACTGGTGTGACCAGGGGGACTCCAGTCCTGGCCTTCTCCCTGCCTGACTCAGTTCCCAGCAGCGCTTGGCCAGGAATGGCAGTGTTCCTGGGAGGGTTTTATGAGCTGCTGTCTCCCTGTCTTGGGCCCTAGAAATAGGATTCGCTCCCATGGGACCTGACGGGCAGAAACCATTGCTGTTGGTGAAGTGCTACAGTTGGCAAGTACTTGTGATGTGGAAGATGGGTTCCCGCAGGGTGTTGGAGCCATGATGGGGGGAGATGGTTGATGAAAAAAGGCAAGAGGGCAAAAAGCTGAGCTCGCTTTTGAGCTTCTGTGGGTCTATTCCTGGCTGCGTCTCTCACCCCATCATTAAGGGGTTACCAGCAGCTCTCAATAGGGCTGTCCTCCCTCTCAGCCCACGCTTTGCCAGTAAAAGAAGTTACTCAGGAAAAATCCTCCTCTAATTTTAAACCCAGCTCCAGAAAAGGCTTTAAGCACCCAAAATGGAATAGAAATATCCAAAATGAGGACCCTGAACCCCTGCCCTCCAGTGCTGCCACGCCCTGGAGCATCCAAGCTTCGCAGGCCCCTCGGCTTGCCCCCTCTGCAGCCCCTGGCGTCCCGTGGTTGGGTACCCCCACTTCAGGCACCACTGCATCCCTGTTAAACTCAACCCCAAAAAGTACTGGCAGTTTAAACACGTGAGATCAAGTTATCCCACCAGATCCCAGCCAGTGGGAAACAGGGCAGTGAGCAAGTGCCACAAAGCTACAGGCTTTCTCTCATGGGTAGGAGCCAAGACCTTTGCTGGGTGTAAGACAGCGAGGGGGAGGCTGCAGTGCTGCAGCGCAGCCCCGCACAGCTCTGCCCGCAGCCCAGCAGCGGGGAGGCTGCTCTGCTAAAAATGGCCTGTTCTCTCTGCAGCTGCGGTGCTTCCCACCGCCGCTTTTCAGCCGCCTCTGTACGTGCCGGGGAGGGGGAGCAAAAGGCAGCGTGAGGAACCAAGTGTGGGGCAGGCTGCAGTTCCTTGCCTGAAGCACTGCTCCTCTTTGGGGCCGTGCAAGGGGGATTGGTGTCCTGGGGCGGGTGAGATGGGGAAAGTGCTGTCAGCCTGAGCTGGGGATGGGCCCGCCAAGGAAAGGTGCCTGAAGGGACTGTGCCTCTCCTGGGCAGCTTTTGCCAGGCTCAGACGAAGAAGACACCCTCTCCCTTCTGCCCACTGCTTTTGGCTGCTTGGTGCTTGGGTCCCCATGCAGGCCCAGGGGGCAGAGAAATGGGGAAGGCCTCTCCCGCTGCCCTCCTTGCAGCAGCGTGTGCTAGTCCTGTTACCCCAGGTAGGCTGCTGCCTTCTCAGCAGACCCGGCTGGCAGGCCGTGCCTGGGGACTGAGGATCCTGTGCAAGCGTGCTGCACAGCTGGCTGGCTAATTTTAGCCCTTCAGGAGCACACGCATTTCCTAAGGGCAGCAGGGGAGGGGAAGGGCTGGCAGTCTTCAGAGGAGCTTTCCAAAACTCAGGTCTGGGTCTTGGGCAGCTCCAACAGTGCAGAAGAAGGATCCTGGGGGCTCTTCTAAGCCTGCCTGGGGAGATACTGCAGGCTACTACCCCACAGGCTTCAGAGCTGGAGGGCTGGAGGTGGCCCCCACCCACAGCACTTGCTGTCAGGGAAACAGGGACAGCAGGGCAGGACCTAGTTGGGGTGGTGGACACAAGGCCACCATCCCCTGTGACCCTGGGGACAGCCTCAGGAATAGACCTGCAGGGAAACTGAGCACTTCTCTCATCTCTGGCTGTGGGGACTCCCAAGACAAATGCAGCACGATGCCTGAGAGGTGGCAGCTTGAGTCAGACGAGAACTTTATCTGCTACTAGATAATACATGTAAACAATCCCGGTTATATGCAGAAGAAATGAAAACACTTGAAAGCTTGTGTTTTCACAGCTAAGCGCCACGTCCCCCTCACTGGCAGTGCCTCACCATGCCCTGCACAGCACTGCTGCTCGAGCTGAGGCAGCGATGCCTTACCAGCACTCAGCTACCACTGCCAGAAACCCTTTCCTCTGCCTCTGAAAGCTCCCCTGGAGAACTGTGCCCTGCAGACAGGGCTGCCCGGCTTTCTGACTTTTGTGTCCTCCCCACTGCGGCAGGGAGCCATGCCAGGGGTATAAAAACCCATATAATGACATGCCTGATGATGCCCATGTGTACAGGCTTGCACTCAAACTCCTGTGACCAAATGAAGGCAGCTTCCCACCCCACAAGGAAAGAGGTGAAGCAGGACATCCTGGAGCTGATGATATTTTGGCTAGCTCTTGAGATGTTGTTCTCTTGTCAGTATGATTTTAGCCCAGGCCCCCTGGGATTTCACTCACTGTTTCTGGTTGTCTGTTATATTTCAGACGTGGATTTGACCTTTACGTGATGGATCACTTTGCAGAGCCTTAGCTCTTCCCCATCTTCTTTAGTCCTTTAGCTTAATCTTGTGCAGGCCAGTACCAACACAGCATGGCCAAATCAGGCCTCATTTCTCCCTGACGCTGCTTAGCAATTGCAGGAGTGAGCCAAATTTCTGCTGCCTTCCAGCCTAGGAGCCGGAGCACTTCGCAGATGTTAATGAATTAAAGCTGACAATGCAGTCGGGTCCCCGGGGGAGGAAGGTAGGATGGGCACCCACCTTCCAGCATGGAGCGCAACAACAGGGCTCAGACGCTCAGAGTGCTGGGTAAGTGATTAGCAATGTGGGAAGAAAGCCCCGGCTCCCACCTCTGAGCTATAATCACAGGAACGCTTGCTCAGTCTAATCCCCCAGGGTATTTTTCTTTGCCTGTTTCTCCTGGGAGCGATACGCTGCCCTGCCGCTGTCTCTCATAGCTGCCCTTGGCCTCAGAGGCAGCCCAGTACACCTGATGGACTGGGCACCCATGTCCCTTACCTCAAAATTTTGCCCAGTGGTCAGTATGCCAAGCAGACAGGACAGAGTGGAAAATTTCCCCTTCTCCACTGGCTGCATCTCCTACTCAGTCAAGCCTAACTAAATTACACATCGATCCTCATGCCTTCTGCAAGGATGCCCAGCCCTTTGCTTCTTCACAGATGCCTGGAGCAGCTACGTCCTGCCCTTAACCAGCTGGGTGGCTCTAGCTACTGATTTTTCTGGCCTGACCTTGAAGGAATGGGCAGGAGGGTTAAGGGTGGGGTGGGCACTGAAGATGGAAGGTCTGAGGTTTCCTACCAGCCCAGCCCTTTGGAGGTCCCTGGTACAGGCTGGGCTG
>VWZZ01000863.1:132729-151011 GCA_013399095.1 Psophia crepitans | reverse complement strand
TGGGCTGGATGTAGCGAGCAGCCAGCCCCATCTCCCTCCCCGTCTGCTTTCTGCGGAGACGGGTCCCCATCGGCCCCACTCCGCCCGAGGGTCGCCGGCCGCAGCCCTGCCATTCCCCCTCCCCCTCGAGCACGGGGGTAGCGGGAGCGCGGCCAGACCTGGGTGACATTGCGCTGCTTATGATGGCTTGACAGCAGCGCTTGCTCGAAAACATCGCTGCGAGAAGAATCCAGGACAGAGCGGTACCGCTGGGACCAGCCCTCCGGCTTAGCATAAGTGACAAGCTCTGCGGGCTCCCCGCCAAGGGCTGCGCTGAGCCGTGCCAGCCCAGCCGGGGCAGATCGGCACCCGGCTGGGGTGGCGGGGGGAGCCGCAAGGCAGCGCGGAGGGGCAGCGCCGCAGCCCCGGCTCCCAGCCGAGCAGAGCTGGAGAGAAAGGAGTGGCTGCCTGGACAAAAAAAAAAGGGCTTTTTATTGCCAAGAGCTTGCTCCCTGTGAGCCGGCATCTGTTTTGGAGGTGTCACACTGGTGTGCATCGGTCCTAGGTGGGGAGAAGCGAACAGGCTTTCGCTGGGCGCATCCTACCTCAGTCGGGTGCCTGCCTCTGGTGTAGCAGCGAGAGAAGAGTCCTCACCGGCCTCTGCGTTGCAGGCAGGCTGGGAAAAGCGGGCAGGGTCACCCCAGAGCCGCCTGGGCTGCCCCCGTGGTCAAAACCAGTCTGGTGGGGACATCGGGGCCATGACAAGTGGCAGTGCTGTCATAGCGCAGTACGGTCTGGGGGCAGCATTAAGTTGTGACGCACTCGGATGGAAACATGCAGTTGGAAGGGAGACGCTCAGTCGCTGCTTCCTGCGCTGTGGGGCTGCTCTGGGAGGGATAGAGGGGTCTGTCATCCCGGTGGCTGGGCAAGAAGTGTTTTAAAAGATATTGGTGCAGCTTATGACGATGTTGAGTTGAAAGCATGGGGCAGGGATGGGGAGCCATCCGCTGCCTGCTATTGCTGCCTGCAGCAGGGTGGAAGGTGACACGTAGGACACTGTCCTTGTAGCAGCCCACCCAACAGGGAAAATGTCTGTCCCCAAGTCACTCTGCATGCAGGAGCCCCTCTGCAACAAAGGGGAGAGAGGGATACAGGGTGTGCGCAGCACAGTTGGTGCATGCCAGGTGATGAGTTGTTCTTAAGCATCAGTTGTGCATGCTGGGCAGGCAGCAGGGGTGGAGGAAGGCTGAGAAGGTGAATGAGGGACCTGACGTAGGTGCGGTTCCCACTGATATATGTCCCTAATCTGACAGTGCCATTTCTTATCTGTGCAGCTGGGGGAACTGGGTGGCTGGGGGACCTGGCAGGGCTTTGTGGCTGAGTGTAGAGAAAGATATTTTGCTAAGTAAAAGTTGGGGAAAGCCAGTAATTGAGCTCTCGTATTGAAATGCTGCCAGGCACAGAGAGAGGGAGAATGACTGCAGGGAGGACGCTTGGTGGCTGTGAAGTCTGTCTTGCAGAATGTCACACAACCGTGGCTGGTTACAGGGCTGGCAGGAGAATGGGAGCCTTGACCTGCACAGGGCATCTTGCAGCACTGGGAGCCGAGCACTGTGTTGCTTATCACAGGAGCCAGCAGACTGGAAAAGGGATGTAAGAGTTATGATCCATAAAAAAGGTACCCCAGAAAGGGTTAAAACCCTGCTGGATGCCTAAATTCCTGTCTTAACTCTCCTCTGTTACTTGAGTGCTGGGCTACAGCTCTCGGTACAGTCCTGTCTGTGCCAAAGCTGTGTCTAGGACAGCTTGCTGCCCAGCTTCCCAAACCAGCCCGGGATCTCCCCTCTGGTGTGCTCTGAGCTGGGGAGCTGAAAGGGGGGTGTCTTCTCCCTGTCCTGCTTGCATAGGGCCGTTCCCAGCGGGACTGGTGGTAAGGCTGGGCTGGAGCATCAGAGCCACCTGCCTCTTGCCCAGTGCAGTCCCCCACCTCTCCCAGAGACGTTTGCTAGAGCAGGACTTGGGGATGTCCTCTCAGCCTGCTGTCAGGAGGGAGGGCACCAAAGAAAGATGTTGGTTCAATTAGAAATCCCACAGGGATGGTATGTTCCTAGGTCTCTTCAGTGTTGCGCATGTCTAGGGCAGAGCTGGCTGGTCCTGCATGCTGCAGCAGTGAGGTCATACCCCAGCGATGACAAAAAAAAAACGCAGCCACACTTGGGGTTGTCAATGGTGGCGTAGTGGCTGTGCCCTGTTTTCTCTTGGGCAGTATTTGCAAGTTCAGAGCTGCCAAGAGGAGCAGTCTTTATGGCCCAGGGGGAATGAATCCATGGAGCAAAGACAGCCTGGGGAGAAGGACTTGCTGAGCAATGAAACCTGTGTCTCTTGTCTCTACTGACGTGGTTGTGAGTGAGGCTTCAGGAGCCTGCACCACCTGTGCTTCCCCAGGAGAAACATTCGTGCACCAAAGAGCCCGGAGTTTAGTAGACTGATGGGCAGCGGGGCTGCCACAGGACCAGAAAAGCAGGGTGGGCTTTGTGGCTGGAATGCATCTTCTCAGCTAGGACTTGGGCTGAGTCCACCAGCTTTGTTCCTGAGACTGGTGTCAGCTGGGGGTGGTGTTTAGCAGAGGGAAGCCTTGGCAGGATTTTAGTGCCGACATAAAGTTTTGCATTGCCCTCTCAATCCCCCCAGCCCCCCTGTTTGCCTCTCACCGTCCCCCAGCACAGGAGGGTGAGCAGCCCCTGCTCCCCAGCTCTGAGGTGGGGGTACTTGGCAGCTCTTCCCTGCAGAGGGCTTGTGGGATGCTGTAGGGGCTTGTAGGAGGGCAGCTGGAGCCTTTTGAAGCCACAGGGCAGTTCAGCCTTTGAAGTAAGCACCGACAGTCCCAAAGCCCAGGTTTTTGTAGCACAGTGCTCTGCCGGGCTGTTCTCCGGCACTGTGCCATCCAGAGTTAGTCCCTGAGCATCTTCTGCCATCAGCTCGTTCGCTCGGCGTTTAGCAGCAATGCTTCTGGCGCAGGGCTGGGAGCCTGGGGGCTGCAGTCCCTTCCGGCGGCACCTCGCCCTGTCCTCCAAAATCCCCGCTCAGCCGTCTCACTTCTCCCTTCCTTGGGGCATGGAGACAACCCCTCTCTGTACTGTCGCTGAGCCAGGTGGAAGCCAAGCCATGCGTCCCATTCTGCCTGCACTTTCCAAGGAGCCTTTTTGCAGTTCCTAGTCCCCACTTCTCTGTGCCAGTTTTCCAGTCTCCTTTTTGTGTCTGTTGAGTCTCAGCATCTCTTGTCTGTGTCCCCAGCAGTGAGTAAGATCCCTTCCCTTCTGCTTCCCGTGGCGACTCCTTATCATCTACAACACTCTGAGATGTCTGCTCCTCCCCCTGCTCTGCTCCCAGGTTATGTTCTGCAGGACTTTGGGTTGTTTTTTTCCTCAGGCTCTTCTCTATGTCTCATTGCAATCCGTGATCCTCTGCTCACACCCCAGCATCTTTCCCCTCCGGTGTCTGGCCTTCATAAATGGTGCCAGTATCTAATCTCGTCTCAGGCACTGAGGCCGTACCCCTTCCATGAGTCTTCCCAGGAGATGAGAGAACCTGGCTTTCCACCTGCTACATCAGGGTGATCCCTTTCCTCCTCTGAGAAACAAGCTGTTGCTGCACCAGTGTCTCCCTGACGGGGAAGTATGAGAGGAGCGGGGACCCTGCTTCATCCTGGCTGCTGCGCCTCTCGAGGGAGTGATGGATGTCCCTTCCTCAGACACCGCTGGGGCCTGTCTGCTGGCCAGCTTTCCCGGGCCCCTGCACGCCTCCAGTTGTACTTTCTCAGCCACCAGCAAGATCTCTCAGCAGCGGTCTCCGGCCCGGTGATGGATGTTGACAGCTGCCTGAACAGTCTGTGCAAGACTTGATTATTTTCCTCCAAGGATGATGCCTTCCAGATCTTGCTCTAAAGCTCTCTGCGAGCACTGTGTTGAAACCCTCTCCAGAGCCTCCCTGGCTGCAGAGCTGTACCGAGTGCTTCTGGCTTGCACCCAGCTGGGACCAGACAAACACTTGGGAGCGGGGCTCTGGAGCATCCTGCTGCAGGCAGGCTCAGCTTGTTCCTGTGCTGAGACGCAGGCAGCAGGTCCTGCCTTGCTCAGTTTGGCAGCATTCAGGCGCGCAGGGAGGGCAGGGTGCTTGGGGCTGCTGGGGAGGGGGTAGGGACAGGCCACTGCCACCCCAGGAAGCAGCAGCCCAGCAGTAGGCAAACACCCACCCTGCTTTGATCAGACACGAGGTCCTCTGAGGTCTTCATGAATGACAGTGTGCTGATGTCTCTGCAAGTCCAGGGCCAGCACTCTGCTGAAGTCTCCCCTGAAGCTTAAGCATGCTCCTGGGCAGCCTCCCACGGGAGCATCATGTCGCTGTGGAGCACTGGGTGCTGCGACGAGCACACCTCTGCCAGCCAGGACAGGTGTCTGACAGCGAGGAGGTGGCTGGCTGTGGTGTGTCATGGCAGGGAGCTGCTGGAGGTGCTGGGGCAGGCTGAAGTCCTGCTGAGCAGGGTGCAGTCAGGCACCATTGAAGTTCATCCCAAAGGCTTGCTCTCCTGGGACCTGAGCCTCCTGAAGGCCATCCCCTTGGCCAGCTAGGACACCCTAGGGATCTCCCAAGGGATTGGAAGTATTTTGCATGCCTCACTGTCATGCTGCTAATGCTGTGCCACTGTCATAGGCAGGCAGAGAGAAGAGGAGAGACAGCCAGGGCCATGTCCTAGCACTGTGGCCAGGGTGTGCATGAGTCTGCAGGTCTTGTGGTGCCCAGGAGAAGGTACCTATAGCCCTGAAACATGACCAGATGGCTGGCCAGGCCAGAATGGGGCTGGACCAGGATGAACTGGCCTGGGATTGCCTTAACCTCCAGTGCTTCTGAGCCAGCCTGGTGTGCCCCTCCTTCCCCGGAGCAGCTCCCCTCCTTTCTCCTGCTGATCCTCCGCTCTTCTCTCCGCAGGCGCTGTATGGCTCCATCAAGAACGAGAAGCTGCAGTGGGCCATGTGAGTATCTCTCCCGGGGGATGCTGCCACCCAGTGCTGGGCACAGGGGACATTTTTGCCCCTGCTGCCCTGCCCGCCTGCTGACGGAGCATCATCCTGCCCCATCAGCTGTGATGCTGCGGGGCTGTGAGGATGTGGGATGGGATCGGGGTGCCTGGAGAGCTGCAGTGGCAGCGTACCCCTGGCTGCCCTCAGCTCCGTGATGCCCTTCCCAACCATGCTGATGGAGCCTGCCCGCGGCCAGCTCCCCACAGCTTTGGCGTTGCTTCATGCCTTGGTGGCTGTGGCTGAAGTGGGAGGGGGCNCTCCAGCAGCAGGAGCGGCAGCGCGGGCGCTGTGGGGATTAATCAGCCCGGCGGTACCGCCAGCGCTGAGCCGATGCGCTCGGGTTGCTGCCATGGAGACGCCGGCAGATGCTGAGGGGGTTAATTAGCAGCGAGCGGGTCTGAGGGAGGGGGGAGGTAGCAGCTCTGGGCTCCCACATCTTCCTGCCAGGCGGGGGGAGCGGCACGATGCAGCCTGCCCGCAGTGCAAGGGGCCGTGACCTGGGTGGAGGGTGCGAGTGGGGGCCTGCCCCCCTGCCCCCGGGGCTGCCTACGTCCTGCCCTCCCTGCTCCTGCCCCCGGGCCTGGTGCTGCCCGAGGCTGCCCTGCCACAGGCTCCCTGCACCCCTTTGCTGGTGGCTCCGAGCCCCATAGCCCGACTGCTGCCCTGAAGGAGTGGGGGCTGCAGCCAGGGTCTCTCTCTGAGGGGGTTTCCCTCTAGACCCTTCCGCTGCCAGCTGCTGCCTGCAAGCCTGTACACCATGGGCTGGGGTGGGGGGTGCTGTGGTGGTGCCAGCCCCAGGGCACTGCTCCTCCATGGCCTCGGCTCCTTGGCTTGGCCAGCACCAGTCCCAGCCCTGTCCATAAAGGCTCCTCACTCCCTGGGGCAGGCAGGGCCCCCCACCCTGAATCAGCAGCGGATACCCCCCCTTGCCTTGCCTTTCGAAGGTCCAGTCAGCACCTCAGCTGCCAGCCTAGAAGGGCAGGGGCACAGAGGCATGACTGGGTTTGGGATACTCACCAGTGGTGATGAGAGACTGATCAGCCTGGTCTGCTGCTTCTGACCTCCCTTTCAGAAGCCGAGCCTTAAAGTGGCACTGGCAAGTGGAAGGCTTGGTGGTTTCTGTTCCCAGCAAGGTAACAAACCCTTTCCCCACCCAAATCTGTGCCTGGCAGAGATGAGGAGGAGCTGAGAAAGTCCCTCTCGGAGCTGGCAGACCCCAACCCGAAATCCATCAAGCGCATTAGCAGCTGCAGTAACCCCTTTCTGGACTTCTCCCAAGACTCCAGCATCGCCACCTACAAGCATGGGCTGTTAGTGCGCAAGATTCACGCTGATCCTGACTGCAAGAAAAGTAGGTGCCTGGGGAGCCCATGGGAGGGAGGGGACTTGGGGCACTGGTGAGCTCCAGAAACCCAATGGGGAGCAGGGCAGGAGTCACTACATGACATCTGAATCATGCCAGCCTCCAGTGTCAGTTCCCTGTGCCCTGTCTGTCGAGCTGTGCCAGGCATAATTAAGTCACCAAGTTGGAGCCCAAAAACCTCTCCCTGCTGTCCACCCCCACCATCAGGTCTGGGCAGCCTCAGCCTGTGGCGCTGGGAAGGGAGCAGGCAGGGAGGTGGGTTGGGCTTCCTGGGAGATGCACCCTTGCTACAGGATGACGAGAACGAAGGAAGGTGTCCTGTGGCGCGGCAAACAAGCTGCACTGCGGGCTGTGGTTGGTCGGGTGCTGCCAGGCACGTTCACCGTTTCTACCGTAAAATCCGCCCTAAGCCCTGGCCATCTAATGCTGCCTTGATCTGATTAGATGCAGCCGCCCTCCAAAGCCAGTATTACCTGGCGGGCAGCACTGTCTCGTCGCCGTCCCTGTCCCCGAGCAGGGAGGCAGCGAGTGCAGCGGTGCCATCCCTGGGAGGCGGCAGGCGGCCCCCCTGCCAGCAGCACCATCTGCCAGCCACGCGGCCGGCACGGGCTCAGGTGCACAGGGACAGTCCTGGCGTGCCGCCCGTCCCTGGGGTGGGGTGACGTGTGCCGTGGCAGGGCTGGATGGAGGAGGATGGGGGAAGGGGGCGGGGAGCCTTTCCTCCACTCAGCACTGGGGCTGATGCTACTGTCTTTCTCCCTGGCAGCGCCCCGAGGGAAGCGCGGCTGGAAGCCCTTCCACGCCATCCTGAAAGGGATGATTCTCTACCTGCAGAAGGTAGGCAGCAGCAGGGCAGCTCGTGTCTGCAGCAGGGAGGGGGATTGTCCTTGACCCAGGGAGGGAGGTCACAGCAGTCCCCACAGCAGCGAGAGAGAGGCTCCAGTGCCTGGCATCGCAAAGCTTGTCCTAACCAGACTCAGCACCATGGTTGCTTACACCGTTGCTTGGGGACTTGGTGGCATCTTTGTTCCTGGCATACTTGGGCTTGGACTCGGCAGTGAAAGTGGCTGCCAACCGTGTGGAGGGGCTGGGGAGAAAAGAGGCGCCAGGGTCTTTGCCCTTGGTGGGGTGTTGGGCTGCAAATCCAGGCTCCTGCGGGCGCAGGTGCTGCCCAGCTCTGGGGCAGTGACAAACAGCCACCGTGCTGTCGCCCAGCCCATGCACGCAGTTTGTACAGCCTCTCTCCATGGGGGTAGCGTGAGCTGGAGGCAGAGCTTGCAGCACCCTGGTGGAAGGCGATGTCCAAGCCCCACCACTGCAAGCACTCACCTGCAGTCCCCATGGCCTCATAGAGCTGACTCATGGTGGGGTGCATCCCTAAGCTGGCTCTGAAACACCCTGTGATTTGCAGGAGGAGTATAAGCCAGGGAAGGCACTGGCAGAAGAGGAGCTGAAGAATGCTATTAGCATCCACCATTCGCTTGCCACACGGGCATCTGACTACAGCAAGCGACCCAATGTCTTCTACCTCAGGACAGCTGACTGGAGGGTCTTCCTCTTCCAAGCACAGTGAGTCCCCTGGGATCACCAGCTGGGCCCAACGCAAGGTCTCGTCTGACTGGGGCGGAGGGTGGGATGGGTCTTGGGGCCACATCGCTCTCTCCTGTCCTGGCCCTTTCTGGAAGGAAAGGCACCCAGTGCCAGTGCTGTGCTTTGCCCAGCTCCTCTTCCCGGTGGTCTCACCATGGCCCAAGTTGCTGGGGTCAGAGCCCCAGGTGCTGGGGGACCTGAGAGGCCACTAGGGGACCCAGATTTCATCTACAGGGCAGGTCCCTCTGCTTGTGCCACTTCGAGCCCATCTGTGGTTTGGCCTTTCTCCCCAGGAACCCTGAACAGATGCACTCATGGATCACGCGCATCAATGTGGTGGCAGCCATGTTCTCTGCGCCCCCCTTCCCCGCAGCCATCGGCTCCCAGAAGAAGTTCAGCCGCCCGCTGTTGCCCAGCTCCTGCACCAGGCTGTCCCAGGTGGGTCATGGTGTGGGGGCAGCTGCGAGCATGGAACAGACCCCCTGGGTCTGCTGGTGGCACTGTCCCCTGTGGAGGGACCCATGTGGTGCCATGCGCCTGGCTGCCTCCCAGCAGGGTGCAGGGCTGAAGGAGCATAGCTGGGGACATGGAGCAGCGGGTGCTGAGGTCGGGGACTGGCAGGCGAGTTCTTGTTCCTGGCAGCAGGAACTGGAGACAGGCAATGGAGTCAGACTGTGGAGGAGAGCATGGTACCACACCACGGCTTGCAGGGTCCTGCCAGGGGTCAGGACCTTGAAAGGAGACCAGCCAGGAGGATTAGCTGGTGCTCACGCGTGCCAGGGCAGTTATTCATAGAGCAGAAAGGATTAAAAAAAAAAAACCCCACCAGCCTAGTTTTAGAGGGGATTAAATTCTGCTTTAAGACTGCAGCCAGCCCCCCATGAGGCAGGAGCAGACTGCCCCCAAGGGCGTGTGCTTTTCCTTGCCATTTAAAAAACAAACAAACCAACCCCAGGAGCAGAACCTGAGATCCTGGCTGGACCTAAGAGGGGAAAAACCTGTTCTGGCCCAGCTGGCTTACACTGCTTGGAGGGCAGAGCAGAGGGCAAAGCGGGGCACTGATGTGGGGCCACCCTTCCCCAGGAGGAGCAGGTGAAGAACCATGAGACCAAGTTCAAGACAATGTCAGCAGAGCTGCTGGAACATCGCTCCTCACTTCCGGAGAAGAAGGCCCCTGCCCACTTGGCCATCCTGAGTGTGGGATCTGCCATCCCCATCAGCTGGATTGCACTGTGCCGTTGCCATGCTCTGGGACCACATATATTGCCCCCTGGGCCTGGGATGCTGGTTGGGGTGGAGGGACCACGAGCATCCCCCCACCCTGGGATGCAGGCTGAGGGTAAATGCCCAGCTCACCGCCTCCTCTCTCTGCTGCCCCCCAGAAATCCCGCTATGGCACCTACGCCATGCTGCTGCGGGCCAAGCTGAAGGCCGGCTCCGAGGACCTGGCAGCATTCGAGTCCACCCTCTTCGATGCAGCAGGTGGGGAGGATGATGGCCTGAAAAAATCCCGCTCCAGCCCCTCGCTCAACGCAGAGCCCTCCAGCACGGCCACCAAGGTGAAGCGCAATGTCTCGGAGCGTGCCGGCCGCCAGCCCCTGGGCCACCCCCAGAAGTCCTAAGTGAGGGGCATCAGCCGCCTGCACTGCAGCTCCGTTCTTGCCCTCCTGGCGCTGGGATGGGGGCCATGTGCCTGCCGAGACCCTGCATGAGGCCATCCATCTGCGGCATGAGCTGGGGGTGGTGTGACAGCCCTTCCCTGGCCGCCAGCACCAGCCAGGCAAGGTCATGGCCCCTCCGCCAGAGGCGGCGGCAGAGCAGGATGGTTCCCAGTCCTTGCCCGCAGGAGCTGCCCGCACTGTGCCATCGGCCCCATCAGACTCGTTCCTGCCCCTCCTTGTCCTGTGCTTGGCTGCAGGACCCAGTTCCCCCTGCCCTGGGGAGGGGAACAACCAAAACCCACCCACTGGGCTCACTGCTTCAGTGGTTAAAAAAAAAAAGACAAAACCACAGCAAAACAAAGCCAGCGGCCGTCTCTCCTCCAGCTCCGTTGTGCCATGAGGGACAGACAGGAGGGGGCCAGCCCTGGCCTGTCCCCTCTCCTGGGGCCGGTGGCCAGAGGAGCCAGGGCAATAGCATCTGGCCCCCTCCCTGCCACCTCTGCACTCTCCCTGCTTTCTTACAACTTTTGAACGGTTTTTGTGATACAGTTTTGCACTTTTTAGTACCAGATCAAGCTGACCACCAGGGAGGGTTTTTGGGAGTTACTTTTGATGCTTTTTTTTGGGAACTGTTTAAAGAAAAAAAAAAACCACAAACCCAGCCATGTCCTGTAGGCACTGCAGTCTGGGGGAGGAGGTTTTTAAAGGGACACAGGGGGAGATCCAGCTCCCCCCCCACTGCAGTAAGCTGAGCGTGGGCTCCCGTGTGTGCTGCTGCCTGCTCCTCAGCCCCACTCCAGTACCAGCAGCCCTTCAGAGGGAGACTGCCCTGTGGCCACCAGCGCCAAGAAGGCAGCCTTGGGATGGCAGCACCCATTGCTGCACGTGTGGCTGCGCAGGGGGCTGCTGCGACCATGCCTGGACCAGCCCTGTTTGCATCTCCTGGGTGCGAGCATCATACCTGGGGCATGTTGGGCAGCAGCATGTAAGTACTTCCAGTGGGGAGGTGACTCCTGAAGCCAGGGTTGACTTGGGGGTCCCCACTGCCCTATGGGGCTCCAATGGGCCAGAGCCAGCTTTCCTTCCTCTGCCACTTCTCTTGCATGGCCAGGGCATTGGCGGCAGCCGGTAACGCCTGGTTCGCAGCGCTGCGAGGTCCTCATGCTGCAGCAGCAGTGGTGCAGTCCCTTCCTCCGCCAGGGGCTCCCTCCTTGCCAAGATGAGGGGCAGGCTGGGGCAGCACTCATCCCCCCAGGGTGGGCTGGAAGATGCTCATCTGGAGCAAGGTGCTGGTAGTGGAGCCTGGCCGCAGGAGTGCCCAGGAAGGGTCCGGGGACAGCGGAAGGGCTGCGGGTAGGGGCTGTCACACATGCTGTTCTCGGCCACCTGGGACCCGGCTGGTTTCAGCACTGACTTTGCGAATGTGTCAAACTTTTTATTCTGCTCTTTTCAGTCTATTGCAAAAAAAGAAAANCTCTTTTCAGTCTATTGAAAAAAAAAAAAAAAAAAAAAAAAAAAGAAAAAATTCCACCCTTGTCCCAGGCGGCTTGGGGGGGAAAAAAACCTTTGTACAGCTTCGTCTCGGTTACTGAAGTAAAACTCGCTCTTCACTTCTCGTGTGCGCTGTGGTTTCTCCCCCACGGCTGGGGACAGCCCCGGCATGGAGAGATGCTGAGGAGGGGCCGGCAGCTGCCTCCTTGCTGCCGAACTCTCAGCCCCAGGCCAGGGCTGGAGAGAGGGAGGTCAAAGGCTTAGAAACTGTGTCCCTTTATTCAGAAGACGGACCATTAAATAAGAGCAGAGAGGGGCAGGAACCGGCTGCATCCCGTCCCACTGAGTCCAGGCAGCCGGGCCCCAAGTCCGGAAGGCACTTGCGTGGACTGGGCAGGGTAGGGGGCAATGCAGCCCCCTCCCCGGGCACGTGATGGGGCTGCCAGCCCCTCAGTGCACCTGCGGCTGCTGGCTGTGGGGCAGTTCACCCCCTGGCCCTGGCTTCAGGGCCAGTGCAGGTGCCTGCTCCTCCTCCACTGACTCACTGCCGTAGGCACTGTCTTCCTTCAGCTCTGCAAAGCAAGCCCCAGGCGCTGTCAGCAATGGGGGTCAGGGGGACAGTACGGACACCCCCCACAGCCCCTTGCTCCCCGTACCTGTGCTTTGCAGCTTCTCCAGCGCCTCAGTTTTGTGGAGCATCCTCACAGCCTTGTGGAGCCCCATGGAGTCCAGTGCCTCCAGCAGTCCCCCTAGACTTCCCCCTGCCAGCTGTGGGGAGAGAGCTCTGAGCAGGGCCGGCAGCCGGACAGGCAGGGGGCACGGGGGCAGGCACTGACTGGCAGCCAGATGGGCCGGGCACTGACCTCGTAACTGCGCAGGAGGCTGACGCTGGGCGAGGGGGTGTCCTTGTAGGTCTCCACCAGGCTGCAGAGCCCTAGGCGCTTGGCCAGCTCGATCCAGTCTGACCCACTGCAGTCCTGGTTCAACAGCTGCTCCAGTCCCTGCAGAGCCTCACTGTCCAGCGACAGGACCTTCCCTGCATGGGAGAGGCACCTCCATCATGTGCTGCCTGTCCCTGATGCGGGAAGAGTCCTGCCCTGCCTGGGCACGGCGATTTTGGGGGAAGAGGGACTGCTCACCTGGCTGGGGGGCAGCAGGCAGCTCTGCCTCGGGGCCCTGCTGGGAGGCCTGCAGCAAGATCTCCCGCACCTGCGGACAGATGCACGGACATCAGCACCCTCCAAAGCACTGGCCAACCCACCCTGCCTCCCCACGGCGTGGCTCTCCCTGAGTCATGGAGGGGCAGAGGTATCCTCACAGGAGCATCTCCTGGAGCTCTGCCCCATCCCTGCTGTGGCCCCTGCAGAAATGCTCCTGGGGGGTTTGACGTCCCACCCCCGTCCCCCCCCCCACCTTCTGGCTTCGAGTCAGATCCAGGGGCGTGTGGCAGCGGCACTGCCTGTGCCCTGCCTGCCCATGCCCCTGCACAGGGGCCTCGGGGTTGGTGCTGCACTCCGTGGCCATGGCCGGCTCCCCCATCTCCATGGCCAGCTCCTGCTCCTCGGGGTCGGCGTCAGTGTCGCTGCTGGCCTCTGATGAGGATGGGCTCACAGGCTCGTCGTTTTCGCACAGCACGTCTGCCCCTGTCAGGGAAGGGTGGACTGAGCCCCCAAAAGGGCAGGTCGGCCCGGGATGGTGGGATCTGCTCTCTGCCCGGGCACTCCCCAGCACGGGCAGCTGGGGCTGCAGGGAGGGAGGACGGTGCCTTACCAGCTTTGAGGAGCAGTTTGGTGAGGGTGGGGGAGCCCAGGCCGGCAGCCAGGTGCAGGGGGGTGTTCCCAGCAAAGGTCCGGCTGTTGACATCTGCTCCCAGCTATGGAGGAAGGCATGAGGCTGTGAGGATGGGCTGCCTGGGTGCTGCTCCCCTGCCCCTGATCACCCCAAGACCACAGGGGACTCCCACCTCCCCTAGGGCCCTGGGGGAGCCTGCACCCCATCCCACAGCCACCAACACACCATCCCCCCCTATACCTTCTTCACCAGGTGGGTGGCCATGTTCAGGTTCTCCATCTCCACAGCCAGATGCAGCGGGGTCCGCCCACCCTGCCTCTCCACCGCGTTCACGTCTGCTCCCTTCCTAACCAGTAGGTCCAGGCAGGCCAAACTCTTTGCCTTTACGGCCAAGTGCACGGGCAGGAGGCCTGCAACAGGGGGAGAGGCTCAGCAGCCCTCCAGCTGAGCCCACAATACCACCTCTGGGTTCCCACCCATCATCTCCCAACCCCACTCACCATGGAAATTGGGCAGGCGGAGCAGGTAAGGGGCAGCTGAGCCCAGGTGGGCCAGCAATGTCCTCAGCATCTCTTCATCACCAGCCTGGAGCGCCAGGTGCAGCAGGGAATTGCCATAGCGGTCCAGCAAGGTGGGGTCGGCACGGGCTTGCAGCAGGAGCTGGACTACTTGGGGCTGCTTGGTGATGACTGCCAGATGCAGCGGCGTCTGTGGGACAGCAGCAACTCCTCAGCAGTGCTTGCAGGAGGAGCCAAGGCCTGCACCACTGTCCCTGCCAGCCAGCCCTGCAGCCTCCCCCCAGCAGCAGCAGCAACAGGAGCCGCTGGGGTCAGGAAACTGGAGTGAGCTCCAGGTAAAGGAGAACCAAATGTCCTGGGAAACACATACCTGCTGCAGGTTGTTGGAGATGTTGATGATCTGCTGACCTGGGATGCTAACGACAACCTCGATCAGCTGCTTGATCACAGCTGTCTGTTCATGGATAATAGCAAGGTGCAAAGGCCTGCAGAGAGAGCAGGGATGGCCTCCGGTTCAGCTCCATGCCTCTCTGGGTCCTGCCCGTCACCTCCCACCCCTCAAAGGGCCCATAATGGCTCTAATGGCCAACAAGGCTTCCTCACTCTCCTCCCTGAGCCCCCTGTGCACTCACGTGTCTCCGTTCTCATCCTGTGATGCAGCCAGGTGCCGCTGGACCGCCAGCAGCATGCGGGGGTCAGCTGTGACCGAGTAGTCGAGCAGGGCATGGGCGTTGCGACGGGCCAGCGCCAGCATCCACAGCTGGTAAAGCTGGGCTGCGGGGTGAAGCAGAATGTCACCTCAGGGAATGGCAGCCCCATCCACTGTCCTGCATGCCCCCAGGCGCGGAGGAGAGCGGCACCCGGCTCCCAAAGGCCCCCGACCTGTGTCTCCTCTCCCAAGTGATGTCCACTGCCCTCGCTCCGGCCCAGCTTACCATGCTTCTGCAGCTCCTTGCAGTATGTGCTCTCTGCAGGTGCCTGCCTCTCGCTCCCGGCCCCCTCTGCCTCGGGGCCCTTCATCTGTACGCCCCCCTGGTAGCCCCCGACGGGATGGGGGCCGGGTGAGTAGATGCTGTTGTAGGCCATCCCGGGGGAGTAGGGGAAGCTGAGATTCCCACCTGTGGAGCATGGGGGAGGATGGGTGAGGCTGGAGAGGAGTGGGGAGCCCCCAGGGCTGGCTGCAGCCACCCAAGCTGGGAGAGGGAAGAGGTGTCCTCACTCACCTCCTCCAGAGCCGAAGCCCCCAGCCCCCCCGCCAGCACCCCCCATGTGCGAGCCCCCACCAAAGTGCTGGGGAAACTGAGGCAGGACTTTCTTGCGTTTCCTCTCCACTTCTTCTTTATCTGCAGGGAGAGAGGGGCAGTGGGGTGAGAGGCAGCCCTGGTGGCAGGGGGGCACGCCAGTTTGCCTGGGGGTGCTCACCTTCCACCACGGGATAGTAGGTGAACTGCTTGGAGTCACTCACATCACCCCCCCGCTTCCGCTTCAGCTGCAGGAAGACGGTAACAGGACGGTCGATCTTGGGCTTGTGGTAGGGGGGTGTGCGGAAGACAATGGCGTACTGTGGGCAGGACAGACAGACGTGGGGTCCTGCTCCCCTCCGGAGCTGGGTACAGGGTTCTCCCACCCCACAGGGCACCTGCTTGCCTCAGGGCACGGCAGGATGCCCCTTCCCGCCCCCATACCTGCTTGTGCACGTCAGTGGGGGAGAAGTCCCCAAAGGCCTGCCAGCCGTTCTCATCATCCTCGTAGAAACGCACCTCAATGTCATCTGCAGAGAGAAGGGGCCCCTGGCACCGCCTGTCTCCCCGCCCCAGCCAGGCTGTGGGGATAGAGCCCCCTGGCCACCCAGGAGCCCCAGGCCTCTCCTGCCACAGCCCCCGCAGGAGGTTTCAGCTGGAGGGAACGGCTTTTACCTTTCTGAACTTTATCGCACAGCAAGTAGACCTCATCCCCTCCCCGCACAGAGCCTGCTGTCTTATCCATCCTCGAGATTTTCAGGTTGGAAGCTCCGGGGGACTCTGCAGAGTGAGGAGGTGTTGGGAGCTGCCACGGCAGACAGAGCATCCCTCACTTCCTTACCCCATCCTGCCCCATCCCTTCCTTGGCCTGGTCCCATACTCACTGCTGTCGTGGATGGGATCTGAGATGACAGGCTGGAGGGCCAGAGTGAAGTTCCCGCTGCTGTCACGGAGGTAGGCAGTGAAGCGCAACCGCACAATGCTCAGGTCCATCACCTTCTTCAGCTCCTTCGCCTCCAGCTCGATCTCACGCAGCTCCGCTTCTGATGGGGCAGGGGGAGATACCATTAGGCTAGGCAAGGGGATGAGGCTTCAGGTCCCTCACCGATCCACCCCAGACCTATGCTAACCGCAGTCCCCCAGCTGTCACCTCACAGTGGGTCCCTGCTCCCCGGGGCGCCGAGTCCCACCGAGCCCCCAGGCTGCCCTCACCTGTCAGTAGATGGCTCCTGTTGCGCATCTTCTGCTGCTTCAGCTTTTCTTTCATGATCTCCATCATGTTCTTCTTGGTGACATGCAGCACACCCAGGTTGCTGAACCTGGAGGAAAAGAGGGATCTCAGTGGGATCTGGGAGGGTGAGGGATGGGAGCAGATGGCCCAGGGGGCACATGGACTCCGGCAGCCAGGAAGGAGCCGGACA
Source organism: Psophia crepitans (assembly GCA_013399095.1). Lineage (NCBI taxonomy): Eukaryota > Metazoa > Chordata > Aves > Gruiformes > Psophiidae > Psophia > Psophia crepitans. The sequence continues at coordinate 134,878 of VWZZ01000863.1, read as the reverse complement.
AAGCACAGAGCTGTGTCACGGGGGATCAGTGTGTGTGGGGCATAAGAGGAGCAACCACAGAGGAGACGAAAGGAGCCCTGAAAAGAGGTGGCTGAGGAACTCCAGGCTTCCAAAGGTGCCAAGTCCAAAGGGGAGGACCAGGAGGACTGGAGGCCAGGAGGATACAAACAGGACCAGGCTGAGCCAGCAGCCAGGGCTGGATTTGTAAAAGCAACTGCAGCAGTAAAGTGCACACAGCTCTGGCCTCTCCTGTTTCACTCCAGCAGGACCCAGCGAAAACACCCTCTTCTCCAAATGGGGCTGCTGGGCCAGCAGTGTCAGGGCACACGGCACCCAGGCAGCCAGGAGCCTGCCTGCTCCTGCCCCAGCAGCTGCCTGGGCAAGGAGCTGCCCGCCAGCACTTATCGAATAAACCCACGACTCAGGCTGGCTACAGAAGTCATCTGCAAAGCTGGGGAGCTGCAACCCCGAGGCCAGAAATACAAATCAAACTGCACGTCGGACCCAGTGCTGGGCAAAATGCTCAGGACAGAGCTGTACCAGTGACCTTTCCTAAACCCACTCCTGGCCCCATCCAGCAAACCAGCTCCCGGATACACTAACCCCCCTCTTCTCAGCCTGTAAGCTGCAGCCAGCCCCCCAGCTACCCCACATAGGCAGGAGGCCACCCTGGGTCTTCCCCACACATACTGAGCCGTCATGTCCTTGGGTCCCACGATCGCGACACAGTTGCCGGCCTCATTGCAGTGCTTGCCCACCAGGCTGTGGGCATGCACACGGGGAGGGTCACTGTGTGTCACCAGGTCCACCTCGATCCGGGCCATCCCAGTGTAGTTGCAGATCTGCGGGGAGGAAGGAGATGGGAGTCAGATACAATATCCTGGGAGCCTGCGGGACTCTCCGCAAACCCGTGCTATCCCTCCCCATGGCCACCACACCTCCTGCTGCTGCCCTTCCAACCCTCCCGCGCCAGGAGATGTCCATAGATTAATATGCAGGTCATGTCCTTCCTTCAAGGCACCCTCCAGGTGTCCAGACACACCGGCCAAAGATGCTGCCCCATCCCCTCCACAGGGCAGTGCTCACCTTGACGGTGGGATAGGTCTTGCGTCCCTTCTCGCTGGATGCTCCTGGCAGTCCCCCATGTGAAGGGCCCTCGCAGCCGTACCGAAACCGGAACCCCCGCTGCAGAGGCAAAGAGGGGGTCAGCCAAAGGTGGCCCAAACCCGATGCCATGAGAGCAAGGGGTTACAGCTACACCTGCCCTTACCTGGGTGATGTCCTTACCTGCTTTGGCTGCTCGATGATGACAAGGTAGGGACCTTCCACTGGAGGACAGAGAGGAGAGAAACACAGAATAACCAAAGCACTGGTGAGTAACGCTGGATAACCAAAGTGTGTGCTCCCAGTAAGGATTCTGGATGTACGGGGATGGTGCTGAAGGTGAGGTGACCCCTGTCTGTCCCATGGGGTTTCTCCAGGCCTCCGGCCCCTGCGCTGTCAGAGCCCAGCCAGGAGCAGTGGTCAGAGTGGCAGGGAGAGGAGGGAAGGGCCAGAGGATGCTCTGGCACTTGGAGCGGGGAGCCCCTGGGGTTACAGCCCAAACTCAAGTGTCTGGCAGACTCAGCAGCAGGGCCAGTCCCCCGGGTGGCACGAAGCAGGGATTCCCAGCCAGCCCACAGTGGGGCCAGTGGGGACACAGCCCGTGGTGCTGCTGGGAACTAGGAGGTGTGAGTCAGCCTGCTGGGAAACCCCACTGCAGCCGGGGACCCCCGGCAGGGCACAGCCGGAGGGGCCCTTACCCGTCTCCATCAGGGGCTCCTTCTGCTCCATCATGTGGGTGCTGAAACTGAAGTCGTCATAGTCAATTCCATCCAGGCACTGGGTGACAGGAGGGAAGATGAGCGTGCTGAATGCGTTGGGACTGGAATCCCCCCTGCTACCCTGGGGGGCAGGCACAGTCCCCATCTTCCACCCTGGAGCGGGGGGCAGCCTGGCACTGACCCCCCTGCCCACCTTGGGGAACAGGCACGGATTCCCTGTCCCTCCCAGGGAAGGGGGGGGGCAGGTGCCGGTCCCTCACTGCCCACCCTGGGGCACCACCAGACCCACTCTGCCCGCCTCGGGGGCAGACACAGACCCCCCTCTC
>VWZZ01000863.1:94440-118334 GCA_013399095.1 Psophia crepitans | reverse complement strand
CCTTGGCCGCTGCAGGACACGGCCGGCGTGGAGGCACAGGCTCCTGCCCGGCAGAACCGGCGCGCAGGGGGCGGCAGGGCATCGCCCGGCAACAAACAGCCCGTCCCTGGGGCCGCAGCCTGGAGCAGCCTCTGCCAAGGCTGAATTCGATAGCAGCAGCAGGCTGCAGGGGACACGCTGTCCCCCAGACCCAGATGATGCTCTCTTCCCCAGGCACCATCCCTGGGCCCACATCCACTACGGCAAGCGTGGCCCAAAGGGTGCTGGCTCAGCAGAGGGGCAAGGCAGGAGGTAAGGGTAAGGGCTCCAGGTAAGGAGCCAGGCACAGAGAGAACCTTGCTCAGTCCTCTCTTCCTTCTCATGGTCAGAAGGTCACCATGGGCTCTGCCTTCCCGCTGAAGACAAGGCCGTTTGCACCCCTGCGCTGACTGACCTTGCGCTGCAGTAAAGGTTAGCGACACCTCGGCTGCATCACTTGCTGCAAGCCGTTGCCCACACATGTCCTGAGCTGGTTATCCTGACCTCTCCTTTCCCAGATGCTTTCTACGAATGGCTCACCTAGTGATTAAGTTTAGCAGCCACCCACCAACCCTGCTGCCCAGAGAAATTTGTTTTCCTTATGTGGAAAACCTGAAAACAGAAGAGGAAGCATGACTTCCCCTGGCAGAGAAGCGCGGCTGCAGCAAGGCCACAGCAGCCCCATTTCCCTATCGGTAACTCCGCAATACCCCACCCTCCCGCTCTGTGGCTGCTTGCAGACGTCTGTTTGCAAGTCCCAAAACATCCGGCATAGCCAAAGGGTACACGCAGTCCTCAGGCCCTGGAGCAGCGGGCGCAGATGAAGCCTGCAGCTTCCCTGCGCCTTCTGCAGCGAGGAGCTGCCCAGGAACAGCACCTGGGCTGTGGGGGAGAGGAGGTCCGGCTGCCCACCACCTCGCCTGGGCTGGGGTGCAGGTTATGCAACTGGAGGAGTAGTATTGCATACTGGGACTTGTAGTCTCAGGGATGTCATCTTACTACGCATTGAATCGCACTCCAGGCAGCCTCCTTGCAGGCCCAGGGTCCCTGCTTGCTGTTCACCATGTCAGTTCCCTGACTTTTCACTGCAGAAGTTGCACTCCAGAACTTTGCTCCCAAGCCGGTCGTGCTCCCAAAGCTGCCCCCTGAATTTCTGTCCGCCGGCAGCCAGCGGGCCTGGCCCTCCCTCTCCCGGCAGCCCCTACGGCCGTGCGGACAGATGGTGGTGGGAACAATGCCGGCCAGGGCGGCAGGCACGGGGCCAGCGGTGCAGCTGCTGCCGCCTCCAGCAGCCTTGGTGGGGCTCAGACTGCTCCCGGGCCACGGGGCGAGCAGTACGAACCCTGCCGGGCTGCCTTCCGCCCAGGTGGGGTGAAGGAGTGGGGCACGGGATGCTTCAGGCTCTGTAACAGGCACAGATTTTTCCAGAGGAGTTCAATAGCTGGCATTTCTAGGAGTGAGGATAAACACCCAGCTTGCTGGTGGAAGATACTTCATGGAAATCTTTCCTACAGACCAGGTCTTCTGAGTATGCTCAGATTCCATTTAAAATGGACTCTAAAAGCAGCATTGCTGCAGTTTCACAGGTTTCAGCACCAAATTTATGTTTTACAGCCAGGGCTTATCTTTCACTAGAGCTTGCTCCCACCAGGGAGCTTCACACCAAGGGCAGCACCAACTCTGCAGTACCCAGTCCTACTGACACACGCTAAATCCCCACACTTATTTCTATTCTGTTTCAGCAGTGGGAGTTCTTAACTGTAAGTGGGAACAGAAGATGTGCATAAATCAAACTACGGTCATGTCTGTCCAGCTGCCTCTGGCAAAAAGCAAGTCAGACTCATAAAAATGAGGGAAAAAAGTCCAAGACTAGAAAAAAGTATATGCTGGGACAAACATGAGGGCTAGTGCTATGAACATGCTCCTCACCAACATCTGCTGGTAGCACGACTGTCTTTTATGTCATTTAAGCTACAAATAGAGTTTGAGAGACATATTGATAAAAATACATATCATGGCACGTGGTACCTGTCAGGTGATTCTGATCTCCTTTTGGTTCCAACAGTTCCCCTGTTATTTTTTCTCTGTAACACATGCAACCTTATTATTACAAAAATCTAAACAACGCCCAATGAAATTTTTTTTCTGGTTTTCCAGTCCATTCATATTTACAGTCTAGTGAAAACTGTTTAAAGTGCAATTCTGTCTGTCTTTCCAGTCAACATTCTTTCCATTCCAGTCCTGCTTCCTGTGGTTTCCTCGGGTGGCTTTTGCTTTGCACCGCAATTGTCTGAATTAAGATGTTAAGCTCTCAGTAGAAACGGGGTTTGCAAACACAGTTCAAAACACAGCATCCCTCAAACAACTGTCTGAGGGCAGCAGGAAAAAATGGGCTTTGCCGTTAGCTGACACCACTCCAAGAAGTCAACAGACCACCTGGGGATCAGAGGGCAGTAGTGCTGACATCAAGGCACTTGACAATTGAGCAATGGTTTGCAAAGAGTTAATCATCTAAAGGCTTCAGCAAGCATTTTGAAGACGGCTCAGAAAAACAGAGCTGTAAATAGAAGTGAAGGCTCAGAAATACAAAACAGAGAGGCGGGATGGATACAGGAGAAAGGGCCATGGGCACCACAAGGATTCAAATACACAGATGAAAACATCTAAAGGCTGGAAGGACACAGTCTGGAAGCAGTGGAGGGTGAGGAAGAGGAGGCTGCAGCAGCGAAAATATTCCAGGAATGGTGGAAACGGGGTAAGGGAACCAATATTTATTAACGGGACTTTCCTAGTATGTGCATTGCTCTTCCGTTACGCAATATTTAGACCTTTGCTCATGCAATTCAAACAAACTCCCAGTTTGTAAACCCCTTATCAAGTCCTTAGGAGGCTCTTGGAATCCTTGCAACAGGGAAGGCATTGGTGCCTCGTGCAGCTCTAAGGACGCTGTGGCATCACGTGGATCTTGCCACCAAAGAGTATCAGGAAGTATGCATGGTTGTCCATATTCCATGGGAAGCATTATCCCTGGAAGAGCCCAGGATCTCTCACGCCCTCTCCAAGTTCAAGCCCTGTCAGTGGAAGTGAGGACATCTTCCTCATCAGACAGAAAACGTTCCCTTCTCCGAGGTCTGCGCTCTGGCTGCGTGCCGAGATGCCGCCGGGCACCCACTCCTTAGCCCAAGTCTCTGCCCTCAGTCCTGGCGGTGCACGAGCACACACCAACACACCACCAGAAATTTCACAGCTGATACTAAACCTTTGCTAGAAGCAAGCGCAATCCAGCTGTTACAGCTCCGCTTTGCCTGTGATGGGAAGGAACCGCTTAGCCCCCCGATGGCCAACCTCCACTGAGCCCCTCAATGAGCTGGCCATTTGTTAGGGCATGTCCCTCGGTGTTCCCCACACACTGGTGGAGGATCCTGGCACGTGGGGCCAGGGGGCTGGCAGCCAGGCACAGCACATTGACAGCTAAACTCTACTCTTCCCAAAGCTCTGAGCCGCAGAACCAAGACAGACGAGCACAACACTGGAGCATTCATTTACAGGATGTATTTATTACACTGTAAAAAGTCCATTAGATTTGTAGCCATTTACTCTATATGTACACTGGTTGTACTCCCACCCCAACCATACGTTCCTCTAGTACAGTACACACTGGGCTGGAGTCCCGCCTGTGCCCCTCCCAGGCACCAGTGGGATTTCCAAGGCTGATATTATGGAGAATTTTGCCAACTAACCAAGAGGAGGAAGAACAGAGATTCAGTGCTTGCCAGGCAGCCAGCTCTGCTCTGGGCATGAGGGGGTGGAAGAGCTGGACATCCTTGCTGCAAGGCAGAAGCACAAGAACGACTATCAGGGCCTCAGCTGCAGGGGCATTCTAGGTGGAGGAGCTGGGCTCACAAAAATTAGAAGATGCAGAAGGGTGTAATCTCTGCAGAGTTTCCAAGAGAAAACACAGGAAACTTGCTGGGCATCTGTCTGCAGGTGCCACAGATCCCTTCTTCTCTAGCTGAAGGGGATGTTCTCCTGTGGAATGGGGCTGGACACTAAGAGGCCAACGTAGCAAGTGGTGGACAACACTGCTGTGCACCCCTGGGGAGGGCTCCCCAAGCCCTCCTTGGGAGATGGTCACAGTGCTCTGCTCTCAGCTCATGGGACTCCAGGTTTCCTTCTCATCTGCTCAACTAGTCAGAGCCTTCTGAATTTGCTCCCTCCAACCAGAAAGCCTGATTGCATTACAGGAGGAGGGAGGAAAGCAATGCTTCCCTGCTCCCTATTCCCTCTCTGGCACGGGGATTGCAGTGATCTGTGGTGCAGAAGGAAAGCATGTGGCCACAGCAGACAAGAAGCCCTACGTAGCAAGCTGGGAGCTGCACTGTAAGCAATCCACATTTCTACACAAAATTCTCAACCTGCTGAACCCAGGCATGCCCAGAGCCCAAACAAAGCAGTGCAACCAGAAGCACGGGCAGGAAAGCTAGGGAACGGCTGGGGAATTGTCCAGGGACTGGACTGAACAATCCGAGAGGCAGTCCTGTGCTGCAGCCCCTCTGCTGGGACATCAAAGTTTTCACTCTTCACCAGATGACCTGGTAGCAGCTTGGTCCCAGGCTGCTGGGGATGGGTGTTGCCTGGCTCCTGAGATCGTGAAGGCAGGAAGGAGACTGGTGGAACCGGGCACCCCTCCAAGAACACAGGGATTTCTAGGCGGATTTCTAGGTGGTTGCCACAAGAAGGGAGCAAAACATGATGTGCTCCAGGGGGATTGTGACAGCAGTCCTGCTCAGGTGAGCATCATCTTCTAAAACAAACATGCCTGCTACCAGAGATCATTTCGCCAGCATTCTCCACCCACAGAGCTTCCTCACCAGACAGTTCTCAGACACCCTCAAACTAGTTGACTTCAGAGGTTGTCATGGGGTCAGTGGGCCGTGGAGTAGCTAAGAGGGGAACAGGAGAGGTGGCTTCAATTAGAGCTGGGTTGAGAATGATTGGCAGAGTCATAGGTGGCACCCCAACCTGCAGGGGAGAGGCAAGAGGCTGCAGGATGAGTGGCGGCTGTGCTGTCGTAGGAGGTATGTCTGTAACAGGGCTTGTCTTTGTTGGAGCTGATGCTGGGAAAGGAGAGGCAGAGGTGCTGATACTGGCTGAAGCGGGTGCGGTGGCTCTCTCAGACTCTGGAAAAGGAATAAACAAAACATCCTTACACAGGCCCTGACAAAGTCACCTTTCAGCTCAAAGCTAAGCAGGGCTGGAGATCAACTTGGGGGCCTTTTCAGACTTGTCCCTTCCACATACCCTCATACAAGGCCCTGAGGAGCAGGTGCTGATCACAGGCATTCTGCCCCAGCCTCTGCCCACCCCAATAACCACCGCAGAAAGGCCACAAGCTATCCATTTTGAAGCACGACAGTTCACAACACCAGAGGCCTGGTCATTGTAGATCATGCTAAACCAAGGTTTAGCAGATCGACAGCACCGTGCTGTGGGAAGATGATTCCAGAAAGAAAACGGGACTCACCACTGGCACCCAGTTCGCAGGGCTTCTCCAAAGCAGTCAAGTGGGTGGCTGATCTCACATCCCCTGCAGGAGAAGGAGGCAGGGCAGACACTAGCGATTTCTGATGCTGCTGCTCCATTGGTATGCTGGGGACAGGATCTAGGGAAACAAAACAAGCAATGAGTCCCCACACCAGTTTGCTCACTCCTTTTGCCCACCCTCAGTTTGCTATCTTCGTGCCAAGCTCCACAGCCTCCTGCACTATCATTTAATCAGTATCCAGGCACTATGGCAGCTGGGTACCGGATGAGGTGCAAGCAACCAGTTCAAGACCCGTTTTCTTGAGGTTTCTCAGCCCCTTGTACCTTGGATGACTGTCTGTTTGAAGAGCTCATCCCGCAACCTAGGTAAGAAACAGTCAATCCGCTCCCAGGTGATCTCCCAGAGATCCGAGTATCCTGTCCGTGAGTCCGCACTGTGGAATATTCCAGCTGTATCCATTACAAGCAGCATATTCTTCAGAGACTCTGGGATGGCCTCCAGCTGTAATCAAGAGACACTCCTCAGGGCACAGAGAATGGACATATAGCAATGAACAAAAGCTCAAAATTGTGGATGGGCTGCCTTGGAAACAGAGGCCAAAGGGAAAGACCATGGAACAAAATGGTTTGGAAGGATTAAAAGGTTAAAAAAAATAGAAATCAAACCACCTTTCAATTTTAGGAGGTTAAAAGCAAGGACTGGTGGTTCAAAGCACTGCAGCATCACTGTCAGCACCTTACCAGTAAGTCACTGGAGCCAGCATGCATGTATTTGTCCATAAAGTCCAGGATTGTGAGCCACAGGGCAGCAAAGGTGGTCAGTGAGAGCAGCGGGGAGAGATGCTGTAGGAACACCTAGAAAAGAAAAAACACCAACTACTGTCAGCCAGTAGCATCAGGGCTGCTGCTCATAGCCTGACAAGCCAGTCTTGCAAATCTGGATTTCCCCCTCCTTGTGGCAGGCCAGGAGCATGCACAGGCCCAGCCTGAGGATGCCAGAGGCTTCCACTCTTCAGAGCTCCTTATGTAGAGGAGTGGATCTTGGCTCTTCTGCAGGAGGCCACTGCAGTCTGCATCACCATGTCTTCCAGACTCTCTGCCTTAGGTCAGTACTATCAGCTTGTGACATGCATAATTTCACCACTAGAACAGACTGAAATATTTCTCTCTCCATCCTTCATAAGGTCACACTCCTTCCTGACAACTTTTCTGAAGGCCAGGATCATGGAGACAGTTCTGGAAAGAAAGCATGTCCCAACAGCAAAAAGTTGTGAAGCCCACCACTAAAGACAGTCAATCTAGCAAACTGACACCTATCCACATTAGAGATGCCAAGAAGCTAATACAGCCGTGTAGTTTTCTTGTGGCACATGGCTTCCCCTGAGCTTTTAGGCAGCAGAAGCGTTCTCACCTTGGAGAGTAGTGTTGAGGCTCTCATCCTAGTTTCTTCCATCCCACCAACGTCAGCTGGGCTGATGTTCTCGAGTAGCTTGGTTAGCAGAGGGAACAGCACCTGTTGAATCAGACACATTGATATTTCAGAGCTGAAAAATGACCGATGAGATTTGTGCAGACAGCCTTACAGGAAGGAGCTGGCTTTTGAGACTGGTGGCAGAGAGCATGGGAGAGCAATGAGAAGTGGAAATGAGTGGATTCATTTCAATACTTCAAGAGGCTTTGTCAGAAGCCTAAGCAGAGAGGAGCTTTTCACAGGATCAGAGTAGGGAACGCCTTGTCAGTTGCGAACAAGCTGCTGAAGAAGATGGTGCTGAAGTAGGACACCATTCTGCCACTCCTGCACACAGCTTTGCTTCTCATGACAATGCGGTCCTGCCTACAGGCCCAGCCCAGCCAGGAGGTTACCTTGTTGAAGCAGGACTCCCATTCCAGTGCATCCAGGGCCTGTAAGTCATGTACCAGGAGGGCCCGCTGCAAGTAAGTGAGTGCCTGCATCCGTATCTGGCGTCGGGCATCACAGCACAGCCAGGCAATACCTGCGAGAGAGGGATTCAGGGCAAAGCCCACAGGGAAAGTATCACATCCCTACTTCCCCAGTCTAGGGTGAAAAGTCCAATGAAGATCAAAGACACTTTGGAGGAAAGAAACAAAGAAAGAAAGAAAGAAAAACAAGATAGAAAAGAAAAGAAAAAAAAAGGAAAAGGATTGTACTTATTCCAGGCCACAGACTGGGAATCTGCTGTCAGGTCCAGAAGTAAGCTGGCAGCTAACTCATGCTAAAGATACCTTTCTGGATCTCATCCAAATTCTTTTTCAATTACAGCAGACCCTAAAAACAACCTCCGTCTGCTTTCTGCACTTAGTTCTTGGCTTCTCAACTTTCCTGAGCGCTGCCATTATTTTGGATGTGTCTCCGCTCACTCTCATCACAAGGGGATGGCTTTACCCTGTAGCAAAGGACACCAGCAGTTGGACCACAGTGTTCGGGAATCTGCTTCGATTTTCCTTCCTGTTGTCTCTAGATGGCGTTGCTCCTCTGCCCAGGAGCTGTAGATGGTGGCCGCTCGTGTGTGCAAGGTGTGCATGAGGTCCAGGAGCTGCAAGTCAAGCATCACATTAAGCAACACACAGGACTTAAATTTTTGTAGCAACCCTGGTTCTCTGCTCTTCCCCAAACCAATGTGAAAAGGCTCACAGCTACTCAAGCCTGCTTCCCGTATGTACATAACCATACACAGCTAGGGAGACGGTGGCAGCCCTGCTGTCTGTGCCCTCCCTAAGTGGTCAAGTGCCAGGCATCTTCAGCCAGATTTGTGTCAGTTCAGTAGCCATGTCAGTCCCACCTTCAAGGAACAGCATCCCAATCCTGCCAGAAGAAAGATTGGAAGCTTTCCTGGCACAGAGCACTGACTGTCCCAGGCAGAGGGAGAAACCTGGTGATTCGGCTATGCTGTCCAGGGACAATTCTCTGCGACTTTTCTTTTTTTTTCTTTTTTAAAAAAAAGCATGAAGCACACGCAAAGCCCCCTCAGAACAGTCCGTATGGGAAAATGACAGCATTCTAGTCACTTTACTACTGAGCTGAGGCCCAACACCCTGGCAGTCAGCAGGCCTGTGCCTCCACACCTTTGAAGTACCAGCTGTAGAGAGAAATGACTCCCTCAATCCCAGTGCTCTGTACTTGAAGTCCCAGTACCTCAGCCCACAGGGCTATCCCCTCTCCACAAGCTCAGATGCCCTGTCAGACTCCCCACTAAGCCCACCTGAACCTCATGCCTCCAAATGTCTTTGATTTATATCCATCTTACCTACTAGTGACCCACAGCGCCAGACCTCATCCTTGCTTTTCAGAGGACTTCTCTCTCCACTGCTATTCTGCTTTTGCCTGTCTGAACAGCAGTCCTTCTCTTTCACTGCAGAATCACACGCTGTCACCAGAGCCACCCTCTATCACCCAATGTCCACTAACCCAGGATCCAGCCCCCCCGCCACCTCATCCCATGGAGAATCCCAGTGACTCTCTAGCAAGGCCCTGAGAACGGGAAAGGAGAGGAGGAAATCCTTGCTATACTTACGTCCTGACTAACCTGTAAAGACACAGTGTGGTAGCTGGCAGGGATGTTCTCATCCTCGTCCTCATCACTGTGTGTGTGTGCCTGGTGCTGGCTCAAGACCCTTGATCGTCGTGTGGAGCTCTCCTTTGGCTTTTTTTTTAACCGACTGGATTTACTGTCGTACCTGTGGCTCTTCCCCCTCTTCTCCTGGGACTTGTAGCCTAGAAAGGCAGCAACATACCATATACACACTTTACCACAAAATGGTCTGCCTTTCAAGACACACAGCAGCCACCTTTTGATACCCACAGCGGAGGGCCCTGCCCTGTGAAGTGACAACTACCCATTGGAAGAGGTATCCAGCACCCCTCAGAAACAGCCTGCAGCAACAGCTACTACTGCTACCTCCGCACCAGTTACAGATCTCCCCTCCATCTCAGAGACAGGAATAAGGTCCCAGCTGCCAGCAGGAGCCAGGACACTTTTCTCCCAGCAGAGCATCTTCTGGGGGTTTGGGGCTGTTCCCTGCCAGTGTACTTTACACTTCTTGCTGACTGGCCGCCCCAAGCCCAGCACTGATTGTCAAACCAAAGGCCATCTTACCCCCGTTCAAGCTCGCCTCCACAAAGATGCGGATGGTTTTGACACAGAGCTCGAAGTTCTCAGGTGTAACGTGGGCAGCATCCCGCACAATGAAGGACAGGGACTCTACGCACTTCATGAGAGACTTTGTGTCATGTGGGCCCAAATCCAGACCCACAGTCAGGCTGTACTGGTTGACAAGCGGAGACGGCCCCAGCCTGCTGAGCCCAGTAGTGGATCTGGAGGTGTCGATGTCATCTTTCCCCACCTGCAGGGCACAGCAAGAGGGTGGCAGGAGATGGTAGCATAACAAGCAGCACCTCATACACATGCTGAAAGGGCCTTCCTTCTGAAGCCAACAGGATACTACAGAAATGTTACCATTTCCCTTTCTTCCTCATTTGCCTCCAATCCTTCTCCTCACCATCTGTACCTCATCCCCATCCTCCCTTTACATTGTCAGCTCACCTTAGCTCTCTTCTACTGTCTTATTCTTTCTCTTCCTGCCACACCCTCTGCCCACAACCATGCCAGGAGTAGCCTTCTTCAGGCACCGGAAGCCTGCTGGCTACTCACCACTAGCCAGCCACTGTTCATGACGTCCACATCTGTCACGGAGCGATGCATCTTGCCTGGCTTCCCATGGTCTGTGTACACCTCCGAATCAGAGGTGTAGCCACGGTCCAGGCTCATGTCACTTGGATGATAGGAGGAAGAGACTTCACTGTCCGACTGAGCACCTTCAAGACAAAAGGCGTGGGTTTTAGATCAAAGTCAAATCAAGAACTCAGAAGAGCAGCTGTGGATAAGGGAGAAGCAATCCAGATTAGCATCAGTTAGAAATCGCTTGTGGCCCCTGGAAGAAACTGGGCCAGGCCTCTCCTCCCGTGAGAGGAGGAGCAATTGTGACAGGAGCATGCACACGAGACAGCAGGAAGCACACATCTTTGAACACAGTTTCTCCTCCATAGGTATGTTTGGCTTTCCTCTTCAGAGGGAATGGGCTTTCCATCCTCTGCTATGTCACTTGTCAGCCTGATTGGATTTTAAAAGCGCAAGAAGTCTGATGCTTTGACCCTGGGGGAAGAATCAGTTGTATCACACACTTTAAGAACTACTGGAGGTGCTGGGTTCAGCCAAGATGACTCCAAAAGCGCAACACAGAGTGACATGACTGACGTAGGGCCTCTGGGGTCACTCACCTCCACTCTAATACTGGTAAAGTCTCTCATGAACAGCAATCTACATTAGCATGTTCCACACCTGTCAGATCTACCTTCTTTCACCTTTAGGATTACCTGAAATTTCACATGTACATGTCCCAAGCACAGAAATCTTTGCAAGAGCCAAATTTAAGTTACTGATACAATGTTATTTAGACGCAAAAATTCATTCTCTTCATCATTTAATATTACTTAGAAACTCACCAGCAGAGGCAGACTTGCTGTGAACACAGCGCACCAAACATTTTCAGGAGGTAAAGAGAGCTAATGTTCTGATGTGCAAGGTGCCACATCAGGTAGTTTGCTCAATCAGCAAAGACAGAAGCATTAAAAATAATAATAAAAAACCCCAAACACCAAAAACGGGGTGGGTGGGAGAAGACAGCACAGCATTAGCCCCAAAGACAAAGGCCACAGGGGTTTTGCAAAATCAGGTTTGTCCCACCTGTCTAGCACAAAGCATCAGGACCTAGCAACGAAGTGCTAGAAAAGCAAAGAGGAAAATGAAGGCTTCCGAAAAAGTCTTGCCTTGCTGTTTGCTTTAAAAGCCTGAAGCCGTCAGCCTCAAACACATTGCCAGCTGACTACAGTGAAACAGGAACAGTTTGCTGAAAAGACCGTCTTTCTAACATAGTCAAGAGAAGTGGAAAACAGTGGGTTGGTCTTGTGGGAATGGTTCAGGCACTCTGAACACAAGTGGATTTGGAAATCGAATTTTAAAGAACAACTCCCTTTACGAGATCCTTAAATGGGGACAGAAAAGAGTCAGTCCCACCAAAGGAGCAAGTATGACAGGAACAACAGCTGAGTTTACATTACACACCCAGATGAGAGATTAAGGCTCTATTACCCAAGGCACTAGACCACAACCAGCAGAAAACACTCCTTGGGTAGAGCGAAGACCTTCTACAGCTGCTATAACTGATATCAGTTTTCCTCCCACTGCTCTCCCAGGGACTAGCACCTGGACTGCTGCTTACGGAGTAGGAAGAGATGGCATACTAGAGACAGGGACAGACCATGGAGTAGGAGTGAACAGCAGGTGCTGGTCTTTAATCTTGCTAATGTAGTTTAATATCATCTTTGTTTTCTTGCAGTCCCCTTTGCTAATTGAAAAGCTTGAGGAAGCAGCTGCTTATCTGGCAGGCAGGCATCAGATTTCCTAGCAAAAGCTGGCCTGTCTTACCTGTGTCGTTATCTGCCCTTGCTGTAACCTGCAGCGCTGCAGGCGGCTTCACCCCAGACCCAATACACTCCAGGAGGGTGAAGAGTGTGTACCAGTCATCCCCGGAGTGAATGTTGGCAGCATTGGTCTTCAGGAGTTCATGGAGGCCGTAGGCAACCTCATGGCTAACTCTGGACAGAACATTTGGCTTCATCATGAGCAGGATACGTAGTGAGAGGAGAACCTGGCCAGAGAAGGAGACAAAAATAACAGATCCTATTATTTACATTCATGCTCCAGCAAAGTCCCCCCTCATTTATTTAGGGCTACTTACAGCTACTGTTTGTTGTTAGCTGCAGCACAGACAGGTTAAATGTGGGTCCACCCAACAGCAACTGGTTTCCTGTGTTCCCAGGCGTAGCCACAAAATCTCAGTAAATGACTTTCAAAAATCCCTTACCTGCACGCTGATTTCTTCCCGACGAAGGAGCCGAATTGCCAGTCTCAGCAGTCCCACCACTGCCCTCTCCACCAAGAAGCAGAACTCCATCGCATGGACACAGAGATGATAGAGGTGGTCTCGGACAGTTTGCCAGACACAGGTCACACGATCTCTAGCCACAGCAAGGAGGAAGGAAAGGGTAGGATGAAAGGAGATGAGACAAGAGGGGTCCAGCTACCTCTCCCAGAACTCCAAACCACCCAGTATTTCTTCATTTCAAAGAAAAACTCCAACCAGGAGATATAAGAACAGACACATAGAAACAACAAAGCCATCAAATTTCTTATTTACTTCATTACTTGCAAAGCAATCAGGTGGAAGAATTCTCCCTCCAGAGTTTGGTTTACGTTCTCCAAATCTCAGAATATCAAGCAGTAATTCATGGGCGAATAGCCCCTCTGTTTGCACATGCTAGAGTGGAATTGTTAAGCCCTGAAATTACAGCCACATGCTGCTTCAGCTGGCAAATCAGCACATAAGGAACTCATTCCCCGGACCCAGGCAGCAGCTGCAGTAAAGCAGGGACATTTACATTGAATCTGCTTGCATTTCAAGGCCATACCTATTCTCTAGCACAATCCTCAGAAGCATCTCCAAGCAGAAAGCAGCATCCTCTTCATCGTATGTCTCCTCATCAGGAGTCACAGAGATCAGAGCCTAGAAAAGTCAGGAAACGTTTATGAATCACAAGCCCCCAAAACTGGGGAGCCAACAAGTGAGGCCCAACAGAATGTTTTGAGTCTGGGAAAAATTGCACTCCACTGTCTGGTGAGGTCATGCATAGTCTATCGAAAATACATTGGATAGAGGTCAAGCTAAATATACAGAAAATTACATATTTTTTTATTATGTAAGATGCAACATGAACTTCAAAGATGTTCAACACTGAAAAGTTTCTCAGAGAGGAATTCTGAAAGCCAGCAGCTTCTTGCTAAGAACATGGCAAGCACAGAAAAACTAGGCATACCTAGGAATGACTACAAATAGTGGAATTATTCCTATCAAGCCATCAGCTTGCATGTGAAGGGAGAATTCCTGACATAATAGGGGTAAGAGCAAAATATTCTCCTGGAACTGAGATGACACACAAAAACTGAGTCACCACTTCCCCATGTGGGTCAGCAACATAGCGGCCTTTGTGTGATCCAAACAGCAAGTTCTGCTTTAGCCGTTTTAAGAATTGTTCTTTGGGGTTTACTCACTTATCTTTATTTCAAAACTCAATACTTATTCTTCTGAACC
The DNA here is from genome assembly GCA_013399095.1 of Psophia crepitans. Classification (NCBI taxonomy): domain Eukaryota; kingdom Metazoa; phylum Chordata; class Aves; order Gruiformes; family Psophiidae; genus Psophia; species Psophia crepitans. Next base: position 104,546 of record VWZZ01000863.1, on the reverse strand, counting down.
TCTGCAGCAAGCCTTGCTAAATAAACCTTTCCTTTGTTTCAGCACAAGTCTCAATACTGTCACACACCCTCTTGGTGAAGCCAGTGAAATGCAATGGCAGCAGCGTGAAAGGAATTAGGCAACACATACTGCCAGCCCATGAAGCATCCCTGCAAGGGTTCCACTGTACTACTTGCTTTTGGAAATGGTGAGCAGCAGCCAGACTCATTCCACATCCAGGAATGGTCTCAAACTCCACGCTAGCTTGAGAAGCTACTACCAGAGCCCGGTAAGTAACTACCCTCCCCCAGGGAGATGAGCCTCTCTAGCCCAAAGGCCAGCGAGTCCAGCCTGACAACATGTCCCGCAGCAGCCAGGTACCACACGACCTAGGGCCACACAGTCAGATATTTCTGTACAGCTTTTGACTCTGAAGTGACCTTTTAGAATATGCTCATTAGGCACCCAGCACACCAGAAAAGATGAAAAAGCATAGCCTAAAGCTCCTACAAAGAGCTACATGTATTTTCAAACACTTACCATGACTTCCTCAAGGCTGTTAGAATGCATTCCACAATTTAATGTCTTCCTCTACTGCTAAAGCAGTTGTGGCTGCCAGCACAGAAGTTAGATGTAACAGCTGAACTAATGACTTGTTTCATATCCCAAATAGGTCCAAGACCTCCTTTGGGCACAGAGCAGCTAGGCGAGTCCACAGCACATACCCATGATCATGCATAGCATACTTGTTCCATCACCAGTCCAACCCCTTGCCCAATCTCTCTCTCACCTTCATGAGCTCCTGGAGGGATTCAAGTTGGAGGAATTTGCTTTCTGTGATCAACTTCTCAGGATCACATTGCTGCAAAAGGCAGAAAAGACTACTGTGCATCTGGGGCATGGGGAAGGCATACAAACAGATCCTCCAGAAACACAGCTTGTTTCCAGAAGAGATACAGATAGTGGCTTTAACACAATTACCTGGAGGAAAACTCCTGCCAGCTATTTCAATTCTTTAACATCAATTACATTTAACAGACCTGATCTGTGCTAGACAGATTTTAACAGGTAACTCCTCTGTCCCCACACTGCTCAGACCCCAGGTTCAGATTTTCTTGGCACATTAACACTGTCTTTGAAAATATTAGAATTTTGAGAATTTAGGGCTGTGATGTCAAGGGCAGATCCCAGCCTCTTGTGAGGAATTGTTCCTGTTTTCATGTGTTACTACATTTGTGTGTAACAACACGTAAGACCCTTTAGCTGTCAATAGATACACTCCACTGTAGTTTCTTACCATTCCCAAGTCCTCTGGAACCTGCAATACTGCTTAGAAGCCTGTATATTTAAGCTTCTCTTGCATGTTATCCACATAGCGCTGTCACCACAAACAAAAGCAGGTTCTTTTACAGCCCATATGTTACCTTTATGCATTCCAGAGCTGCTCGCTTAGCTTCCTGTGTCTCTGTAGATGGCCCTCTCATACCAGATTGCTCCGTCCCACTGAGGGTGAGCCAGCTAACAAAACTCAGCACTGTAGATTCACCACTGCAAATCATAAGACACCAGCATCAGTGAGAAAACAAGAATCACATTATGCTTATCCAGCTTTGGTACAAAAAGGACTGCCCGGGCATCGACACCACTCACCGGTTAGATGGTGTCTCCTCACGTTGCAGGTAGATTTTGCCATTAGGATCAACAAAGTCTTCAACCTGGAAGACAGACCAGAACATGTATATGATCAACTGTCTGCTTCTTTGCAGCCTTCACCCCCAGCCCCGTAATGTTTGACTCGGTGATGAAACACTACACCCAGCCGCCCATGTGTAGGCAGTCAGCCCCAGCTCTTCACCCCCTCACTCCAGTAAAGTGTCACCGCCACCAGGCAATACCAACACTGTGCTCTAATACTTCATGCCTATAAGCATGTCCCTCTTCTGCATAACATTCAAAATCTGTTCAGGTAAAATGAATGCTGAGAATTTCTCAAATCCAACAAAAATATGAGAAAAAAATGACAGCTTAGAAAAGAAGCTGGAGCCTGCACATAACTTGAACACTACACCTTTCGCAGGCTTTCTAGTTCTGTACATACTTTACCAAAGTCAGGCCTCTGCAAGAGGACTCTCCTCCTTTTTGAAGTGGTTCTATGAAAAGCCAGCTTCCCACTCCCCCCACTCTTCAATTACCCGTGGGCTGGCTATTATTACCTCCACCATGGCCTTGGGCAGCAGCTCTGCTCGGAAAAGCTGTAGCATGGCCTCCATGATGTTTTTCCAGCCCTCCCGCAGAATGTCACCATGGCGATGGGCCAAGTGAAACACAGTCTTTGCTGCAATGTGGGCCTTGGGATTACTTCCAAAAACAGTGGGCAGGTTCTCAATAGACTGCAGGAAAGAAGAGGGGGTGGCAATCAGTCAGCAAGAGATGTTTTCAACACAAATTAGGGCAGACTGTTCAGAACCGGTTACAGGAAAGACAACAATTCTATGTATGATGCTCAGATAACTCCGCAGCTCATATTCACTTTGCACAAAAACAAGGACAAGATGGCTTACCTGATACAAGCTGAATCACTAAAGCACCTAGACATAAGCTCTCCAAGAACAACAACAATACAGAACGCTTTGAAACTGCTTGCTGAAAACTCACTTACACTAATTTATTCTGCTACATGAACTCATTCCAGAATCAAAGCCTTCTACAAAGAGTACCACATCTCCTCTGGTAACAGTGAATACTCCACTCTACTGTTAGGGAAGGAAACCATGGCCAAAAGCATTACTGACTTGCAAGGCTACTCCTTCCATTACTTAACAGCAAGATTCAAAGTAAGAGTGACAAACCCTGACATACAGTCTCTGCCAATAATTGCTGGATCACAATTCCTCGTAATCTGTTCAACGCACTCACAGCTTTTCAAAATAGAAAAAGCATGCTAAGGCATTTAGATCAACCAAGTATATTCTGCCAATACAAGAAAAAACTCAGCAATCATGTGAGCTGCATCAGACAGAGTAACATGCTCCACGTCTCTGCAGTCACTTAAGCTCATTGCAATGTTCCTTTTGAATGGCTTTGCCATTCTCCTGCTTGTGTGGACAAAACCCATACTTGGTCCTTCATCAAGGAAGGAGAGAGAAGACAGGAGATAGGATGGATTGAAAATGTGGCTCTTCCAATCTCAGACCTGAAGTTCGGAAAAACTAGCTCTTCCTCCAGCCAGACTGCTGGCAAAACTATTATCGAAATGGGTCTTTGATCCAGAGGTGAACTCCATTATAAGCACCAATCCGGAATTCTGGCAGAAATGTGACAACCGATTTGTTTTGCCCATTGTTGCTATGGTGAAACCACATGAACACACACGTCACTGAAGTCTCAGAGTGCAAACAGCAATATGCCTGGTTTTGCCCTGTGGCAACAAGCCACAACCACCAAATCAAAACACACAGGGGTTTTGCTACTACTTACACACTCAGTCATACAGTATAAGTCTTAACTGTGGTTCAACAAGTGGGGCACTTGCTCTTCTCAGATCCCTTAATCACCCTCCATCTTCCTTTCCATTCCTCTTCTTTCAATCAGCATGGCCATGCACAGCAATTGCGATGCTTGGAGAGGATGCCTGACTACCAGGATGATCTGACCTGGGCTGTGACTAGCAGCTAAGTGACACTTCAGTGTTCTTCCCTTGCTTTCTAACAGTTGCTCTTTGTTTTGTCTCCTCAGCCTCTGAAGACAGCCCCTCCTTCTCCCCTTCCACCAGACTGTCTCTCAAATATTTGTTCAGTTGTCATATTCCACTCTGTCTCCAAGCCTTACAGGAATTTAGGACAGCAGAAAGTAATTGGTGTACTTGGAATCTGGCCAAAGATAAGAACTCACAGCCTTCTTCAAAACCAGAAGCCCCTGATTCTACGTCATCACCGAAAGACATGCTTGCTTAATTTACACAGACCTTGGACTGCTCCAGATTCCAGTCTCACAACTAGATGGGATGCAGCTGGCAATAGCTGGTGCCTCTGAGGGCTTAGTCTAGTTGCTTCTACTGTGTAAATCTGTGTCAAACAGTTGTTTCATGGCAGACATTCCTCTGCTTGTGTTATCTATTGGTAGTCTTGAAGTCTGGTATGCCTGGAGAGGATCAAGTATTTCATATCTACTCTTGTGAGCTGTGGAGGAAGAGGGAATCTAAAGCAACTCCATCACATGGGATTTCTTTGTCTTTTAATAGCCAACGTGGTACTTTTTCACTGCTACCAATGCCAGAATGCAAGTGACACAAAACACCCAGTCCAAACAATCCATTTCCCTGCAGCCTAATTCCATCAACTGGACGAACTTGCAGATTATTCCCTTTCTGCTATCCCTTGAAAGGATTTAAAAAAAAAAAAAATCACCTGTCTTGAACTTTTTACTCCCATTCTTTTAGTCTTAAATGATCTTGTTTCCCTTTTTTTGTATGTGTGGCCATTCTATTCTGCTCCCTGTGGGTCTTGCACTAGTTCCCAGAGCAATGCTGTGAGATTCTTTGCAAGTTCTGACCCTTTAAAGGAGTTGCTGTTGTCTTCTCCTTAGCACAAAGCATGGTCTCCCACACGCTGTCTATCAAACACCTTGGGGAAAAACAGGCTGATGCTGTAACAAACAGATTGGGGGCTGGGGGGGGAGGCAGAGAAGCTTACACCAACCACTGTACCTTGAATTTATTCTCACAGCACAATCCACAGAAATGATCTTTAGGGCTTGCCTAAAGCTGATCGTCTTACCAGACTCCACACATCAACCAGCAATTCAAAGCATTTGTTTTTCTAACTCCTTTATGCTGGGTGGAGGCACAGCCTCTGCACTTTGGAAGAACAACTCACAAAGCAGTCCCTCTTGGCACCACGTAAGCCCTATAGCTAAATATTCACTAGCTGAAATGCATAAACTTGCTTGGGATCACGGATAATCACTGTCGTGATTGCAGAGAGATCTCAGTCTCCTCAGATCAAGTAGGCGGAATAAACACTTCTACATCATGGCATTCTGCTCTGCAAACTGCCACTTGTGACTGAGTAGATGGAAATTTGCACATCTGAACCTGTCCTGTGGAAGTCCCATTTCACTGCACACTTTTCACTGCCTCCTCCAGAAAATGCTGGGCTGGGCTGATAGATACATACAAATGCTGTGATAACTAAAGTAAGCAAATATTACTGTGTAACAGAGGAAGAGATCTCTGAAACACTAAAAGCCATGCTGCTTTCCCCTCCTTTCAAACTTACCTCACTGCTGAGGGCCGTAAACTTGCAGAGAGAAATTATGAGATTGTCAAACACATCACTAAGGCCATAGTGAGCGGAAATCATCGCGCATTTCCTGGGGAAAGAAGAAAACAAAAATGATGTAGTAAGTCAGCACAGACAAGTTTGTCCACAGGACAGCAAATCAGCCAGCCTCTCTGTTGACATTTTAGACATTCCTCTCCATACACTCATAACAAATGCTGATGTATAAAAGTCTGCTATTATCCATCAAATAATCTCAATCCTCATCCATAGATCCTCATATTTGTCTGTGCTGATGCAAAGATCACTTTAATGAAGTGAGTCTGAACAGACAGACCACTTCCACAGGAGAAAATATACCTAATCTCCCGTCTTGACATAAGAGAGGGTTGCTGAGATTGGTGGTAGTGTTGAGCAGTATATTAACAGAGCTTTAAAACTATGCTTAAGACATCATTTGGTCTGAATCTAAGCATGACCAAAGATTGTTCCAACACAGTTTCTCACAGACAGCAAGTTCCTTTTGAGAACAGGTCATCTGGAAATGAAAAAAAAAAAAAAAGGAAAAAAAAATAATCCCCTATCCAATTTAGCCACAGCTATGGCCTCATACACAGGAGAGTTTTTGATCACATACAGGGATTTTGGAAGCATCATTGTGCACGTTAAGAGTGACTTTTTCCCCTCAATTCTAAGCAGTGCTGCTATGTCAGCAGGTCTTTTAAATGTAATCAGGCTGGAGCTTAAGAATACATACCCCAGGCACTTTGATTTATTACAATAGAGCAGCCAAGCCAAACAGTGAGTGGCAACCAAAAAAGGCCAAGATAGGATGAATCAATACAAAGGACAGAATAAAACTAGAGGACTGTAGGTCACAATAAAACGCTTTTCTTTTGCTAGGAAAAGTAACAGTTCTTTATTTACTGTGATGTCTCTAGCAGTTAAACAGGAGATGCAATGGACATACTTTAACTCTTCTGGGTCTTCATGAATGCAAGTGTTACCTGAAACCAGAGATAGCCTTCTGGATGATTGTTTCTTCTAAGCTCTTGTCAAAAACATAAGAAAGTGCTGCAATGGTTGGCCCCCATGTCATGGTGAAGAGATCATGGTCATAGCTTCCAGGAGGCACGTGAAGAAATATTCCCTCATCAGTGGCACCACGATGTAGCAGGACATTCCAGATATAGTTTTCCTTCACAAGGCCCGTCTGTTCTTCTGGCATCACTATCTCGTCATTTCTACAAGAGAGGAAGGCAGAAAGGTTGAATTTTTCATTTTGAGCCAAACCTAACATTTACACAGTGCCTTTCATTATATGGTCCCAAAGTTAAGTGATACCTACTCTGGTGTGATTTTGCCAGCTCCTGAAACATTCTATTTCCCCAGACCTGCCTGCTTCCCCTGCCCTTCTTTGATATCCTGGATATACAGCCTGGTGGCTCTCAGCAGCACCTAGCAGTAACCACGTAAGGATAGTACTCTGACACTACAACTGCAAAATGCAACACATACTGCAGTTAAGTTACAGGAAATTTTGGACTGCACACTGGCATAGCTGTACTCCCCTTCCCCAACTCCCACCCCTTTAGAGTGCTCTGTGTATCTTACTACTTCCAGATAAAAAAAATACTAAATTGTTATACCACTGCAGTCAACAGTAGGCTTAAGCACCTTTGTAGCAGAATGCAAATATATATTCTGCCGAAATCAAGTATCAGAGAGACAATTAGTACAAAATTAAAGATAAAACAAGAAACCAAATGTATGATTGGTGATTCCAGACCAAGGTACCACAGCTCCTTACTCTAAATGGATTAAAGCTATATAATAATAAAACAGTTATGATTAATGACAAGTAGTACTTGCAAGCCTAGGTTAAAATACATCAAGCCTGAATATATACTCACTAGATTTGGGTAACACTATACAAAAGACAACCCTCTGCAAATGACCACCTAATTGAACAAGAGTCTCAAATCTACTAATAACAGTAGACTGCAGCCAATCTGAAAAGTAGAGGTCTTTTTGCAACAATCAAAAAAATAATGTGCTTCAGTTGGCAGAGAAGCAATTTTCATATGCTAACAACGACTATAAAAAACCCCTCTTGATTTATGCATAAGAAATAAGCTCTTCGTTTCAGCTGCCTGCATATTTTGAAAAGAGCAATCATTACTGAGATTATACAGGAAAATATGTTTGCAGTCAGTGTATTTTTTTTAAGAATCTGTATTTGCTTAGTATTAACAGAAGCAAGTGAATGGTTTACTTGGAAAGTCTCAGGAAATAAATTGTGCTCAAAAGTGAAATGGTGAGATCTTGAAGAGACCATGCACTACTCTACAGATTACAGTCTGATATTTTTCCACCCTGAATATTATGAAGAAAACAGTTCCTCAATCTCAACCATGACACTGGGGCAATCTGTCTGAGATGGAGCAATACTGAAATGATACACCAATTGGGTTTGAGCCACAGAACATACTGACAAGGCTGAACTATCTGGTGAAGGGAGAACAGAGGGGAATAGACTGGGACAGATGCAGTTGGTAACTGAAAGATACGAGGATATTCTCAGGGTACTACTCAAAACATTAAGAAAACCCTCAGGGGAGAAAGGCCAATCAAAACTAGAGCTCTGTTTGAAAGCTAGAGTTACCTCCTGAAGAGTCACTAGATTTTCAGTACAGGCAGCATCCCTACCTTTCTGGAGAAGGCTCAAAAGGGAGGGTGGGCAGCCTATCCACACCGCCCTGCTTCCAGCCCGAGCCACTGCCTGCCACTGCAGACTGAAACCAGCTGAGAGTCGGAGTGGCATCCTGTCTCCTCAGAGATGTAATCTTCTCAGCTTCAAATTGGTTGGGCCTGGATAGGCTAGATTTCTGAGCTATTATTGAAGCTCCCCACCTAGAGCTAGTCTGTGCACAAAAGGGCCTGAGACACTAGGAGTTTTCCCAAAATACTGGTCAGTGTGCCAAGAGCTTCAGGGGTGGCAGAAGAGATTAATGTAGACAACAGCCCCATATAAAGAGCTCAAAAACAGAACATAAGAAACTGAGACCTAGACACATTACATCAGGGCATCAGTGCTGTCCTGGGAATGAGATACTATCTCAAGCACTACAGGAAGTCTAAAGGCCTGGTCTGGAGAACAGAGCCTTCTTAGGCACAGCATTTCATGTGTGCCGGTCTTGCTCAGCCATTCTTTCGCATGTTGATAAAAGTAATATATTTAACTTTAGCTTAAGCTTTGTGAATTAAAATACCATAGCAAGAATTCAAAAAATACAAATCCTGAGCAATCACTGTGACAGGCTTGTCACCACAGCCCCACATGGAGCTGGAAGTTGGTCTGAGACAAACAGGCACGTGGATCAGTGAGTCTCTCTCCAGAGTTCTCACAGACCAAACTCCTCTATAGTTTGCTCTCTGCATACAAAGAGATGATGGGCTGATTCTTACTTGATGGCATGGTACATGTCTTCCAAGATGTCCTGTTCAAAGTCTTTGCCTCCATTCACACCTTTCAAGTTCTTCCGAAACTCCTGAAAAAAGTTACACCAACATTAACTCCTAATATCCAGCTTTAACTGCTTGGCGAGGATCAGTACTCCACTTGTTTCTCATGGGACCAGAAGGAGATTTTCCTGTGTTCTTTAACATGCAACCTCAAAGTTCAAAACCTAAATGCTATTCTTAGTGGCAGTAGTGTGCTGCAATCCCTGTCTCTGCTCACAAGGAAAGAGCAGAGACACAACATAACACATGCCCAGCTGAGACTGGATATCAGAACAACAGGTCTGTACCACCACTGCATTGACGTTCACAGGATGAGAGCTCTCTAGAAGTCCACAGCAGTTCAACAATCTCCTCATTCTTACTATGTCTTAGGACACAGTTTGCTCATGCACACATAAGCCTCCTGGCAAACTTGGCAAGTTGTCTACTAAGCTCGTATTTCTTCAGACTGCCCTTGCCCACAGCTCCCTCTCCAACTGTACTCAACTTCAGTGCTGCACACCAGCTTACTGAGTGATGAACGCCAGGGAAAAAACCAGAAAATGCTGTTGAGATAAAAACAGGTCCTACATTGCTATCAAAACCAGAGAAGACAGGTGCCTACACTGGTAACACCCACCTCCAGAGTCATTGGGACGTTCTGCTTGCGGACATTATGGTTGTGCTGGTCAGTGTTCAGCATAATAACTGCATAGGCCAGGGCAAAGCAGGCATCACTATTAGCAAATGGGGACCCATTTGATTTCTGAAAAGCAAATGTATGCACAAATGAGTCCTACAGAAACAGCAGTATCAGTGACCCAAGACAGCCATTCTCCTACCCATGGTACTGATCATCTCTGGGGCAAACCAAAACCCCAGGCTTTGGCTCCAGCTTCCAAAAAGCACCCCAGAAATCTGTGTGCCACTGTTCTCTACAAACCAAAAGCTGCTGCCTGTAGGGCACAGTAAGGTTATTACATAGGCAGGTGGATCTGCATCACGGCAAGCAGACACACAAGAAGGGTAGAAAGCTCAAAGCTGCATTCTATCAACTACACACCCTCCAATGTTCTGTGAAGGCTTCCAACAGCCTCTGGATTACAGGTGCCTCTCCTGGTAATCTGAAGGCCTCTAGATAAAGTCGTAAAGCTTCATCCAGCCTTAAACCTTGGAAGCTGAAAGTCCTGCAAGAAGAATGAAATGCAATGAGAAACTGAAACAGGCTGGGAAAGGTAGGATAAACTTACTGACTACAATCTTGTTTGTTTTAGTGTTAGAATACCAGATTTCACAGAGAACAGGGAGTAGAGAGGGAGGGGTGGCAGAAGAAATATACCAGAA
>VWZZ01000863.1:5858-94412 GCA_013399095.1 Psophia crepitans | reverse complement strand
AAGAGAACGAAAAAAGAGAGCATCAACAATCCTACAGGTGATTACGTATGTAATCATCTCTCCAGTCTTCACAGAGACTAGCTCTACTGAAAGGAGCTCGAGTATCACTCTATTATATGTATCTGAGCTGTTACCACATGGAAGAAACGCACAGAATTAAGGCATGGCGGTACACAGAGAACCAAGCGATGTAAATGCAATGCTTCCAGGAACTACTGTTCTACTGCTTTTTTGGTTTTTTTAATCACCAAACTCTTAACTTTCACCCTTTCCTGATTAAAGGGGTACAGAAAGATACTCACCCAACAAAGCTTTCCAGCAAGTCTATGTTCTTACGGTCGCTCACAAATTCGCCAATCATCTTTTTGTCCAGGCGAGGATTTTCCCGTAGCCACCTGGCCACCTCATTGTTGTCGATGGGGGTGGCAAGAAGGTTCTTCTCCTGCAGGAACTGTATCCCTTTCTTTGGCTTTTGGTTGAACTGCTCTGTGCCAGTTATCAGGAGCTGAAGACGACATTGAGATAATTACAAGCTTGAAGTTCTTTCTTTAGATTGTTCTTGGCACTTGAACCAAAAGCAAAGTAGGAAATAGATCAGCCTCAGCATGATCAAGTGTATTGCAGTGCGTAATCCAGCAAGGCGAGTAACCAAGGCCAGAAAACGTACGTTCCTCACAAAGATTCACTATCAAATAATACTGGACAGAGCAAGCATGAGCTGCTGTCTTTGAAAAGCTTTGACATTTCACCAAGCAATTAGCTCTGCTACACCAAATGCCTCACCCGCTCTAGTATGTAAACAGGGCAGAGGAAGGTCTCTGATGAACTCCAGACATGTGGCAAGATCAACTCTACCCAGTTACAACAACACTGCTCCATGCCCTCTTCTGCCCCCTCTGGCTCCAGGCTCTATCTCACTGCCAAGAGACACGCAGCAAGAATCCTTGGCAGTTATTCAGCAGGTGCAAGGAAGAAGTGCTGCAAAAGCTTCAACTAAGAACCAGAAACCATTCTGCTAGTGAGACATGGTCCCAAGAACATCTGGTATTCCAGCATGACAAGGCTATCTGTAGGCTAGGAAGAGCAGGTAGATTTTTGGTTTTGAAAAGTAGTCAACTACTGTGTTCTGCCTGATTCGAATTTTAGGAAGCTAGACTGTACCACAGTCACAGTGTAATAAAACATCTGACTAAGAAAGGGTTAACTGAACGTTCCTGGTGCTGTTCAGAAAAACCAAAAGCACAAACAACTGTATGAACTTTACTAAGGCACCAGAATAAATGTCAGTTCCCTGTTAGCTCCTATCACGATCAAACTGCTAGTGATGACCTAGTGAACTAAATTCGTGACCATCATGATTACTAGCTCCCCTGGGTTTCTCAGTACCTCAGAAGCCACCAGCCCTCTGTTCTCCGCTTTCCCTGCCTGCATGAACATCCTCAAATTGCAGTGAAACACAGACACTGAAATAGCATGGCGCACGCAAGGACCCGGGGGGGGAATAACAAAATAATAGCCATGTGCTGCCCCACTATAAGAGGCCTGAAGGGACTGTATGACACTAGCAGCATTTCTGTTCAGCTGCAAATCCTGCAACCCAAGCCCTAGGGTATTCTATGGACAGGTTGTACTTCTTAAGACCACCTGAAAGGAGACCAGACCGCTGGCAGTTTGCACTCCATTTGTCATCACGTCTGTCCCATGCTTCTGAGCATCTAGTCACTGCCTTTGGAAACATCAAAGAAAACTTCCATTCGAGGCACAATTTGTCTTCTGCTTTTATTTAGCTTTTTTCCTGCTTCCAGCTGTGGTAATGTTTAGTACTTCAGAGGTTAAAGGAAGCAGAATACACTGGTGCCACGTCAGTATCAACATCACTTAAGCTGAATGTTTTGTGTGCCCTGTTTACACACTCAGGATGAAACCATTCGCAGATTTAGGGTCAGGAAAGGATTTTCCCTGGGCAAACTAACAGAGGTTTATGAACATCTTTCTGCCCTCTGCTGTAGTGTACGGCACTGCTCTTTTTCTGGGACCACCTGGAACTTTCTTTAAGGAACTCTCAGCCACTGGCTCTTGATTTCTGCTAACCCCGGCTTCCAGCACAGCAAAGCTGAAGTATTATCAGAGGTTTTCAGTTAGAACAGTGGAAGCACTATGCAAGCTCCCTTCTCAACAATGGACTTTCACATAAAGTCCATCAGCAAAGCCGCCATGAAAGTCAGATTTAATGCAAAGCAAAGGGTTACAAGTTAAACAGTTTGTCATCCTTCTGATAAAGCAAATATGGGAATAAACAAATTGGAATAGCAGGTTAGACTGTTAATTTCTACCACGGGCCTGTCGGTACGCTCCCCATTTACAGGTTTGATTAGGAGTAGGGAACCTGCCCTTTTTGACGAGAGTACCTGATTATCTCCATATAATGCAAGCTAAACCAAACAACTTTTCCATCCAGAAATCAGATGGACCTAGCTTCCAAACTGTGCCACGAAATTTCCTCAAAACCTCTTGCAACTTCTAGCACAACTAAACCGAACAAATAATCATCACTGCTGTCTCTGTAGCATAGCAGGATTTTCAGTGACTGACTATATAATTCTTACCAGCAGAGACTAGAATTGAAATTTTCTGACATATGACCAGTCATGCAAAGCCCACATGGGATAGTAAAGAACAACGCTCAAAGATTCATTTGTACTATATTCCATATCATACCTTCTTTTTGTTCTTAATCTGCATAAGTTCCTGAGGACTTGGAAGGATACAAGAAAATCGAGTAGGTTTCCTGGGGATACTCTTCTCAGCTAGAAGGACAAAGCATCACTACAGTCAAACCTATTCCCAGAGCAGCACTCAGCCCACCATAGTGTCCCACCATAACTTTCAGTCATGGAGTCTTGGTGCAATGTGCTGCCACGCAAATGGCAGTCACACTCCTACTATTCAATTACTACATTCCTCCCACCCGCATTTTCTTCAGCATAAATGCTTAGTACCTCCTTGTCCTAAGCAATTTCAAACATCTGCAAGATCTGATTTTCTGGCTATTTTAACTCAGTACATTACTGATCCTCTGGAGAGCCCTTGACTACCTTAAAAATACTATGCACTGGTATGAATTCCACACACTTTTGCCCTAAAGTGACCCACCAGATCTAACCCCCTCCCAGAAGAAATGCAATAGTTAGTAAGCATATATAGCACACATATAATAAACAAATATTCACTGTGTATCTCCTAATTTTGAGCACACAGTATCTACAGTGGTCTACAGCACAGCAGGATCAGTAAGTGAATGTCACGACCACTCTCAGCATATGCACACTCAGAGCAACAGGGTACCGCAGAGACTATTACCTGTCTCACTTCCTCCTTCTAATTCCATGCAGCCCTCCTTCATCTGGTCAGCCATAAGACACCCACTGGTGGGAGGACATGCCGCAGCTGGCTCTGAGACTGCACTGGAAGATTTTCCCTCACTGAGTACTCTCTCATTATCTGTCAAAGTTTAAAAAAAAAACAACCAAACACAAAACAAAAACAAAATTCACACATAAACAAACTCATAAGCCAAAGAAAAAGCTAGCAACAGAGAAATAATGAACTCATGACTCTAAATCAAACATGTGCTTATTCAAAGGAGTTTCCCACAGTAACTGTGATTCCTCAGTATCCTCAGTATTTTGCCTACACGAAACTCAGGGAATACCCTCCCTCTTGTTGTGACTGCCAGTCTTGATGTGCCCTTTATTACTTCACATGAGGGGTACATTTTAATATCTGTAAATTTTACACATAGCAAGGTTATTAACATCAGTGTGTAGTTACAAAACATGCAAGAGGAAGACTGAAAACATATTTAAGGAGCCTACTATGTCAGCTACCAAAATGAGATCTGCAAGTTTAGCGCAAGACTAAGCTTAATACCAAAATAGCAAAAAAAAAGGGGTCTTACCATTGCTTGTTTCTTTGGTGCTGTTCATGGTTTCTGGACTGGATTTGACAGTTTCTTTCTCTTGTTGATGTATGTTACTCAGCACTTTGGCCTGGCAATGTGCCTCAGTGCTATCTATCACTGTCAGCAGTGATTCCAGAGATAGCAGATGGACAGTATACAACTGTCCAGAAACTGGGAAGGCATTCTGGGAAATAAAATATAAGCATTAGTCAACTTTCATGCCCTTTCCCCCCCACAGCTTGGGAAAGCCTAAAGCATACAACAGAACACCCTAAACTTTTCACACAAAGCTTTCTAACATACACTTAATGGTTTACCTGCTCTGACACTACTAAAGCATCACGGCTATTCTTTTCTCTTCTGCTTCCAAATGTTAAACAGCTACCTTCAACTCTACAAACCACTCACCCGAATCCTGTACCACACCCGTCCTTAAGTTCTGCATCTGTGCTAACCCTTGTGCTGAGGTACCAGCTTCCCCTTCGTACCCGGTCGCTCCCTCCCTCCCTCCCTCCTTCTGTGACCAGCAGCCCCCGGCCCGCGGTTCAGCACCTTGGAGAGCAGCTTGGTGAGCTCCTCGAAGAGGTTGGCGCAGTAGTAGTCACAGTCATAGTTAATGTAGAGCTCAGTCACGAAACTGGGAATCCTCCACAGCTGAACAATGGCTTCCAAAGCCATCTCCTTCATTTCATAGGGCATCTTTGGATTTTCCACAGTGATTATTTCCATCAGCTTCTTGACATACATCTGGCAGAAACATAGGGCAGCTCAGTTTAAGGGAAGAAAAAAGAAAGCAGGACAGTGAATAGCTTTGAGGACTACGGAAACAGACTTAAGCTTCATCTTCCCACGTGACACTCCATCTTTAACGATGGCTCATTCTGAAGGAGGCTGTAGAAAAGGTTGAAATAATTGTACCATTCAGTGCACCTGGACTTAACAGTTCTAGGTAAGCGGTATGAAGGCAGGCAGTGCAGCACACCAGTGTCAAAGACATTTTATTATCCAACAAGAACAGGCCTACACAGCTCACCTATAACCCACAGAGTCATTTATCTTACTGCCTAGTTATATGCATTTAATTGAAGACCAAGAAACTATTTCTAGGCACCCAGCGATACTCAAAAAACTCACCTCCAGCTGGAATTTCAGATGCTCTCTCATGCTCTCAAAGAGAAGAAAGCACACCCTCAGCGAGGTTGCATACAGGTTGAGCCGTTCGACACTCAGTAGCTGCACAAGGAACAAAAAAAACTTTAGGAATTCCAAAGGCCAGTCATTATGTGCTATAAGTAGCAGTACTGTGGCACTGCAGGTGTCACCCGCAGCAGCCTTGAGATCCATGCTTCACCTCCCAAAGCAATGGTATTTCAAAAAACAATCCCTTATTCAACCTCCTGGTCTCACTTTTTGCTAGTGAGGATGAATACACTTAATTCTCTTTCACTTGTGGTAGCACTTTTTCTACTACAATTCTGTTTCTTTGTCAAGTCCACAGATCCTCTTAGTGGAGAAGGAACTTGGGAGAAGACCTGCCTCTGAGATGGCCCTTGCACAGTTAATAGCTTTGTATGCCAAAAATACTGCCTACTACTGAGCTGCATCCACGATTACCTCAAAATCAACTACATCAAAACACAGCATTATCCCACAGTAACATTTCATTCACATCACCTTCAACTTTCTTGGCCCTGATCTGAAGAAAATAGCACATGACAACCTCTGTGGCTTTGCAACAGCACTCTTTCACTGGTGCAGTTCGGAACTCTCACTGCAATACAGCAGAGAGCCTAGCTGAAGACTGAGACCTGCCAAACATCAGAATACTAAATTCCAATAGACTCTGATGCAAATTACTATCTGACTCCCCAGTGCCATATGCCATGCGGGCACAAGCCAGACTCACTTGAAATAGGTGCCGGCACAACTCCTCCTTCACAAGTCCCAAGAGGGACTGGCAGTTTGCAATGGGCGCTGACTCCAGGGCAACAGTTAGCAGCTGCAGCCCCATGTGGATCATCACCTCAGAGTTGTGGCGGTCATGAGGGTTGGTGAGCGAGATAAGAAAGCGGAACAGTTCTCTAATACATGGTAGTCCATATGGGACCAGTGCTGCTCCTAAAAGGAAAATGAGAGATTAGCACTTAACTTTGCTTTTGCTTTTGGCAGGTGCCTAACAAGTGTTACAAATGAAATTGTTACAGACCAGCTGAGGAACAGGAGCTTATAACCCTCTTAGCAGAAAGTGAAACAGAATACTGGAAAGGAGAAAGGACTTCAGCAATGCTGCCCACCTCTCACCTTCTTTTTGGGAAGACTGAGTAAAACGCACTCCTCGGGGATTTACATAGTCCATGTCATGAACTGAGGCAGAGTCAGAATGTTCTGCTACAGATGTGCACTCCTCTAGGACCTCAGGGATAGACTCGACAGAAGCTGACTGGATCTTCTCCTCTCTCAGACTTTCATTCTTCATTGATACCAGTCATTTGAGATTGAAAAAAGCAAAACAAGAGTTAATGTTCACTAGACAAGCTAAAAGAAAGGCTTATTTGTTCACAGTTCCTTCAGAACTATTAAAACTACACAGGGCACTCATGGAAGAGGAGCAGGAAAACAAAATTTAAGAGAAAAGAGCACCTCCAGGTGATTTGTAGCCTTCTCCGCCCTTTCACTTCCACCTAGTTCTTACCTATTTTACATAACTCAAGGTTGTGAGGCTAAGGACTTGACTTTGAATATAATCCTATAACCTATCAGTTCTTACTGCCCCTGAGGTTAGTATTTGGCTCATTTTTTCCATTTTAAATGCTACGTAATTTCAGCACGCTATTTCTATCTATGCCTTCTTAGCATTTTTACCATTCAAAATATCTGCAGCTCTGAAAGGTTCCCTGCACCTCTAATCCATCCTCTCAACAGTATTACTGTTGCAAGGAATGTGGAGACATCACAGGGGAAAACTTCCTGACAAAGGCCTTGGTTCAGGTGCAAATATGCACAAATACCAACAGCTGAATTCCTACAAACTCAAGAAAATTTCTTCACTAAAGACAGAAGAAATCTGCAGGAGAATTCATTCTACTATGCTTCCCTCTAACAGCATCTCCTTTCACTGAGATTGATGGTATTGGCAGGAATACAACTAGATATGTAGGTCCATTGCTGGACAGCACAGTTACAATTTCTGAGCCAATAAGGATGGTCTCAAGAGAAGACAAAGAATGAACGTTTGTGAATTTACAAATCACTTACAGCAAAGGATGTTCTATCCTGACCCTAAGCCTTGAAATAAAATATAAACACTATGACCAAAAAGAGACACAGAAAGAAAGTGTGCTAAATCTACAAATGATTATGCCGGGAGTTGGAACTTTTTTTTTGTAAGGTATACCCATGTACCTGGAGTTCAGGCTGATTTTGATTTTCAGTGACTTTGGCCTCATTTGAAGGCATTCCTGTATTAAGTCCCAAAGAAGTAACTTGGTCCAAATCTGTCAGGTCTTCCTTGGAGGTAGTCTGTGAAGACAACTCCAGACCACTGTCTGTAGCAGGGCTAACTGCAGATGAAACATTTTCTGAGCTCCCAGAGGAGCTGGGAGAAGGAGCATCTATGAAAGTAACTCCGCTTGCTGATGAGAAACAGAAGCAAAAAGATCAGTATAATTTTGTCCCTCAACCACAAGTTCATACAGTGAAGAATTACTTTAATTACTACTTCACATTACAAATTATCTCAGATAGTTACGCGTTAATGTAGAGCATGTAGATAAAGGAAGTTTCTTTTGACAGGTATTAATGAATCAAATAGACAAACAGGCGAGATACTAGCAGTTCTCAAAATACAGTAGCTGGAATCTAACAGATTCAGCAAATAAGATGATTCACAGTTAGATGAAGGGTGCAGGGGGTTTCTGTAATTAAGAAGAAATCTGAAACAGTCCAAAAGGTGTGCTTTACTCTTTGATACAATGGCACAACCACTTTAAAGACTTGCATCATGGATTAGTCATTCATTCAAAGTGAGAATTTTTAACTTGATTGGAAGGCAAGACCCATTTCTTTATTTCTCCTTAAACAAAGGGAATTGTAATGGAACTCAAATGGGTCTGAAATGGAGCAGTGAAGTATTTTTACTTTTTCTCTGTAAGACAGTGCTCCAAGAATCCAAGTTTTCCTTTAAAAGAAACACACATATTTGCAGCTTTTATGGTTCTGAGGATACTGAAAAAACGTGAAACAATATTTAAAAAGGAGAAGATAAACTGCAGGGCACAGTAATAAAATAAAGGCACAAACCAGAATTATGTTACGAATTTACATGTGAAATGCGTATGCATTTGCACAGTGTTGTTTTATTGCTGACTTGATTTTTGAAAATTTCTTAAGTAGCAGGACATTACTTGATTTTTAAGAAATCAAATGGAATACATGATAAATTTTGCAATCCTTTCTTCTTCCTCTGCTAAGCCAGGATTCTGGCCTAAGAAGCACACAATTAATACATTACCTAGCACTACAAGGTCAGAGTTAATGACGTTTTGCAACACAATTCAACTTTGTTTTGAAAATGTTACAGGAGTTATAATATTGTTTAATGGAATTTAGTAACTTTTCAGAAACTTAAATATAATGATGATTTTATGTAGGGATAAGTTCTCATCTGGACAGATCTTCTGAGTTATATGCATTTTGATCTCATTTATTATGTTCTTAGTTTTCACTAATCATGCTGTTGTGTAGAAACACACTTGGAATTGTTCACACTACACTGAATAGTTTCCTGTGACAGTGTAAGCGTCAGAAATAGATATTTTACACAGCTATTGTTTCAGTTTTCTCGTCTGCTTCCTCTCACTGTTAGTGTTTACACCTGAGCCATCAAATTGTAAGTGCACAAGAGACAGAGTACTTTGCAACCAGAGGGACTCATTTATCCAGAGCAGAGGTTAAAAATAGTTGTAACTATTTAGTCTACTCCTATACAACAATAGGATATGGAAGTCCCCCAACAGTATATTCTTGAGCTCACAGCACTAGTCACGTACTTCATCACTTCTGCAGGCTGAATCAAAACGTGAAAAAGATCCATGCGTATAGCCATTAATTTCTTGCATACAATCCCCTTTCGGGTACTTTCACTGCTCCTTCTACTTTTACCTACCTAACTCTTCATGCCTTCTTTCCATATCATGGTCTCTATTCTTCCCACAACAGCTGTAACTGCATCCTGCATTTCCCTGTCCGTTAATGAGTGTAGCCTTTTATTTGAATTTCATGGACTGTGGGTGCACACATTCAGTCAGTACCTCTATAGTGAGAGATCTGTTCATTCATCCATCCTTAATAGCTAGGTTTCTGCACACCCCTCAGTTCTACCTGTATATTCTCACCAGTCACACTTTGCTCTCCCCTTGTTACCACCACATTCACACCCTTTGGTACACCCTTCGGGAACACAGGAATACTGTCACTTAAGTCAGCAATCTCCTGTTTGCAGGAAACCTCCTCCCAGCTCCATTCCCTTTTGCTCTCCCCTTGCCAGTGTTCTTGTTCTCAATCTTTTCCATGCACCTGCTGTACCCTCCAACTCCTTCACACCACACAGCTGTCCATAACCTCAGCCACCTCTCCAGGTCCACAACTCCCTTTTGTATAAACTACCCCTGCACGGCATGGTGAAGGCAGAGAAATGCTGCCAAGTTAGCCACAGGACCATGCTTTCCTCCATTAATATGTATTCCATCTCCTCCAAACTCTTTCTCTTGGACCTGAAAAAGCTATGAAATGTTTTATTGCTGTAGTCACTGAAAAGTAATATAAAAAAATCTAATGCAGAACAACGTGTTAAAAGAAATGAAATAAAGATAGATTTCAAAAAAGCTCTAGAACAGATGCTATCTGGTCTCCAGAAACAGATTTCAACTTACCTGTGATGTTACTAGAATTGGTTGCTGGTTGTTCTGTCCCAGGAGAGACCTTAGTTACATGGCGAGGAGGCCTTGGTGATCTCTTCTGCTTTTTCCATTTTGATGATTCACTCATTCCTCCAGCTCTCATTTTCAACTGAAAACCATAAATCATTAAGAATATCAGTACAGCAAAACCACATAGCACGATGGATTACACAAGCCAACCCACAAAGGCTGTCTCAAAACTCTCAAAGTCAGGCAACAGCACTTAAATATATCACACAAATTAATCAGCACCTCAAAATCATGCAAACCAGACCCTGACTCCCCGCTGCCCACACATCAGCCAACACTCCATGCCCGAATTCAAAGGGACAATTTACTTCAGTTACTCTGCTATAATATATACTTAACAGTTCAATTATCACAGCATTCCCTCTTCCCTATCAATACCTCCCAGCTTTGCACTGGGATAAAGAATTCTTAGACCTACAGGCACACGTCAAACCTCTTTGCTTTTGCCAATGTTTCCAGACTTCTAAAGGGCATCAATTAAAGTATGTAAGCAAGTACTCATTAGGTTTGACGTTCAGTTAAAGTTTCACCATCTATACAAGAAGGCTGAGAATAAAGCCTAAGCACCCAGTCCCACGCTGCACCATCTGCAGCTCTGTCACTTATCTTTTGCCTAAATTCACTCTTCATCTTCGCAGCAATGCCACATTCACTTTCCTCCAGTATCTTTCACCATTAACAAGTGTTTCTCCAGCACTCCACTCACTTCTGGTGCACAACACATTGCAAATACCACCCTAGTGGTTTAGAACAAACCATACTCTGCTTTCACCTGCCTTCAGTCATTACTCCTCTTCAGATCTAAATCTAACCCAACCCTTGACATCCTTCTTGACCAGAATTCTACTTATAGTTCTTATGCAGACTACGATCAGGCAAACAAGAACCACAGCAGCAGCAATGCTGCTGTGTGGCACTTGCTGCAGTGTGCTGTTATTGCAGGCACACACAGATGCTCCAGAACTTCCTAAAAACAACACAATATTTAGTCACATTGGCAACGGCAATAACAGGCCTGAAAACGGCTTCCTTCTAAAGCAAAAAGCAAGTTCCTTTAAGTGCAGGATTGCACTTACTCTTGGGTTTGGTAGCTACAGTCAACTTCTCTGATGCTGTCAGACCTCTGCAATTTGGTGTGGTGGTTAACCACTGAACAGGTACCTTGTACCTGCAGTACAAGTGAAAACCATTCAGCAAGTCTCAGTAAGTCCCTAACTTGGCATTCTTCTTTGTGAATTTATCACAGTTAAGTTATATTTTGGGCTATAATATTCCTTATTTCTTATATCCCTAGCATCAGATTTAAATTCTCTAGAAGACAGACTATATTCTTTAGTCTCTTCCTTTTTCTGCAACTTGCTTCCTTTCATCTACTGCTCTTCTTAAATGCCAATAAACCTTCTAGGTTCTGCTACTGCTTTTCCACCTCTCTCCCTTTTCCAGCCAGAATTCTAACTCGTTGTATACGGTCTGTAAATTTTCTCCTTCAAACAAAGCTTGTGAAAATGTTATGTCCCAGTGCAGTAAACCGTTTGTGTAACTTTTCTTTGCACCACAAATTCTATTTGTTTGATGACTAATCCCCAAGTTTTAGCTATGCTACAGTTTCCTTGAGCTTGTTAATTAACGACAGACTCAGAATTACATTGCTCCTTGTTATTTCTTTCAAATTTTGCAGCAAGAATCTCCTTCTAAAGGACAGATTCTGACAAATGCTTTCATGACAAGCACACAGCTAAAACTGAAATTTTGTAGATTTCAAGATGTTTTAAAATGCTTATGGATCACAATCCTTTCAGGTAAGGACCGTCAGCTCTCTCACCTTTCCTATTCACTGTTGCATAGGGCTATATAAAATGTGTTACCTTTCATTTTTGCCAACTCCTAACGTTTCACCTCTGTTTGTTTCCCCTTCCATTTAAAAATCTCTCTGAGCCTTAAATATTACCAATAGTTCTACTCATTAAAGGCTTAAGCTTCTAATTAGATCAGGCTTTACCTAACAACTATTTTAGAAATAGCCATATTTGTTTTTTCTCCCTTTTCAGTAACTTAAAAAATAAAATCTGAAAACTTATGGCTCATTGTAACAAACTATTTCAAGTAGGAAAAAAACCTGGAAACATTACAAGTTAAATCCAAAAAAGTCTGTCTCTCATAATTTCAAAGCACCAGACTTTGCTTCTAGCTACTATATCCTGTTGTCATGATTTGCCAGGTGAAAAGTTATTTGCTAATAAAAACTGGGGTGGGTGAGATGGGAGCATGGGGCAGGGTGGCAGGGAATTGAACCAGCAAAATGGAGCCAAGATACTGCTAGGAGCTAACCATGTCGGTCCCAGAGGTCCACTAAGGGTCCTTACACCCTCAGTCATGCTCCTGAGAAACCGGTAACTTTTGAACCATTCCATCAGAAGGTTCAAGCTGACAATTTAATTACTATTTCTGATCTCCCTCTTTCCAACAACACCAAATACCATCTCAGTTCAACACTATCCCTTTCAAAAAAGCACTTTTCCTCAGACACAATACCTATTTTTAGTGATCGTCCTGTGCTCTGTATTAACTCTAAGATTTCTCCTCTTGAGGTTCAGAACCTCATTTGATGAACCTGTGCTACTGTGCAGAGACCAAGTCACAACAGCCTCACATGGATGGGAAACCATTTAGGGAAGCAAAAAGACTCAGTTCCTTTTTAAAAAATCCCAAATGTTTAGTCAAAGTATACAGCATTCAGACAAGAATCCAAGTTTATTTGGAGTTTTGGGTGTGTTTGAAGGAGAAAGGGGGGCAGAATTAGGTATTGGGTTGGGCTTTCCATTTTTTTTGTGTTTTTTTTTTTTTTTTTTTTTTTTCTCGTTAATTTAACAGACAAGTGAGATTACCCAGTAGGTCTTTTCCATCTCATACGATTCAGTATTCCACGTTCTACACAAATAGGAATCCTCTTATTAGGAACTACCTACTAGGATTACCTACGACTATCTCCCACATAATTTCCCCCCTTTTGCTATCTCCTATAAACAAGAGATACCAAACTACAATGACAATTACATAGCTTAAAAAAAATTGCAGGAACAAAAAAAATGCTTAATAGAAGTGTTTCTCCAGTGTCAAGGGTCTTTATGAAGTTTTAACAAACTCTGAGTTTGGGAATTCTAAAACAGAACATGTATCAAAGGAGCGCAAAGTAACATTGTTCATTCTGTGTTTTGTATTGAATTAAAACGTAACAATCCCATGACTTTTTACTGTTTATGTTGGTATAAAAAAAACATCAAAACATCAAAAACAGTTTATCTCTGTCTAAAGGATCTCTTTCTAATGCTTGTTTTTACCTTCAATACCAAGGCATTTCCTGATTTCACTAGAAAGCTTGGTTGCATGTTAACAGGCTGAGATTTTAAACCTAAGGTTGCTTTCTTGACTAAATGCTGCAGGTAAATGGCATTTAATAGGTCATTACAATATCCTGAATTTTAAACATCATCTAAAACTTTCCTTCCTTCTCCAATGCTTAGTGATATTATAGTTGGATTAGTTTTCTAATTATCAGTGTCCTTCAGAGTAGGTTAAGCTTGTCCTTCCATAGCAAAAAGCAACTGAAGTTAGTATTTTAAAGTAATTCTTTAGAAATCAGAGTAGAGAGGGAGCTCAGAGCTACTGCTCATTCATTTTGGCACTCAGTACAGATTTCAATCCATTTAACTGAGTTACCTTTGCATAAAGAAACATGTACACAGGAATGCAGAAAAAAATAAATTACAAGACTCGAAATGCTTCCTTTGATAGATGAGTTTTTAAACAATAAAACTCCAGCTAAGGTCTAGGAAGGTGAGGAAAAAATGTAATACTACAAAATTCTTTTTAAAGGGTCCATGAGATCTCATTTTTCTACAAGCCACCTTACCTGCACTCGTTTGTTTTTCCATAAGATACTGTAAGCCTCAAGAGAAAAGGGCAGGGGCCAATGATTAGTAACTAAAGTGATTATACTAAAACATGAGCTCATTCTAGATGCAGCATGGAACTGGTCAGCACACCAAGTAGCGTTCAAGACACAAAAGCATGCAGAGAGAACGCAGTCCACGATCCAAGTCGTGAAGACACCGATGCAGTCCAGTCATCTCACTTACCTACCTGCCTGCACTGCAACAACTAATGAAGTCAATTTGGTGAAACACATTTATGCATCTTAGGCAGCTATGAACATAATCCACCCCCAAAATCTGTGAAGACTCAGGTTTGGGTTCCTTCCACCTCCCACCACAGAACCCAATGTTTAGCTACACCACTTTCTACAGCAAAGGGAAACATTTCTTGGTTTCTTCTGTGTAATGCTGCATAAATCTGTGAGCCTCTAGCCACTGTCTTTCTAAACTAACCTAACCATAGACACAGGACAAAGGAATGGCAAACACAAATCTAAATGTTTTGTTCAGCTCCTTTTGCACCAAACAGCATTGAGGGCAGACAGGAACTAAAGCTACATTAAGTTTATGAATCAACATGGAAAACTGAGAAGCATCCCATCTAGCTACTTTCTCAGGGTTTCTATGATCAGTCTGAAAACAACAATCTGCAGGCCTACAGTATTTCTTCAGGAGCAATTTCTAGGGAAACTAGCAGGGACTAACATTTCATAATGCGGTTTGGCCCCACTCATCCCACATTAGGCAATACTGTGCTGGGAACCATATTTAATTTCAGAAGAAACATGGCCAAAGATGTTGAAAATGTACAGCAGTCTCTCTCAAAAAAAGCTTTAGAGAGCACTGAACTCCACGGTCTTGTACCAAGTAACAAAGCTCCAAAGATTCACCTTGAGTAAAACTGTCTAAGGCGTGCTGGGTCAAGAGACTCCTCAGGTATGCTGCTACATCTATAACCAAGGTCAACGCTAGGACAACACAACACTAGAGCCTTCAGAGAGCAATATAAATTCTTGATGTTTCTTTTCTTCAGTTTTTCACTGTCACAAAGTACTCAAATCTTGCCCACAACCTCCCACTCCCTTTCTTCAGAGGATGCCGTGATGGTTTCTTAGGTGGCACTCACCAAGACACTGAATACTGCAGTAAAACGAGGGTCTCTCCCTCCCAAGCCTGCCCCAGCTGCAGCCACAACACTGCAAAGCAACCACTGCATGCATTGTCTCCCAAAGCCATGCTGTGTCAAATGAGTGGAAGGAGATTTGCTGCACACAGCAAAACTATCTCTCAGGTGGTGTTTTACAAGAGAGGGAAGAGGGGAGTAAGGTAAGAATGGAGAAGGGAGAGAGAGACCTTCAGGTTCTTAAAGAGCAATACCCTCTCTAATTGGTTCAGGGCTTTGGGCTGTTCCCCACTACTTAGCTCCAGTTTGTTGAGGAGACATGAAGAGATCTGTGAAAGATAGGCAAATGCACGGTTTAAACAAAGCAAAATCAACCCAAAGAGAAGAATAACCTGGCAGAGCACAAGGCTGCAGGGCAGGCTCCTGGCATGCACAGCGAAGAGACAGTACAAGGTAACTGCACAGATCAAGACACAAGACAGAGCATCACTTAACCGAGCTGGGAGCAGCCATCACTTGATAAGGGTAGCCCTCCTAAACTCAAATTCACCTTCACATTACACCTTCTCCACACAGACCATAACAAATCCTGATACCTGCAGTACATTAGCTTTCCTTAGGCCAACATACCATCATCACAAATCTTGCCACTTTTCTCCCACAGCAAGGGAAACAAGCAATCATTAGCTTACTACACAAGAACTAAAGCCCTAAGCCATTTTCAGATTCCTACAAATAAGCATTCAGTCTCTCAAAACACTGCTACTCTTGCCCTGAAATGCACATTTACACAATGTTGCTGCTTTTCTCAACTCAAAAAATAAAAAGAGTGAAAATTATAAGGTTACAAGTAGTATATTCAGCTTAAGTTCAAAGTTGGTTATTTCTTCTCTAGCACTCCCCTTCCTGTTGCTCTCAATAGTAGAATGCTGTATCTTTATTGATATTCTTTATATGGAGTATAAAGAATATATATACATATATATGGAGTTCCTCAAGCAGATCCCCCTCCGCCTAAGAAATTATTACGTAAGGTCACATTTATGGTATTTGCCGTACTGAATCCAGTTGCTAAACACTTCCCTGTAGAGAGGGAGATGGTACTGCTGAACAAACCTGTATCTTCTACCCTCAGAAAATTATGCATTTAGAAAAAGGGAGAAAAAAACCAGGCTACTTTGATATGGCTGCTAACAGAGGCGGTATTGCGAACTGAGAGTTTTGCTACAGAATGCTGACCCTTCTAGAAGCCACCAGAGCTTTTTCTACAATGGCCCAATTTCATAATGCTTTCATGCTGTTTCACCAGCCTCCAAAAGTTTCTTTTCTGCATAGGGAGAACTGGACAAATACATCCCAAGAGTTCAGTATTAGACCTGTAGTGAATGAAGAGAGATGAGAGAGAAGCTGGAGAGAGAGCAAAAGACAGCAAACGATCAGAAGACATCACCACCAGGCCCCACAACTTGATAGGGTTTTCTAGTCCACAGCAGCAGATGGCTGTTCCCAGAATCCAGACTGATTCACTTAGGCAGCAGTATCATTAACAAGATTCACTACTGGACTAAGTGGGTTTAATCCACAGAATCAATGAAGCTATGTCCATTTATGCAGTTAAACATGCTCTTTCAGCAAACTAGGGACTTGCAGGAATGAAGAAACACAAGTGTGAAAACAGACAATACAGAGATGAACGCAAACCCGAGACAAGAGCAGAACAGTCAACACAGTGCTGAGTCTTACCTTCTTCATGTTCGTTCCCATGTAGCTTTTAGGCTCTTCTTTAAACTGAGGCAACCTGAAAGACAAGGAACAAGCCTAAATAATAAACTTTCTTGGGTTAACAAAAAAGGGGGGGAAAAAATCAACTGGTCTTTCCATTCATGATGCAGATACTAGAAAAACAAAATTAGGTTTTCTCCACAAAGAGATGTTCTTAGTTTCTTTTCCTGTCAAAATCTGCTGAGGGAAAAAATAAGTGTAGACAAGAGGTGCTTTGCATGCTATAAATGATAATGGCAGTTTTGGTATATTGATTTTCATTGTTAGTGATCATATAAGTACAGTTTCTTTTCCTTCAGTGTATGTTTTCAGCAGTGGACTAATTAGATTCATTCAAAACAGGTTTCTCTGATCCTGCTAAAAAAAGCTGCTGGGCCAGAGTGTCATCCACACCAGCACTCTTGCAGTGCGCCCATTATTACTAATCATGGCAACCCTTTTCATTAACTTTGTAGAAACCCCAGTAGTTATCCTCTATTCTGTGTCATATAAACACAATTATAGTGCACAGTGGATCTAAGTTTAAGCTGAATGCTTTGAGCTAAGCAGTCCTTGTCTCAGAAGTAAAAGGGGTAGGCAGCTCTCACCTGTGCTACCAAACAACAAATTCATACAGCTCTGCAAGTCCACACACCCTGCTCTCCCTTCTGTTCCTTTACCACACTTCTATCTTTGCTTGCTGAAGGGATAAAAGGCTTGCAGCACAGCTTTGGCCGTTTCTTTTTTTGGAAAGCAAGATGGCCAAACCATCCCTGCAGTTGCTGCCTTTGCCTTGCTTCTATATCCCAGTGTCCGCAGGCACAGATGATGGTGGTGTCTCCGAGCCTTATTAAGAAGGACAGAGGAGAGGAATAATGAATAAGCACCAAGTAAATTCACATACACATTTGGAGAAAAAAAATAATGTGGTCTCTCCTCTTTGGAGAGATTGATTTTGACTCTTCGCCACATTCACCCAGTGCACTGCATGACACAGGGTACACAGAGGAAAAAAACAAACCTGAGACTGGAACAGAGTGTGACGATGGCGGTGGCGGGCAGGGGGGGAAATTAAAAAAATTTACAAGAGCTGTGTTTCACTGTCAGTTTTACTACAATCCTTTCCTACTATAAGTATTTCTATATCTACACACTTCCTTTTTACAATACTCAGAAAAAGTCTAGGATTACCTCACTATCTGGACAAACGGTTTTGAAGTTGAACCTTGAGTTTAAAATAAATAATCTTAATTACCTGAAGGGTGCTGAAAAGGGCAGAACATTTGTCCAAGACACATGATCTCAAGAGTTTAAAATTCTCTTTGATATGTGAGGTCAAAGCTCTCAGCGTGAAATCAACATGTGACTATTCAACACCATTTCTGTTCTGTCTCCTGAAGAGAGCTATATTTTTTTAGAGCATTTTTTTTTTTTTTTGAGTGAAGTTTGCATTCTCTGTCCTCAAACTGGTTCCCTGTCCTAAAGCTCTTCATTACTTGGCTGTCCATCTCTCCTCAAAGGACACCTTAAACCAGGCAACCTTCCCTACCTCTGTCTCCCTGAAGTCTGACAGGGTCAGCCCAAGAGAAAAGTGCCAAATCCTTCATCCCCTTCCACCTCTAAATAATGACCATTTTGGATGATTTTTCTAAGGGCCCTTAAGTGGAAGTGTGGAATCTTTCTGTCCTTAGAGGGCCATCTCAGCAATGCTGAGGCAAACACAAGCAGGTTTACCTTGTGAAGAGCAGCTGCACCATGTCGACCAGAGTGTGCTCTGCAGATTTTCTCAATAACTCTGTGAAGACAAAAACAAATAACACAGGTGTCATTACTCAGTGTGATATTATCAAGAGGCTTCTTCAAGCAGACTCCCCTCCGAGCCTTGTTTACAGAGATTACGGCAAATTTATTAAAACCAGCTCCAAGACCGCATTACTGCAAATGGGCACAGAATCACAAGGTGGCGCCACAAAGCTGGGGAAAGAGCACAGGGAAAAGTTGCACAGTAAACTCCCAACAAATTCTCCATGAAGTTGTACAAAGACACAATAATACAAAACTCAGCAGCCTTCCACAGCTGCATGTGCTAGAATAGAATTAGTTAATGTTCAGGAAATCTGATCATTTCTTAACTGCAGAAGTATGAACAAACCTACCACTAAGTCTCATTTCAAAGCATATGCGGAAACAGGACTGCATGATCTCACACACAGATTCGTTGGTGAGGTGGGCTCCCACTGGAGTGAGCAGCAAGGTCCTCAAAACCTGCAAAGAACAGCACACGTTATGTCCCATAATACAACGACACTTGCACGCGTTTCCACGAGAAGGCTGGTTTCCTCAAGAACAACTACCACGAGCAGAAAACCTAAGGGTGTTCCAGGAGTCATTTCAAACTGAATGCTGTGCTCAAGAAACAGATCAGGAGACAAAAATGATCTCCTGACCCACTTCTAAAAGAGGCCTGATATGCTGCATGCTACCCAGTATTTAAATTCAGTAACTAGCTGTCTGCTGAAAAGTACAAAGAGATGTACAGTTCATAGGTTTGTCTCTACAAAGATCTCTTTTTGCTTCAAAAATAAGTTTGAGCTCCATATGTTTAATCTACCCCTCACTAACACAGACTATGCACAAGGTAGCATTATCAAAACTACCACATTATCAAGCCCTTAATTTAAAAGTCATTTCATTTAAGCTTTTAATTATTTTCATTTGGAAAAGCTTTTACCACAGGTATATGAGCCATCTGTTTAAAAATAAAGTCTGTCACTAAGCTCCTACAGAGTCAAAACATTGCTCCCTCCTCTCCATCTCCATGTAACAGGATATGTTCCACAGCGAGCATCAACCATTATGGTAATTACCATTTCTCTCCACTTACCTGTAGGATTTTCATCAGGACAACCTCATCACTCGCATGATCTGTGCCCACAAATCGGGCATGAGTGACAGCATCTGCCATGTTCTCCATCCCCTCTGCTGTGCCCTCATGGCTGGGATCTGAGTAACAGAATAAAAAATACATGACAGGGAGAGGCCACCTACAGCCTACCACCTCTGTGGGGAGACATCTACACAGAGATACTTTGTTGCCATCTGCTTCCTTAATTTGTGTGCCTGGGAGTGAGCTGACCCTACAAGAGCGGAACTCACCTCCCCATACCAGAGTTTAAAACTGGGAGCTTTCAGAAAGACTTTATCAAGAGTCTATTTGCACTTGCAAAAATATGTAACCTAACAAAGAAAAGAATTACAATTACTGGCTCCATATTTTTTAGATATTAATTTTTAAGACTCTGTCCTGTTCCCTACAATACAGCACAATGAGCTGCTAAATGCATTCAGTTCCTCCTTGGGAATGAAGAGAAAACAGCTCTTAAGCATAGGGAACCTCAAATTTACTCCCAGGAGAAGAAACTGCCAAACAGGTTCCACTAGACTGAAAAGGAAAAATTGTCTCTTGTTCTACATCCCTCCCAAGGAACAGGAGCTGGGGAAGGAACAGACCAGTAGCTTTCCCCAGAGACAACAGCAGACAGACACAATCACAGTTTAGATATTGGAGTTGCAGGCCTCCCGCTTCAATCAGTCATCAAGGCTCCTTCTCTCTGTTTCAGTCTTCTGTAGCTACAAACAACGGTGCAGCTGAGAGAATGTTTAGGACGAGATTGTTGCTAGTAACCGTATCTTGTGCCACATTACAGTGGCTTCAGAAAAGCTGCCTCCGGCTTTGATTTCATTCTCACTTAAACAATACGGCACTGGACAAGAATCTTGTTACCTTCCTACCTAAACAGTCATTAGGAAAGAAAGAAGACAACCTAAACATTAGTTAATACCTCATTAATTGGCAACAGGGCCTCGAACTCCAGCAAGAATGAAGCTGATGGAGGAACCAAGACCTCGTGTACTTTGCTGAGAAGCTTTGCAGACTCCCTCTTCGACTCCAGTTGTGTTCACACCTAGGAGGGGCTAAGCCCTAGGCATTAAAGAAAGCCACCCTTATTGTGGTCCAAAGAGAGCAGCCTCCACCAGGCTGTGGGGGTGCTGAGGGGCTGCAGCATAAGAAACTTCCCACAGTTGCACAAAATTGAACTGGCATCAGTGTACTTCAGAATCCCCTAAATTTGCACAGGAACAGCACTTCTCCTTTGCCAGCTTTTACACATTCCTATTAAGAGCAGAGCTTGCCTGCTTTTGATGCAGTTGTTTCATACACACACAAAAAAATCTTGCATAGTTGAGAGTGAGTTGCTCTCCCAGTTTGCTGGTCCAACCCCACTGAGCTATCAAGGAGTCTGTTCCAAGACCAATCAGTCATTTTTTTACCTGGTTCAGCAGCAGCACTCAACAGGATACCAAACTCTGATACTGGGAAGCATTAGATAAGAGAACTGGCTGTCAAAGGCAGTTCTCTGTGTACTTTCGATAATGGCTTATAATCCAGTTAGAAGCTACTGCTCTTCTACCAGAGGCAATAAAACCAGCCTCCTGTTGGTACCCTGTGCACTCTTATTCACAAATAATAGCTTAAACCACCAATGGTGATGTAGGATCATTCTAAATTGCCTCAATTAAATCAGGTAAAGACCGGTGGTGTAACAATGCCAGCACCTACATTAGCATTACTGTTAGGCAACCTCAACAACTACAGTGGAAAGCAGCTAAGTGGGCATCAAGAGGAAAAAGCCACTTTCTGCAGAAAAGGCTCCCGCAGGCAGACCACGCAGATTCACTTCACTCCACTGTCACCTCTTGGAGTAGATGTGAGTTGCCATAGGCTTAGGGACACATTTAGTCATAGTGATGGATAACAGTCTGTGTGAAAAGGAAATGCAAGTTGTGCCTATGTCCCTTTAACAGATTACAACTATTGCTTCACTGTTCTAGCCCCTACCTTCAACACTAATAAACACACCTCTCTCCCAACACACATCACGCCTGACTACTTCAATCCTGGCTCCCTGAAACAGCTCTACAAATTCAGGTCAATTTATAAAGCCTCTTGAGTTCAATTAAAAGAGCAGATACTTCTACTTTGCAGAAACAAGATACAGAAAAGATCAACCCGTTTCTTTGCTCCCTTATGAAAAAACAGTACAGAAAGATGTGTCAATACCTGCTCAGAATCACTAACAAAAATAAGTCTGTATGAAGCAAAATACCAGGTTGAAAATTGCCACCTACAGTGCAAAGATCCAGAGACTCCCATCTAGACTTACACATGGGGTACACTCTCACAACAGGTGGACAAAAGAATAAGCAGAAAGCAGAAAATCCAGGCTCTCAACCATCAGGGAAATCCAGAAGCCTGCTCAAGAACACCTTTAATGGAACTAAAATAAATCACCAAGGAGACAGAGAAGGTAGAGGAGAGAATAAGCTTTAAACTCCTCAAACAGCAAGTCCTCTCGCTGGAAGCTGAGCAACAGCTAGTCACAGATACATAGTTTTCAGAAACACCTGGAGAAGTTAGCTTTAGAAATGGAGCCAGAAGCTGCTGTGGATGCACTGTGATACCAAAAAGAGCGCATGCCTTTTCTGAGGAAAATACAATAGATAAAATTCTGAAATTCAATCACTAGTCTTCCTACAGCTAAGGTCTGAGCTCATCAAAAAGGCTGACAGCTAGCGAGCCAGCACAAAACTGCTGAGTAAGGAAATAAGTAATCTGAGGGATAAAATCAATGAGAGTTTAGTACTGTCACACAGTTTTCTTGTACTTTAAAAATTACTCCATAATTTATCAACTATAACTTTTGAAATAGTAGTACTTATTTCAGAGCAGAGGATAATGTAAGGTTAATGTAAGGAAAAACTTTTTCACCGTGAGGGTGACAGAGCACTGGAACAGGCTGCCCAGAGAGGTTGTGGAGTCTCCTTCTCTGGAGACATTCAAAACCCGACTGGACACATTCCTGAGTGATGTGCTCTAGGTGGCCCTGCCTTGGCAGGGGGGGTTGGACTAGATGATCTTTCGAGGTCTCTTCCAACCCTTGTGATTCTGTAATAACCTCTATAAGGCTAACTATTCCTATCACACATGGTGGGTATCAAGTCATTTTATCTGAGCTGTGATTGCAAGCTATACTGTTAGTGAACTGCTGCATTCAACAATATCACAACAGGTCTTTGCAATTCAGATCAGAAGTCTCAAAGGCTAATCAAGAATTATTCTTCTCTAACAGTTTTAAAACCCCTCAGTAGTACTGGCCCAAAAAATGGACAGATAGCCACCTGCTGACATGTGACAGAATAAGAAAAACAGTGAGACAGCACTAGGATTAGCAATGAAATGCTTTGGAAATAGATAAAGAAAGCAGTTTTAAACAAAGATAATTATCAGAGGGGTTTGGCCCTTTCACTGCCCACTGGTTTTCGGGCCAGTGTGTGCAGCAGAAGCCATCCACTCACAGAACAGACAGAGCTAATGATGCTGTTTGAAAAAATGCTGGTTTCACCTGTCAATTATGCAGCCCCAAAACACACCACAACTATCACCCACACGGAAATTTCCCCGCTGCAGTTATGCCGGGGTCCGTCCTTCCTTCTTCTTTCGTACAGTTTGAAACAGGTTCGTATGTTAAAGACAGTTTTAAGCTTTTCCTATCTTTAGGCAAACAGTCTTTAGACTACTTTTAGTCTTATATTACAAAGAGAAATGTAAGACCAAAAAGCTTTAAATTAACAACACGACCCTAGCCAGATGTTCAGTCAGCACCACTAATCCCAGCCTCACCGGTATCTGGAGCGGCACAAAGGACAAGGCCGCTGTGAATGTCACTTGAAGCAGCAACAGGGGTCTTGGATTACAGGTTCTGCTCCACAACAAAAGCCACGCAGAAGGTCTTTCCCACTGTCTACTACAAAAATACACGCTCACCAACAGTTACAAGGATGCGCCCTTGCTGGAGTGACCTAATAAATATCCTAAATAACAAGTAGCAAGAGAAAGGCTACAAGTTCTAAACCACCTTTTTTTCTGTTTCTGCCTCAAATCAAGTATTTGTAGCCAGTCGTCTGTGCAGACATTTGCCTGGACATGCGATAGCAGCCTAATGTTCTGACCCCACCCAGAGCTTAAAAGCTCAATGAGGGACACTCTTCTATGTCGAGACTAATGTATTTGCATTATTGCTTAGTCCTTTAGCCAGACGTGTTTCACAGGCTTATTTATTAAGATTTCTTTATTGTCCTATGAAGTGACACATATGAAGTGACACTGCCCACTAATTGATGTCTTGACATGCTGAATTTCCATCAAACTCCTAAAAAATTTTCCTGCAAGTCCCCATTTTTGCTCATTTTAATTTTGGAATTATCCCACAGAAGTGGTCTGCATCTACATAGAACTTCAAGCCCTTTCTTTCTCTAACTTCCCTCATATTAACTCCAAAGAACAAAACACTTCACACAGTGCCAAAAATTCAAGTGTTCATTTCCAACGTAATGGAGGAAAAGAAATGAGAAATCTGAACTTGATGAGGGAGGAAATTAGGTGAAATCATTTTCTCCATGACAGACTACATATAAACAAACATAGGTAACAAGTTTTGTTAATTCAGACAGGTATGATAAGAAAGCACTAACAGAATTTACACAGAAAAATCAAGCACCGCTAACAACAGGATGACACATCGAAGGCAGACAGAAAGCAAGCTAATGAATTACTACAAGCCAGCCGAGCCATGGGAACTGACCACATGCACATTATTAGTCTTTCACAAACATAAAGGAGAACGTGCACATCTGAAAGTCTGGGCAGCAGCAAAACTATCTCTGCCATGACAATTGTGACAAGTGGAGAGCACTGGCACACCACTGGACAGGGTTAAGACTGGGCAAAAAAACCACCCTCATTCTAGAGCAGAAATATTAGTTCACGAAACTAAATAAATTCTACTGTGTTTATGTACATTACAACATTGTAAACCAAGCTGGTATGCTCCCCTCCCCGGCCCTTTTGCTCAGATTGCATTAAAAAGCAGTTGATGACCACCACAGTCCAGCAGCAGGCCATAAGCACACACAGCAGTCGGGGCAGATGAGAAGCTTTGGCTCCATTTCCAGCCACTGCTGTAGTACCACGAAAGACTAGCAGGTATGATATTAAGAAACTGCAGATACCTGTTTTCCCCAGCATTAAATGACAATTTTCTTATTTCCCCAATCTCCTCATTAAGACTGCAAGCGTGTATCCTGGCCGAAGACATGTCTCAAGGAGATGCATTTGGCTGGCATTTTGGGAAGTCCCAGGAAGCGACATAACATACCTATTAGTGCATATGAGAGGAACTTATTCACAGAGGTGAGGGCCAATCCAGTTATGGGGCCTGTAGTGTCTTCAGAACGGATTACTTCCAGGAAAGGCCGAAGAAAGACGTTGGGTTCAATTTCAGATAGCTCTGTTAAAGAAAAATAATTTTAAAGAGACATTAAATTACTTGATTCATTAGGATTAATTTTCTCTTTAAGAATCTACAGCAGGCTTAATCTCAGAGATAAGAGGCCTGCAATAGCTTCATTTCAGAAGGCTGGTGGGAAGGTCAGGGTTGCTTTTAAATATAGGTATATATACACACACTTTTTTTTTGAAAGCAGTAGTTTGTGAAATTCACTTGGCAAAGACAGGAAAAACAACCACAAGATAAACAAATGTAAAACCTCTTCTGTCTTGTTCTCAGAATACTTGTATAAGCCTCTCAACTAAAGGGGAAAAAAGGGCAGTCTTCTCTACTTGCTGCTTTGTACAGCAAGTATCCTCTCCTAAAGCTGCAGTACAAGAAGGCGGATGCACTGAGCTGTTGAGCTGGAGAAAGAAGTAGTAACAAGCTTCCTAAACTTTTCAAGATGATCAATGGAAGCTTTAGGAATGAAAAAGAAATACAAAAAATACCCAGAACTAAGGAAAGTGCCAAAACAAAACAGTAACAAGAAAAAAACCCCACCAACACAAGGAATCAAGATAAGAGGAGTCCCCAGGAGGATTTAGAAGAAAAAGCATTAAAAAGCAGGTGAAGGCAACCACAACACAGCTGGTACACAGGCAAAGAAGAGCATATTAAAAGTAACTTGGATAATCCTGAGACCAGAAATATTCAAGTACAAACACTTGGCCCAACTTGCTGGCTGAAACATACATTTTATTCCTAATAAAAGTTAACAAAGTCTAATGGTGCCACAGGAACGCTGGCATTTATATTCTCGATGATCCAATATTTCACATATCTGTCATATGAGCTTCTTTGAGGTGGGGGAGAAAAAAAAGCATGTAATTCCTGAATCCTTAGACAAGCTGCTGCTTTTCTATCTACCACCATAACTCAATTATTTTACTTTAAACAAAAAAATTCCAAACCCTCCTGATTCTAAGATGAGTGAATTTCCATTTTATCAAAGTTCCTATTGAAAAGCCTTAAGTGTAACACAGTAAAAAACCTATCAAAAAGCATGTTAACGTAACTGTGAAAAACTATAGTGAGGAAGCAAAGAAGGAAAAATAATGCAGAGTTTGCTGTTGGCTTTTTAAGTAATTAGGACCACGGAACACACCATCAAAGTGCAATAGTTTTGCTGTTAACTAAAGCAAAACTGCAGTTTAAAAAAAAAGGCACTTGGGGAATCAGTATGCAGTCTCTTACCTTTCAGCCACCAGTTCAAATCAGGCCAACACCACTAACTTGTGAGAGGTTAAAAGGAACGTGATGATTCAATCTATTTGGCCTAAGAACAACTCCCCCAACTTGTCAGATAATATCCTGGTGTGACATTACAATTGTGTCACCTCTCAATAGCTCATGGAAATGCAGAGGATCATAAGACATGCTTTCATCGATGTTTATTTAAGCATGCTTTATAGAGCACTTGTCTGGTTACAAGCACTTGGACAACATTAAATATAGTAAGACTACTAGGGATCAACACTCAAACTCTTCTTCCCCCAAACTGATCCTTTCTGTAGAACAGTCAGCACCTAATCAATCCATCATAATCCTGTCAATTCCTCCAGTCTCCTTCAACAGAGCAAGACCCAGGATGGAAAAGCTGCACCTTGATTAGTAAGAAAAATGGAACTTCAGCAGATGTCGCAGCTGCAGAACTGGAATGAGATGATGAAGACAAACTTGCTAGCAGAGGATACATGGGATATTACACTCTCCATTAATCCATTTTTGGGACAATAAATAGATGTTATCTTTACAAGAGGGGGTGGGTGTGTGCACGCATGTGGTTTTTTTTTCCAATTAAACTTGTTAATTTTGATGATGTTAAAGATTAGATTCCCCGGCAGTCTGAACTAACTGAAATTCCCAACTTACTGAAGATCACAAAATGACTTGTCATAATTAGGATTTAACTTAAGCACATACTGTTGATTACACAGCAACTCTGGCCAGTTTCCCTGATATTCAGAGACTCTAGCTTTTATCATAACAGAGCACAGAATCATAGAATCTTTCAAGGTTGGAAAAGACCTCTAAGAGCATCGAGTCCAACCGTCAACCCAACACCATGTCTACTAAACCACATCCTGAAGTGACACGTCTACACGCTTTCTGAACACCTCCAGGGACAGTGACTCGACCACCTCTCCGGGGAGCCTGCTCCAATGCCCGACCGATGCATTTTACATTAAGCTCTCTGAAACTGACTGTAAACACTGTAAAAATGTTCCAGACTGGATAGTTGGTGCTGTGTTATCGAAAAGAAATTAGAAATATACTAAATAAGAAGAGACTATTTTTAGTGCAAGACTTACCCACTAAAGGGCTATTGTGTGAAAGACCTACATTTCAGTGAAACAAGAATCACACTGCTAATTGTTTGCATATGAGGAATATTCACTTGGTTACTACAATGAGCTCTTCTTACTAGCCACATTTGTATTGAGGACTAACAGGGGTCACCAGCCACCTTTTCAGATCAGAACTCAATCTCAGTAGCAGTGCTTGCTTCAACAGGAAGATTGGGAGCACAGAAAACCACTCATAGTGTAGCTATTCTTGCTATATCCTGTCGTGAGGCAGATTGCTCTCATTGGCTGAAGTATCAGTTCAGTGTCTGAAAGTGGCACTAAAGCTGCTTGGAAGTTTTTAACCAAATAAAAATTTTGCACACAAGTCAAAGATCAATCCTTTTCTTTTAACTCAATCCAGCTGAACTCAGTGAAGTCAGTTCAGAAGCTCTCTCCCTGAAGGTTTTCATAGCCTTCTATACCGACCGTGGCAGTGTCCAGAAAGAACCTGCCAGTCCTTTCAGATCAATTACTGTAACTGCAAGGTGCACTCCATGCTACCTTTTACTACCAGAGCTCAAATTTAATCAAGAGCATAGAACAGTAGGAACTGAATAATGTTCTTTTCACAATACTTTGGTAATGTAGGACCATAGTCTTTAAAGGGAATTGTTCTGCCCAGCAAGTTAAAACTTTATGAAAGACACTACAAAGTGTCTTTATCTTTCGTGGCATCTAGCTGTAAAAGCAATGCTATGCTGTCCTGAAAATATCCAAGAACCTCAGAATGGGCAGTAAAATCAATTATAACTTTAATAATTCCTTTGCGAAAACAAAGGGTATGCAAAGTAAATATTGAATGGAAGTACACAAGTGAACTTTTACAAAAACTTTCCAAAAAAAAACCAGCTCTCACTTTTTAACTCTCTGGTTCTTGCTCTGCCAGATTCAGGCATGACAAGTAAGGAAACCATAACCAGTGAGAGACTTGAGGATTGCTGAGAAAGATGTTTCTCCAAGTGTATTTCCTAGCAAGAGACATTTCTCAAGTGTTTGAACTAGAAAACACAGGATGGTTCTCTGTTTAGGTAACTACTTTCAACTCTGGGGAAAAAACAAACAAACAAACAACCCACCCCAAAACCCACCAATTCTGCAAGCATGACCTCAACATAGGGTATTACAAGAGGAAAACCTGAACAAGTGTCCACAAGGAGATAAAAATTTCACTAGGGATTGCTACAAGCAGCCTTCCCTTTCAATCTACTCAAAGCTAGGGAAAGTTAGATTAGAACATAATATAGTCCTATATGAAGGGCCTGGGCTGCTTTGGGGACCAGTTGAAGCACTTATATTCTTTTCACACAGGTCCCTTCAATGAAATTTCAGGGAAGCAGAGACCAGCACTACACCCAAAACGCTCAGCTAGTCCAAAGCAATGCATGGAAATCGAGAAGGGAAAGAATATCTTAAGTAGCATATCAGAAAGCCAACTCTTCAGGCTAGCAATTTTAATATGAGGATGGAATTCCTTTGAGACCACAGTGCTCTCCTTCCTTCATCCTATGGATTATTTGCGCTCAGACACACATGTCTATAAAGATATTTAAACAACTAATTCATGTTTAAGCACCTAACTCCCATTTCAGCAATCCCATCCAGCCGTTGTGGCACTTCAGCAAACAAGCTGCATCAGACCTCCAGTATTCCCTTTCTCCCAAAGTACAGGAGCAGGTCCCCCTTGGAAGAGGTTTCTTATTGTTAGCACACTGTTGGCACATTCCTGATCTAAAACGCTCACATAAGCTTTCTCTGGCAGTTCAACTCTTCACTCCTGAATGACTCTTATCAGGATTGGCTATGCGTTCCGAATCAGAGTAAATGAACAAGAAAAAATTGTTTATGACAAGTTATTTCAACATCATTTATCCCCAGGACAGGCAACTGCAACCCAAACCACATGACCTGGCCTCCTCTTATGCAGCAGCTGTTGGCCTTTGACGCCCAGCCTTCAGAAAGGCTGTCTCAATTGTATCCCACGCACCTCTCCGATGCGGACAAGCTCAGACAAGAGCAATGCTTCAAGCATGTGCTATTACGCTCCCAGCTTATGCACTGGGCTGTACAACGAACAGGAGTTCTCTTTTCTCCTTACGGTGAGAAAAATACCAAGGTAAGACTGTAACAGAGCAGAAATCCAGCTCTTCAGGACTCCTGCCTATGAGCTCAATGAGTTTATGCCACAGAAAATTGAGGTACCAGCAAGTGCTTCCTGGCACACCCTCAAAAGCCACTTTCTGCGAACACTGCCTTTCTGGCCTATGTGACTTTATATGTGCTTTACTCTCAGTTCACCCACCGAACACCAAAACATTTTGTCTTTTCACCCAAGGGTGAGAAGTCCCTGCAGTCTCTCTCAGCAAGTTAGAGGAAAGAAAAGTTACCAGGAAAAAGGACAAAATTATACTTGGCTTTTAAAAGCATCTAAAAGTATTGAATAGCCATACTCCTCAGATTTTCAAAAAATATTTCTGAAGTCTTAGCTGAAGTAAGCACTGCCTTAATCTCACCCAGATCAAAATGCAGGATCACAGGAAAAGAAGAAATTCCTTCGAGTTAGTCCCGTAATTATCTGTTAGTTAATTTAGAAATTAACAAACCTAGCAAACAGAACTATAGTAGTAGTTTTTAGTTCCTCTAAAAATTTGCAGAGCTTGAATTTGCTTGACATAGAGTCAGTTAGGTAGCGGCCACAGAACAGTATATGCGTGTTGGTTCTAGGTCCCTTGGCAAAACTACAGTTTCAGCAGCTCTACAGTTGATGAGCGGAGGCGGCGCATGTTTCACCACTCCAAAAACAAATTCTCCAGACTGACTGGAACATATGCCACCCTGCATCTGCAATGAAAGACATGCCCCAACTTCTTCGAGCTAGGAAGTTTAGTCCAACATTTGACTCCAGCTCTCTAACAGCCAATTAATGTAGGGTAACAAGTGTAAAAAAGCTAAGCTAGATGATCCACATTCATTTGTTCCTGAACATACGTTCCCTTCCACACAGTCCTGGTACAGTCAAGGTTTCAAGTGAAAGGAATCCCCTGCCATCTCACCTTGCAAGGGGTTTTTGGTCTTGTTTTTCTTGCAAGGTCTAGACTGGCCCTTGCAACATGGTGCAATGCACAGCACATTTCTAGAGATTTTCTTATCTGAAATGAGAACAGATTGCTACTTACACAGTCTGACCTAGCAGCCGATGTGATCAGAGAAATCTATAGTCCCACTTCCTAAAAGCAATGATGGCAAGGTCCACTAAACTTGATAAACACGTCATGAAAAAGAGTAGCCACCTGACATTTACTACAGGTGCCTCAAATATCATTGTCTGATCCCAATCTAAGCTCTTAACAGGTGTGGAGAACTGGATTCTGACAGCCTGGGAGAAGCTGAGGAACCAGGAGCCTACATCCTAGTTTCCAGAATGCATAAATACTGTGAGCTATTTTAAAAGGCTGCCAGGATTGCACAACACAGCATACAAGCTCACCATGGGGATGTGCAGAAGCAAGCTTTCTGTATTTGTGAAATCGATACTTCACTATTATAAGCGTTACCAAAATCTTCATGTATGATAGAAGTAAACATAGGCCCAAAACTGAGGATATTTAAGCCAGTGAAGGAGAAGTGAAAATCAATTGCAATCCTTTCCAGTATGCCTGTAAAATATACTCTTCAAAGCTAATTCCCTGTGAATTAAAGTGGTTATTCAGGGGCCCAGGCCCACCACATCAAGAGGGAAACAGTGCCATTCACAGCCACACACGAATGCAAGGCTAGAACTACAAATGCAGTTTGACAGGGGGTACCCAGAGCTGTCAAGCCTGTTCTGTTTGCCTAATTTCATTACAATGGCACGAATGCTTTCATTTGTCACACTCCAGCTTCATGTGTTTATCTCCCTTT
Organism: Psophia crepitans; assembly: GCA_013399095.1. Taxonomy (NCBI): domain Eukaryota; kingdom Metazoa; phylum Chordata; class Aves; order Gruiformes; family Psophiidae; genus Psophia; species Psophia crepitans. The sequence continues at coordinate 62,950 of VWZZ01000863.1, read as the reverse complement.
CATTAAACATGACTTTAACAAATGATTGTTCCATAGTGCCAAGATCTCAAGCGTCCCTCAGAATTGAGATTTTTATTTTGGGGAAGGATGACAGAATGCATACTGAGCATTTGACTCGATATTGGCTGCTCAGGGCCGCATAAACTCAACTGAAATACTGTCTTCTATAGGAGTAGTTTACATTTACCAGTGAAGCAGGAGCACTGACAATCCCACCAGTGCTAGCCATTAGTTATCAGGGGTTTCATCCGATACCATGCTTCAAATTCAGGTGTTCTGACTGCCCATTAAAAATCCCTGGGCATTTTTACATAAACAGGTACTTGCTAGAGGACCTTCAGCCAAAATTACACTGAAAATTCCAGCTGTGTCTCCACTGTTATTCCAAATGCTTTTCATTCAGCTATTGTATTCTGTACCAGAGGGCGTGATACTATGAGAAGAAGATACTCACGTCATTCACAAGGAAAACAAATGCCATCAACAGGAACTTTGGAGCTACAAAGTGCAACCTTTCAGGGTTTCTATCCAGATGGACTTACAAGTACAGACACAGCTACTCACTTCTCCTTGAATTTTTAACGCCAGTCATACAGACCGCTGAGTGCAGAAAAAAATTAAGTTGCTGGGATAGCAGCTTGTTTCAAAAGTTAAAGTTGTTTAATTCTGCCCTTACTTCTTAGCACTGAGGAGAGAGCAGAAATAGGAATAATTGCATCCTGGCAAACTTTTTTCTGAGCTATGGTTGACACGTATTAGTTACAGGTTATATTCAAAAAGCTCTGCTTCAAAACAAGAATAGTTCTTAAAGTGAACTGAGGAATAATTTGGCATAGCAAGGTTGGAGGTCATCAAAGGAAGACCTTGCTATGAATCCTAGAGTATTTCCTCCCACTCTGTGACCTGAATACCTCTGGAAGGACCATGACTACTCTGATGAAAGCCAACAAGTCAACTAACTCTACATAGTAAAAGCCTACTGCTTCCAAAATGGTCTCCCCTAAGCGTGTTTCTTTCCAGTGTGAACAGTAATACCCACCTACCTTTAAGTGTAACTTCAATGCTAATCCATCCTTGCTTTCTAGAAACCCTTCCTCCTATGTCATACTAGAGGATGAGCAGTAAAGCAACACCTGATTACGCTAGCACATTCCAGAGAAAGATTAGATCAAGACCCATGGTGTGAAAAGACACATATTTGGAAATTCAGAATTATTGAAATAAATTTTGATCTCTGTTACAGAGAGGCTGATTGCTGTCATGGAAAGGAGATGGGGGAATACAGCTGACCTGAGCCTCTGACGGATTCTGAAATATACATTTACCTTTGCAGATTTTTCAGACAGATTCAAGTTCTAAATTATTAGTGTCAATTGCAATGGCACTTAATTCTACTCCAGAAAACTGAACTCCTCAATAGCTCTACAAAAAATTATTTGAGATCCTATCCCTTTCTGAAGGTTGTTCCCCCCCCCCATAGGTGGCAGTAACTTAACACAAAGCTCTGAACAAACTCCTGGGAAGAGAAATCAACCTTCCCATACACCTAACAAGGAAAAAGTTCTTCACTAAGCTAAATCAGTGAGTTTCATAGGTAACTGGAAGTTTAATATCTATTCTTTAAAAACAAAACAAGACAAACCTCCCACATCTCATAACACTGGGGTGAGTGAAATGCAGGTAAGTTTCACCTTTTGTCTCTGTTTAGAGCCAGCTGAAACCGATTCGAAAGATTTCTTACAGAAAATCACCATGTACATACACGGCAACTGCCAGTTTTTGTGATGAACTTGCAGCAGCTCTGAACTTCAGAAGCCATAGGCGCTCCTCTGATCCAATAACATTCAACTCGAAATGAAATTACTAAACCAAACTAAACCAAAGCAAAAAGCAGTCATCCCATGACAAATTCATCTGCCCTTGACCAAACACTGATAGTTATTGATCTTGCTGCTGTTGTGAATTAGGGTCAGGTTTCCCAAGGTTCCCTCCTAATACGCGAAAGAGAGCATGGCCACTCTAACAAGGCCGACTAGGCTAAATGAAACCTACAGGGAATTGCATTGCACACTGCCACGTCCAGAGGATGGACTGATCCGTCCATCTTACTGACAGCACAAGTTTGATGTATGTCAAGTTTAAGCACTCTTTTTCCGCTCTAAAAGAAATTGGCACATGTCGAAGGAAGAGCAATTAGGTTGTGACACTCTACAGAACCCTATTCAGTCACTGGACTTTCTTCACTATGGTATTTTACACGTCTTGCATGGTACCTGGCCCAAACTAAGTAGACTATTTAAAAGCCCAGGAGAAATTAAAACTTCTTCCCTGGTATTTTAAAGCACAGTAATTCTCCACAGCTTTGTGTGTCTGCCACACTATGAATAGCGCTCTCATTGCAAATTGCTGTGTTGTGAAAAGGAAAGCTTCACTATTTTCAAGAGGTTGGAGAAAAAGATTACAGTTTTATCATCAATTAGCTGTCTGGATGTTACCCTGTTCTGTTTAGCCCTTCCTCAAGGGAAGCCCATGTGTGCCAAGGGGAAAAATTAAAAGGAAACTGAAGAACAACAAATCCCAAACAAGCCAAGACATTTCTTGTGTTGTCAGAGAATCTAAAAAGCATCTGTGAGACACACAAAATCTGAAGAATGAAATGAAGAAAAGCCTCATGGCCCAAGAGGAAAGAGAATCTTTTAATGACAAAAATCTCTCAAAGGTTTAATGTACCTTGCTGCTATGATTTACACAAAATCTTCTATGCAACCTGAACTAATCTCGGAGACATTGTGCTTCACCATGTTATTACCAGAAAGTAAAATTCCTAAGTGCTAATGGCAAAACACAACTGCCCAGAGCTCAAGAACCAACACACTAAGTTATCACAGATGCAAAATTGGACCTTCAGGGAGAGCAAGGTGTCAAACATCATGAGAATATTCATTTCAAACCTACAGGAGTAGAAAGAGAAGAGAAGCAAAAGGGAGAAGAGATTGGCCTGATGGCAGTCAACCCAACCGCTGCCTTAAGACATTGCAGCAGTAAAAATACTAAGCAACTTTTTTTTTTCCCCACGACAGTAATTGAAGCAATCAGTAACCCGTGTGCACATACAGAAGCAGAAATTCAGACTGCCTCCATTAAAAGGCAGCTTGATTCCTAGAACGATGAGAAACAGACACACCTGAAGGCTGTGCAGCCATTCCGTGTGACCTGGACAGGCTGGAGAGTTGGGCAGAAAGGAACCTGATGAGGTTTAACAAAACCAAGTGTAGAGTCCTGCACCTGGGGAAAAATAACGGCACGCATCAGGACAGATTAGGGGATGACCTGCTGGTCCTCTGTAGAGGAGCTCTACAGAGAAAGACCTAGGGGTCCTGGTGGATAACAGGTTGACCATGAGCCAGCAGTGTGCCCTTGTGGCCAAGGCGGCCAATGGCACCCTGGGATGCATTAAAAAAAAAAGCATGGTCAGCAGGTTGAGGGAGGTGATCCTCCCCCTCTACTCTGCCCTGGTGAGACCCCATCTGCAGTATTGTGTCCTGTTCTGGGCTCCCCAGCTCAAGAAAGACAGGGATCTCCTGGAAAGAGCCCAGCAGAGGGCAACAAAGATGATAAAAAGNTTTCCTTAAACACCCTCAGGGATGGTGACTCCACCACCTCCCTGGGCAACCCGTTCCAATGCCCGACCACCCTTTCAGAGAAGAAATTTCTCCTCATCTCCAACCTGAACCTTCCCTGGCGCAACTTGCAGCCATTTCCCCTTGTCCTGTCACTAGTTATCTGCGAGAAGAGGCCAACCCCCAGCTCACCACAAGGGGCAATGGCCAAAACCAGAACACAGGAAGTTCAACCCAAACATGAGAAAGAACTTTCTCATGGTGAGGGTGACGGAGTGCTGGAACAGGCTGCCCAGAGAGGTTGGGGAGCCTCCTTCTTTGGAGATATTCAAGACCCGTCTGGATGCCTACCTGTGCAGCCTAGCATAGGGCACCTGCTTTGGTAGGGGGGTTGGACTTGATGATCTCTAGAGGTCCCTTCCAACCCCGACCAATCTGTGATTCTGTGATTACGTTCTTGAAACGGACTGGGGAACGAAATTAATTTCTGCATACTGCTATGTGCTAGAGCAATCTATTGATACAGGATGCTGATGGTACATGAAGGCAAGCAGACGCCTGAGATTTAATGTTCATTTACAGTTTTCTGAACTGAAGAGACCTGTGAATGCAATTCCACTTCAGATACATTCTATTTGGTGGCCACTGAAGATGGGCATTATGGAAAAAATATTGCACCAGTCCCCCAACTTCATTAACTACATTTTTTTCCATGTCCTGGAATCACGCATCAGCTGTAAAACAATAAGATATCCATGAAGAATCAAAATTACCTAAAAATCTATGTAAATAAATGAAGGTATTCCACACATTCATGAAGAGTTAGTTGCCTTTATTGTAGCCCTGACAGAGGAATATGAAAGCAGTTACTTTCTCTACCAGTTGTGAGCCTAAGCATTATACTTCACCAGATCTGAATATGAATACAGTAATTCACCCTTCATTAACAAATCTCATTAATTACTAGGGTCAAAGCACCATCCCAAAGGAAAGAGCTATGTTTATTAACAGGTGAGAGGTGGAAAAGTATTTCTTGATTCCTGTTCTGCCTACTCCTCCAGACTCACAAGGATCTATATACTTAGTGAAACAGAAATTATATACCTTCAGCAGAAAAAAGGTACAGGTAGTTCGGAATAATTCCTCTTCCAAGCAGCAACTTTGGTGGCATTCGGGGTTGAACCTGAAGCAGCTGTTCCCCTGGCAAGACATGACCTTTGTTGGCAAGCTCTATAACTGGCATACTTAAATCAATGTGCCCAGGTGGCCAAGAAAGTCAATGGCATCCTGGCCTGCATCAGGAATGGCATGGCCAGCAGGAGTAGGGAGGTGATCGCCCCCCTGTACTTAGTTCTGGTGAGGCCGCACCTCGAGTACTGTGTCCAGTTTTGGGCCCCTCACCACAAGGAGTACATTTTGCTGCTGGAGCGTGTCCAGAGAAGGGCAACAAAACTGGTGAAGGGACTGGAAAACAAACCTTATGAAGAACGGCTGAGGGAACTGGGACTGTTTAGTCTGGAGAAAAGGAGTTTGAGGGGAGACCTGATCACTCTCTGCATCTACCTGAAAGGAGGTTGTAGTGAGGAGGGTGTCAGTCTCTTCTCCCAAGTAACAAGTGACAGGAAGAGAGGGAATGGCCTCAAGTTGCGTCAGGGGAGGTTTAGGTTGGATATTAGGAAAAACTTCTTCATGGAAAGAGTAGCGAGGTGTTGGAACAGACTGCCCAGAGAGGTGGTTGAATCGCCGTCCCTGGAGACATTCAGAAACTTGTAGACGTGGCACTCCAGGACACGATCTAGTAGACATGGTGGTGTTAGGTTGACGGTTGGACTTGATGATCTCGGAGGTCCTTTCCAACCTTAGTGATTCTATGATTGTTTTGGTCAAAAAAAGAACAAAACCACTTTTTTTTCCTTCCAGCCTATAAGGTTAAACACTATTGATTTTGTTCCACTTGCACTGTCTGAAGAAGCTGATGTGACAGAAATAGAAGAATTTTAGGATTTTTGGATTTCACATTGTGTTCTGTTCTATCAACTTATCCAGGACTTTGATATGATTTCCATCAGGCAGACTAAACAGTGTTACAAATCCTACTTGTGCTACTATATCAGAACGTGCACAAGTACAGGTAGCCTATGAATGCCACTATTTCCATGAGGCAACATCATAGTTTGAAGCATCAGAGTGAGCTGCTCCCTCTGCAACACCTTTGGCCAATGATCTGTTGCAATCCGGGACAATATTTTTCTGCTTGCATCCTTAATGCTCCCAATTTAGACAAAGTTTTTCAGGTCCATGTGTATACTGACAGCTCGTATCTCACATCTTCATGTGAAGACTGCAAACACCAAATAAAGATTCAGGTACAGTATGGCTTGACATTAGCAAGTCCATGGCCCTGCTCCCGGTTGCATCAACTTCTCTGAACCGGTCATTTAACAGATGAAAGAAAAACCGGTATCCTGAACAGCAGGCTTGATAAGGAGCATGCCGTGGTACACAGGCCACCAACACTATACCTTCAAAAGAAAATACTGGTTATGGTATCTATGAAAGGGCGAAATAGATCTACTTTGGTCTATTGCTAATGTTTGTGACCTAGTACATGCCCGTGACTGAAGAAACCACTGGAGCGCTTCAGAAGCTCAACTGAGCGATCCTGTCCTATCTTTACAAAGGCCATTACTGACAGCATTCTGTCCAGCAAGAGTGATCTAAAAGCAACAGCACAGAACTTCAACTCACACAGAAAAAACGGGCTGTTTGTTCAAGCCAGCCCCTGGTTCACACACTTATGTAGGCTTCTTCAATCCCTCTCTCCCTCCCTTAGGGCACAATGCAGCCCGACTCTCCAACTGAAACACACAACACACTGAACAGGTCAGTGGACACAACTCTGCTTTAACCTCTCAGCCCTAGCCTTTCTGCTACCATGACCTCTGGGATGGAGCCAATATACTTCAACAGCATTTGTTCCCAAGACCCAGTAAAAAGGCAAAGACAAAAGAACTTCCTTTTGATTGTCAAGCTTCGACCTACAGAATTTGCTCTGACAGGATACAAGCACATATGCAAATAAACAAAGCATCAGATGGCAGCAAAGTCCTTGATCACAGACAGATAGGTAAATCAGTCTGCTCTCAGCCTTTGCCACTTGTCTCCCCTTCATGCTCTTGGGCAAGTCACTTCATCTCTGCTCCAATTCCTCATATGAAAAGGGAACACATTTGGCCTTTTTAAGTGCTGTGCCATCAGCTTACCTGGAAATAATCTCCAAAAAAGCAGCTCTCTTTTAACAGCAGTCCAATAAAGTTTCCTGTCCTATCATCCCATGTTTCCCCAAAGCCAAAAGTTAACTAAGATTCTTGGTGAAGGAACTTATTTTTCAAGTTCATCTTTAAGTTAAGGAAATATGAAACGTACTGTATAATGCAATTTAAGATCAAAATAATCTTTATAATCTATCACACAGAAAACCAGTACTTCAGTTTGTGAAGTACTGAGGAAATTAACAGGGACTTACTGGAGTCACATCTAACACAACTTTGCAGTGCTTGGCCACTCATTTTTGGGGTGTCAGTGTTAAGGATTTATTTTTTATTTTTTAAAAAGCAACCTAACTTTCTAAAGAGCTAATGAATGAGGGGAAGAAAATGTACATTGTTTTCTAAAAGTCAGCAGTTAAACAGCTAGTGAAAGTGAATTCTCACGGTCTTGTCAGAATGACTTGACACAGAGCAGCATTCTGAGGTCAGCGCTTAAAACCAGAAAGTGACTCTAGGTAACAGAAGGACTTCGAGGGCCCTTGCAGAAACTTGGGATGAAATCCCAAAGCTCTGGGAGAGCAAGGCGACCACCTGTTTTCCTGAACAGTCCATTTTTTTTATGCTGCATACTTTACATAGAAGCTGCATTATTCTGGAGAAGCTGCATTCCAGCCAAAAGTGCACAGTTAATGTTTTTTGCAGCCCCCAGCCTCCAGTGATGGATGACCATTTTATAATGAAATACTTTATGCTCAATCAACTTACAAATAATGGATGTTTTATCACACTGAATTAAAAAAAATGGTTTTAACAAAAAAAAAAAAAGAAAAAAGAGAAAGCAATAGACAAGAGGATCAGTGATGAGCAGAAGCAAAAGTTATTCCTTTTAAGGGTGGTTAAAAAAAAAAATCCAACTAATGTTTCACGTTAACTCTTTCACTGCTCTCCAATAACAAGTGGAAGCAATGCACAAGCCAGTATTTGCTCTGAAAACACCTACACATAAGTCCTGGTCCAGACTATTGAGACATGAGAATATATGGCTTCTACAAAAACATTTTGGTCTGTAATGTCTCAATTAGGTTTCAAAAGAGCTAAGGCTAATAACTAAGCACTGTCTAAAGATAAACCTTTCAAAATACTTTAATCTCTCATGCCCATTCAGCATTATAAAAATCATTCCTCAGACACCCCTTAATCAGCTGTGGGGTTTTCTCCTCCTAGCACTGCTTCCACCTGTCAGTGCTGAGTGATAAACCAGAGAAGTAAATGCCATGCACTCAAAGGCTACTGCAATGCCTACATCAAGGTTTGGAACCAAACATCCAAATTCAACTGATACTGTTATTGCAGACTCAGTGCATGCTGTTACACCACAACTGTTAACTGTTGTTACACACTACAGGTCAAGAAACTCCAGAGCTTACAGGGCATATTTGAATCAACACTAGCCCTTGAAAAAGCCTATAGCAGAAGCACTCATTGTGCCTCTTCTCCCAAACAGCACACAAAAAAGTCTCTAATCTAGTCCAAACATGCCAGAATGTCTCTTCATTCTCATATCAGCTAGTCTCTTTTAAAAGGAATAAAGCAATGGAAGAATGCAGATGAGTATGAGATGCAGTGGACACGAGCTGCAACAAGGGAAACGCCAATTACATATAGTGAAAAGACATTTTCTGAAGGAGGGTGGTCAAACACCAGAACAGTTTACCCAAAGAAGGTGTGGGACTTCCATCCCTGGAGATAGTCAGAATTCAGTTGGCTCTAATCCTGAACACAATCTCAGTTTCGAGCTGGTCCTGCTTTCAGCAGGGGATCAGAGCAGATGACCTCCAAAGGTCTCCCTACCTAGATTATTCCAATTCTGACTTGCACTTACCAGAAACAAAAAAAACATCTGACATTGTACATTATGAAAGTAGCCACTCCAACATTCACCCAGCGAAGAGTTTCCCTTTCTCAGATCTTCTGCTGGTTACAGTAGAAGCAACAATAATTAAATACAAAGCAGGAGCTCATCCCTGAACTATCTCTAGAAAGCATTAATGAGTTTTGGAATTTATCTTCTAACCAGAAGCTGCAGACTCAGGCTGTGACTGAACTGAAAAAAAAGCCATACCAAACAAAAAAAGACCAAATCCAAGAAAACCCACAACACCAGTTTTCCAAATTTGGGGACTTCCAGAAAACTAGCAGGAAAAGAGCACATTGTTCCTATTTCTCTCAAAAAGATACAGCATCTGCTGCAGATATTAAAGTCATCAAACAAACCACATCTTGGTTCCGAGTGACAACTTCAGATCTAGGACAATTTCCCCAGTCATACTGCAACCACCTCAAGAGCCTTCACACGACTGTTTGAAGCCCTGCAAATATTAATCAGTCCAAGATTTTAGTCACAAAATCATCTTTACTCCCATCCCCTTCCCATTCCTCAGCTGAAGGCTGGCATTCAATGAATCAGACCAAAGGGAGAATAGAGTTCCCAGCACCTGCTTCAGCTTTTAAGTTTCCAATTGAAACTGCTGTAATCTGGCAGCAGGCAGTCTGAAGATGTCATTTTCCTGCTCTGTGAAGGACTGAATCATAGTATATAAAGAATCCAAATACAGAAATGAGTGAAAAGAGCAGCAGTGGGCAAAAAGAAGCCACTACACAGTATGGCCAAAGAGAAGAGCAGCTGAAGACAGTGTGCTACAAAGTACCACATCCTCTCTACAAGTGAGTATCTTACTCACCCTCTGCCTCGTGATGATTACTATGGGCAGTGCTGAGTATGCATTATTGTCCACATTTGTGACAATGCTCTTTCAAAGAATAGTGTGAAACGCTGTTGTGTGATTTAGAACCACTTTATACTAGACATTATAGACTAGGTCTGTTTACCACAGTAACATTAGGATTTTAAGTCTAGAAATATAAAATATGTTCCCCCTTGAGAGGGAGGTCAGCAGGTTCATTTTATACCAGCACTCTGATGGAAAGCTTCCTTTTTTTACTTAAGGACACACTGATAACTCAAAAATAGAATTCAAGACATGCTTTTCTCATGTGCAGTAATATAGCCAAACACACTTACTCCTCATTATAGTAGGTCCCTTAACAAGCAATTGCAAAATTGAAACAAGAATATACCTACAAGCAGACTCCTTCCACAAACAGGGAAGAAATTCTTACCACAAAAGTGTGCTTAAAAAAAAACAATTCCAAAACAAACAAACAAAAAAACCCACACCCAACCCCTAAAAAGACCTGCACACCCTTTAGCCCTGGTCAATACAGCATCTGTCCTATCTGCCTTAAGGATGTAACTTAAGCCTAGGAGTTAGAATGGCAAAACTCCTAAGATCAATGCAGCTTTACTGGGGTAAGAAGCTTTGCAACCATATGGCAGCGCTCACAGTAGGTATAGGGCACCTACAGACTACTGGCAGCAGTTCAACTTCAGTTCAGATTTGTCACTAGCACAGGGCAATAATGGAGGGGTGCAGGGATTGTATAACAAGTCTGCAAAAATATGATTATCTCAATTGTTTTAAAGAAACTAAAAAGAAAATAAAAACATCTCCGCCACACATCCCATCGACACCCAACCTTACTTAATCTTATTCCCTTCACCAATATGACTACTGAAATCTAAGTCTTCTTCCAGCTCTCAAGGGTTTCTTGGTCATAGAAACTGCTCACCGAAATTTCCCAAAATGCTGGAGAGGCAGAAAGAAAAGTGGAGAAAGGGTTAACCCACAGCTGGGAGAAAGTTTCCCTGGAAAATTGGAACACATGCTGTGGCTGTGACTAAATTTCACACTGGTTCTGTTGAGTACAAACATCCACAACTGTGCGCATTTGAGAGAGTCGGAGAAAAAGAAATGCTCCTTATATATTAGCTTCACCTGCTAGGTTCCTTCAAATGGATAATGACATGCTCTGGGGAACAGCAGAATCCTTCAGATTCACTCCACATTTCAAGCAGAGATGAGGTGCCAAGGGGGGTGGGGATGGGGGAGGAAGGAAGTAGTCCTTCCCTTCCCTGCTCCCATATTTTTTGGAACATACTGGAAAGCCAAGCCTATAGCCTGGCGGAGTTGATTCTGCTGTTTAAGACTAGCCGTGTCAGCATAGAAATCACCTGAGCTGACACTGAAGACATCTGTGCCATCCAAGTACATAAAAAAAGTGAACAGGGAAGAGTGTGTGCACACACAGAGATTTTAAACATCAACTGATTATGTTTTAAACAAACAGGCAGCACTTAGCTGGTCAGAGAGAACTACGCAGTGGAGATTAAGAATTACCAAGATCAACCAGCACAGAAACACGTGAAGGTTTGGACTGGAAGAGGTCTCTGGCTGTCACCTACTCGAACCTCCTGCTCATGCAAGGGACTTCTCTGGAGTTGTATCAGTTTGCTCAAGTTGCAGCAGTTCAGTCCAACTTCAAAAGTCTCCATGGATGAAAACTCCACTTTCTTTTCCCACATACCAGTATTTAACTCTCTCTAGAAAGAATTTCCCTCTACGTCAAACTGGAATTTCTCCTGTTAAAAATTCATGACTATGGATCTCTTGGCCCCTCTGAGAAGTGGCTCTGTCTTTTCTGGAATACTCTTTTTGGTAGTGGAAGACTGCAGTTAGGTCTCCCTCAGCCTTTTCCAGACTAAATAAACTCACATATTTTTACAAGACTACAGCTATGGGGCTGTGCAATAAAGAAAGTGTTTGAAAACAGTGAACTGCAAAAGTAACAAACAAAGCAGACAGTGACTCTGGAGTCAGCAGTGGAAAGAACACGGTATTTCATGATGTGGATGACACTCACAGAAGTTTTAACTGGTTAAGCACACCACCATTAGAAAACAACTTCTTAAGTTTCAGAAATGATAGGCTATGATCTATTCTGCTTGTTCATAAAGAAAGATGGGGGGAATACCATGCTGGTTTCATCCACATTGGTATGAAGACTAGGAAATTGATAACTATTCTACTGGAGAGCCAGATCAGTGTTTTTGGGAATACTTCCATGTCCAGAGAAAATCTGGCAGACCACATGGACAAAATCAACAATATTTGTACCTGTAATAGGGGGGTTTATTCTCACTGAAGACTGTTCTGTTGTAAAATGGCAGGAAAGAGTTTAGAAAAGAAAAGAAAAAAAAAAAAAAGCATCTTCACTGAAAGGAGGGATAATCAATGCCAAAAGACAGGCACAGAGAGGCTAGCATTTATAGTTATCTTTCCCAGACGACCAATAAATAACAGCAGATTCAATATACAGTAACACTTTCTTCTCCTCAAAGTACCTTTCACCAAACTACACAGGGAAAAGCAGAAAGCTGGCAGACAAAATATCTAACGTAAAAGCAGATATATGATTACTGTCATCTCCAGGATGCCCAACACTGTGCCAGGTAGGGAAACAAAACTTCTGCTCTGTCCTTTTCAAAAGGGGGCTACTATGTGTTGATATTTAAAAAGAAGGCAGGTGAGGAAGACCTTGATGAACTGTAACAGTCTATCTGTTTTATTGCCTCTATTTCCCAAATGCCTACAACGTTCTGTTCAGGTACATACGGACCATTTACTAGTGCCTCCTGGACAAGAACTAGTAAACACAGGGTGAGCAGATTAGAGTAAATCACTGCTCTAGTTTTCACTACTCATGTCACTACACAAGCTAAGTCTAGAGAAGAGGAGGCTGAACCTGATCGCTCTCTACAACTACCTGAAAGGAGGTTGTAGTGAGGAGGGTGTCGGTCTCTTCTCCCAAGTAACAAGTGACAGGAAGAGAGGGAATGGCCTCAAGTTGCATCAGGGCAGGTTTAGGTTGGATATTAGGAAAAACTTCTTCACAGAAAGAGTAGCGAGGTGTTGGAACAGACTGCCCAGAGAGGTGGTTGAATCACCATCCCTGGAGACATTAAAAAACCATGTAGACGTGGCACTCCAGGACATGGTCTAGTAGGCATGGTGGTGTTAGGTTAAGGGTTGGACTTGATGATCTCGGAGGTCCTTTCCAACCTTGGTGATTCTATGATTCTAACTTAAAAGGTTACAGAAGACCCTCAAAGCAAGGTATTAATCATCTGCTCTCGCCATGGGTAAGTAACAGACTTCTCAGCTGACCTTAAGTATCTTTCACACTTCAAACTCTCTTCATTAATGGACATACAAACTTTAAGAACAAAAACAAAACAAAAAAACCAAACCCAACATCCCTCTTTCCCCAGCGTCCTCTTCCAGTGAAACTAACCAAGATTCCAAGTAAAACAGACATAATTCATCCTTAAGTCATATCACATGAAATTAAAAGTACTTTAAGTTTATTTTCTTCAGGTGAATTGCAGTCAGGTGTTCATTTGTATTCTTTTACATATACTGACAGTGACTTGTACTTCCTGTCCCAACTACCTACCAGTGCTCACAGAAGCAAAACACACTTGCACCTAATCACAGATCAGAGAACTGTACTTTGCTACAGACCCTGATGAGACATTTCTGTCTGTCTCAGCGAGATGGGCCACCTAGAATCTGGTGTTGTTCTGTATTGGATGTTGCTAGATACTAGTTAAGAAACAGATAAAAAGATTTCTTAAATAAATAAAAGCGTATGTTTCCACATACCCCTTAAAAGACCACTAAGTGCCAGTCACTGAGGTCCTTTCCAACCTCAGCCATTCTGCAATTCTTACAATCTATCTTACAAATCTATCTTGACAGCCATGCTACTGAAAATGTTCCGTAAGGGCTCAGCTCCAGAGAGACTCCTGGGATTACCAAGGGCTTAGTTTTCTGCTAGGGACTTCTATCCTTTAGATTTACGGAGGGACACTTGAAAAAATGAAACTTCAATGATGCAAAGCTGAAATTATTTTAAATAAACATAAAATGAATTATTAAAGAAGATCTCACAACTTAAAGGTTTCACTCATGGCTTCCAGTGCTTGAGGCCATCAAAACCAGAAACAGTCTGGAGAGCTTATTCAGCTGTTCTTTTTAAGGTACCTCATACGATGTGCGAGGAGGAGGGGGGCAAATTACTTAATAGCATATCAGACTCGGCAGTCTTTATTCTTGCATTGACATGCATGAATGGTGACTGGTATGGCTGCCTAGCAAGATGGACTTGAGAAGAGATTAGAAACTGACCTAGATGTCAATATTTATTATTAGCTATGCCATCTGGGAAAGATCTTAAAGTGCATTTGATTTGAGGTGTGGTTCCTTTTAATTTCAGGAATTTCAAGCGCAAAAGGTAACTCTTAGAAAAAAGAAATTGGAAGTTCTTAACTTTGAAATTAGCTTTTGTATCACCTTAACATTTCCTCCTTTGGTAACAACTATCTTGTGGGAAGCAGTCCCTTATATTGCCCAGTTCTTGAAAGTGTAAGCAGCTGCCTTGGTTATAAAGAAGCCAAGTTCTTCAGACTATTTAAACAAAACAAAAATTGTATTTTTAGACTTTGCCTAATTGTAATTCCTTTTACTCAAAATGCTATACGTTGTTTATTAGCTGAATCCGCAGGTAATTGGTGGGGAGCATTTAGGAAATATCAGACCCTCACATTTTACTTGTTACTACATGAATTAGTGTATGACGACATTCTAACAGAATTCAGCTGAGAGTTACATCTGCCCTAACTGTACTAATAGGTGATCACCAATTACTAAGCCATGCTGTTACCCATTGCATAGTCAATGCTACATTTCACAAAAAAATACTTCTGCTTCTCTGTATTCTGAATAGCTCCTCCAACCATTGAACATAAATCAGCATATATAAGTATGCACTATTTTGAGAGCAAGCAACTAGGACCTAAAAAAAAAAAGCACTTTTTACAGACTAATATAAATCATAACTACAGCCTATTTAAAATATTTTTTTTCTGAGTTAAGCAACTATCTCAGAAATAATTTGACTGACATATGAACAGCCACCAGGTAAGCTAACAAAAAACCCCAAACACATCAAAAAGCTGCCTCCTTGTTAGTAGGCTTTTTAGAAGCAACAACTATATATCTTGCTCTGCTCTACATTAAAATTTTAATTTCATGGAATAAGTCCTAGCAGTTTCTTAGCTTTTTAGCATGATTTCAGAGTAACAATCAACTCAACAGTCCAGAAGACACAAGACTTCAGCAGATACATGGATTCTCCTATACGTACTGGAATTTCAGTGTCTTCCAAACAAATCTTTTGTCCTGTTCTGTTAGCCACTGAAAAGCTGTAGCAGTGCTGGGGAGGGGGCTTGGGGTGAGGCTGGGGAGAAAGTACCTCAAAGCCAAAAAGGAAAAAAACCCAGCAATGTCAGGGATCTATTACTATTACTCAGTAAAATCCAAAATCTAGATAAAATAAAACAATACAAATTGATTTGATAAACCATTAACAGGACAACAATTATTTTGACAACCTTATAATTTTGTATTAGGCAATCTTATTTCAGAACTAATGACAAATATGCAACAAAACCCCCTCCAAACATACAAGACCAAAACATATATTTCAGCAAGCTTCGTATTTGGCATACTTTGAATTTCCTTAGCTACAACCAGATTTATTCTATCAGAAATTGTATATGGTCTCTGAAGAACTAGTGCATGACCTTGCATCTCTTATGAGAAGTCACAGCTGTATTCCCACATTGACTGATAAAGACAACTGAACAGGCAAGCAAAGTCCCATCCCCTCTTTGAAGGAAGCCAGACATTTTAACTCATCTCACTGAAAAATTATTTGCTGCCATCATAATTAAGCATTTCTGGCTTTCTGTTACATGGTTCAAAACAAAACAGATCACACTTAAAAGTGCCATACAACTTCATTCTCTGATCCCAAGTGACAAAAGGTAAGAAAAATACCATGAGGTCTCAACACACCTCCTTTTAAATGCTAACGTCCTGGAGACACAGATCTTAGTGTGCTCAGAATTGGGTTAGATCTCAAAGAAGATTCAGTCCAAAACCAGGAGCCTTTGAAGTTGGGAAAAAACCTCAGGTACAGAAATGAAAAAATAAAAAGTAGTAAGATATAGGAGTTATGGAAGCAGAATAGCTGGTTGGAAGAAGTATGGTTAATAAAGCTGGGGAGAAGCAGGAAAGAAAAAAAAATACTCTTGGAAGAACTTACAGTTAACGTGACCGAAGTATCAAATTGATACTTTGATCAATAGACTGGCCCAGAGTTAGCAGGTGTTCAATATCTTTCCAACCGCAGAGAGAGACTAGTCTGTTAAACACTAGTGTGACACTAAATAGACATCTTCCAAATCTCTGCCTAGGTAAGCATTTCAACTTGAAATGCAACTTTCTGTTCTTATTAGTATTAAAGAAGTCGGTAGGACAAACTGAAAGTCCTCCTTCCACAGAGAGGATCCCTCTTCAGATACAGGACTCCACTTCTTTTTCTGAAAATTTAAGTGAAAAATAAAATCTACTAATACATCATTTATTTATTCATGTTACAGAATCACAGAATATTAGAGGTTGGAAGGGACCTCGAAAGATCATCGAGTCCAAGCCCTCTGCCAAGGCAGGACCACCTAGAGCACATCACTCAGGAACACGTCCAGTCAGGTTTTCAATGTCTCCAGCGAAGGAGACTCCACAGCCTCACTGGGCAGCCTGTTCCAGTGCTCTGTCAGGGACAGCTTAGCAAGCTCTGTCCCTCACATCCGCTCTGCCTCTACAGCCTGGTTTAACAAATCTGCCCCTTTGCACCACATTCTAGGAAGGATTAGTCTGGCCACAACCCAGTTTACTTCCCACCCTATTAAATGCTACTGGTGTAGCCAGGCTGGGTCCGTATTTTCATCCTTCCTCCACGAGTTAACTACTGAAAGCATCTCGAAAGAAGTAGTCTCAAGAAAAGCTTCGTATTTTGTGTTTTTAAACCAAAAAGATTTAAATGCAAAAAGCAAATGATAGGTGTAAAGAGCTTAAAATCTTTGCATACAGATCTTAATCTTTCCTTGCCAGCTTTTGCATGACCTCTTCAGCTCATGCTAAGGTTTCTTCTAGGATATGCAGGGAAACCTGTATTGCTCACAATGCAGCATCTTGCAGTCTGTCAGCTTTAACAGACACTGGTCAGCTTGAATTCCTAAACTCTCACAATCCTCTACCTCCAGCATCCAGAAAATGGTCAACTTTACCTTTGATCTCTCTTCCCTACCATGTGAACATGGGCATGTCACCAGGGCTGAGGTCAGCGAGTCCTCTCTTCAGGGCTATATATACAGATATTCCTTGCCCAGACCACTGTTTTCTGCTCAGTTTCTTTAAACAATCCTTTCTTAATCAAAAGCAGTGAGTAACCCATCAAAAAAAATTCTGCAGAGACCTCTATCATGCACATAAGAAAAAAGCCAGCTATTTTTCCAAACCACTGTAACAGAAGCCTCTGCTATTCTGAAATAGCAGGTTAATGCTCATTACTTAGTACTAATTAACCATCTTCCTATTCTATAGCTTGAATGTTTGCAGACGGGATGTTAATTGGCACACCACATTGGGAGGATCAGAGCAGACAACTAAGAGGATCTGCTGTCTCCTCATAGTACAGCAAGGAAGCTGAGCAATTTCTGCTGTTGCGTGCAGCGTATAAATGTATCCACACTTCGCCCAATCTCTTAATTCTATTTTTTAAGCCTCATTTAGGTTGTGGTTACCTCTTGGCACATGCTATGGCCAGCTAGAAAAATCATTACTACTAATCCAAAAAAAGGTAAACTCCATTGAACCGTATGATAAGTATCCCTTGCACTCCTGTTTCTTCCTAGCCTGTCCTGCAATTGTGTCCCAATCTGCCAGCATTAACACAGATACACAGCGGTATTTATTTGATGCCTATTCCACCAAGCTGTATTCACACTAAATCCTCCATGTGTATTTAATAAATCACACTAGTTAGGTGGGCAGGATTAGTTCCAAGTCACCTAATGACTATATCATGAGCTGCAGTATTAAAGGGATTAATATTAATCTTAGCCATTTCAATTCACTGCGAGAGGCCAGTCCCTGCTCCAACAGGAGCCGCAGCAGGCAGTGCAAGAAATTCTAAACAAGCACACGAAGATTAATGAGGGCTTCCTCATTCTGCCTGTGAGTCTTCTCTACCAGGATACAGGACAGCGAATCCCCAGCAAAGACAGGCTCATAAATAAACACACAACACCACAAATACTTTAAGCAGCTGAGCCCAGCATAGAGTTGTTTTCACTCACTATCTGCTTCTCCTGTAACCCACACCTCCAAGCACACTCAGGAATTTGAAAGGCTTGCACAGCGGCTCATTTGTTTTCTTTCACATAAAAGCACACACCTCATTACTCATAATAAATTACTCATTTTAAAGGCGTTTGTGGAACTAACAGCTAAAATAAGCTGTGTTCAGGGAGGATGAGAGCAGCAGGGGAATCTGAAAGGGTAACTCATTGTACTGAGGTTAAAAAGGATGTCAGACTCCCAACAGATTTGACCTGCTTTATTCTTGGCAAGAATGACCATTACAAGCAGGAGGAGTTCTTAAAAATGAAGAAAAAGCCCTTTCTACAGTGTTGTTCTTACACGAAAACATAAAAACGGACTGATACAACTAAACAAACTGATTTTCTGACAGAGTGCTGCATTTCATCATAGCACCAGCAAAGATCCCAAAGCAAGGGTCCTGGCCTCACTTTCAGTGACACGCAAGAGTATCAACCATAATCATCAGCACAAAAATTCCAGAAGCCACTCTTGGTCTGCTGCAGATTTAGATGTAGCTGAGTGCTGAAAAAGGAGTAGCGTTTTACAGCTCACAGTTAATTCAGAGCACCATAGAAGCTACACAAGTCAGTCAGACAGCTGCATCCTGGAGACTAGCGGAAAAAACACTAGATGGAAAAGTGGGAGTTGAGTCAGCAATATTCCCTTGCCTTCACTGAAAAGCTCTAGACTCTCAAAAAAAAAAAAAAGTCAGAGATCAGGTTAAACTGGAGTATAAGCCTGTCAGAAGTTATTAACGGCTCAGCAGGTCCTCCAGGCACAACAGCAGCCTCAAAAATTCAGCGTGGATACAGCGCAGAGCTGAATACAGTACATGTGCTTGGAAGCAAGTGGCTCACAACCAACAAACCAGGAAAGGACCACTGTATTAAATATGACAGAGAAAATGTTTTGATCTTGTGCTACACTAATGTGTAAGTGAAATGAGGGAATGCCAGTTTATCCAGGTTTATAAACTAAACACCAAAGAGACTTGAAGTGGAACTGCATCACATGCAGCTGAGCAGATGGGAAGGGATCCATTAAGTGCACTGTCCAACCCTTCCAGAGGCAGAATGGAGCAGAGATGGAAGTTGACATTTTCTGTATTTGTAAACAATCTGCTGTTCTTTCACATGAGAAATATCTGGCAGCAGGGAAGGGCACAGTGCGCACTCTTACACTTGTTTGTTTTGTTTGGTTTTTGGGGTTTTCATCTGTTTGTTTGTTTTTAAGGAAAGCACAAAGAAGAAAAATTCAAGATTCAACAGGGTGCAACGCACACAGGTTTTATACTCCATTAGCCCTCAGCGATCAAAGAACTCAATTCCCAATGCACCTTTAAAAAGGTACATTACGGGCTCTGCAGCTAAAACCATTTCAGATGCTTGAGGAAGGACTTTGTGTAGTGGGCCACGCTATTTTGAATGGGTGGAAGATTTCACATTCCAATTGCACATTCAGATATAAGCAGGCTCCTGAATGTATGTTTCAGAATAAAGTAACCAGATAGGCAATATAGCTACATAAACATTTGACAGTTTTTAACTCTACAACAGCTGATTTAAAAACTGACATATATTGAGTTTGATACTCAAAACCCCACAAAACTGGAATCTCCCCCTCATGATTCAAAGTTATTTAAAAAAAAAGTCTGAGGAACATGAAATATCTGTCCCCAGGTTTGAAGGTTTAAAGTTCATATTAAGCTCTCCTCAAACACCATTATGGTTAGTCCAACAGCAAAGTAACATCCACCAAACTTCTAATGCTGCAAGAGACAGGAGCACTTGACATGTTTTCATCTCCGTGCACCCTTAATACTGAATGTGCAGACTCTAAGGCAGAGTACCAGCCAAAAGAAACAAAGTAGTAAACCTTATACTCTTGTGACCAAATGGGAGTCATTAGTCATTAGTTGTCTTCTCAAATTTACTCTAGTTCCATCTGAAATACATACTGAAAAACTGTATGTAGTAGCTCATTTAAAAATTCTATTTCTGGGTTCTCTTAAACAAGACAGTCTTCATCAAATCTACTTTTAGAAGATGAGTTTCAGTGAAAGATAGCCATGCAGCTTGCAGTTTGCTAACTTAGCCGACACGATGCTGTGAGCAAGAAACTAGTTTTCCTCTACCTACTAAGTTTCATTTCTACAAGTGTACTATTACACATTAAACACCTTGTAAGTGTGTGTTTTCTGGGGTTTTAAGGTTTGGGGGAGATTTATTTTAAATGCAGAAAGCATGACATTGAAAAATAGAGGCCTCTACACTCAAACTCCCCTACCACGGCTGAGAACACCATCTCTAACTTTCACCTCATTTTACAAAACCCATAAAAGCAAACTCTGCTTACAGCTTCAGAACGGGGGTAGATGGCAGAGTATTTTTAGCACTTCGGCAGGGACAAAGACAGTCCCAGTACCAGACATTCTTGTAGTGCTAACAGGCTGCAAAACCCTCATACGAAAGATGCTATTCAGACCTGTGGACACTGTATAAATATAGGCGTATGTGAGAACTATTTCTGTGCACGATAGCAAATTTTTCCTCCCCATGAAGTCCTCTATAGATGAAGCCATTCTGCCTGCTGCTGTGTCCACAGTCCATTCTGCACACAAGGTCAGGCCCATCCAGTGGAGCTGCATCAGTCTCCTGGAATGCTGAAGTCCACATATTTGCCATTCAACATGAAAACTGCTTTTCAAGTTCAATCAGCTATAAATGTTGCTTTGTTTTAATTTTCCACTGAACTTCCTGGAACCTATTATCAGACTGTCAGGGATGTATATTTAGCAATGGCAACACGGCCTCTTTGCCACTGCCCCACTGCTCATGTCACCTCCAATAAACAGAAAAACAATCCCCCAGTAAATGACATTTTTTGCAGGCTATTTACCGCCAGTGCAAGGTAGTGGGTGAAAGTGGAAGTGCACGGGGAAGCCTTTATTCATTTAAAAAAAAATTAAAAAAAAAAATCAAGTGATCCCTATGGAGAAGGACAAAAGGGAACATTAATTTACCACTTACACACTAAGTCTCACTCACTTCCTCAAGCTGACATTCACAAGGCTCTTAGTCTAAGTGAAAAATGTTTGCAGAGAAAAGCTGACTCAGTGGAAATACTCGCCTCTTACACCTGCAATTGTCTAGATTTCAGGGTCCTTTTAAGTGACCATGCATGAAATGACTGCATTTGCATAAATGATTATTATTATGCAGTACTGCACCAGCACTAAAGATAAAAAAAAAAAAAAAATACAAGAAGGAAAAAAAAAAGTCTAAGTCTGGTTCACCTCCCTGCTGAAACATTACCTCATAGAGTGTTCTCACTCCTGTTTCTGCAAAATAAATTTAGCAATATCAACTTCTCTCAAAAGAGACAGAAGATATCATGAACTAGGAAAGGAACATAGATACAAAACTCATACAGCTAATGGCGCACTTAATATTGTTAGCACTCCTTACGATAGATGGCAAGTTACGTGTGGAATTAAGAAAAATAACAGTAAGCCAAAGCATTTCCTATGAAAAAGGAAGTCTGCTTCTTCCAGAAAGTCACCAAGTCAAAGTATTGTATATGCATACAACTAACTCTAGAGTGTGAACAAGTAGTCTAGCCTTCCATTCTTCTATTAATTGCAATCTTCACTTGAGGTTCAAAAGCAAACGCTGCTTTAAACCTGTGGAGATGTGTAAAGCCAAGCTCTGAGATTTTGCCTCTCTGCAGATGGAAGGGAATGCACATGCTGGACATTTCTAATTTCATGTCTGTCTGAATAACTAAAAGTTTAGTTAACCAATAACTGAAAAGGAACTGAATGAAAAATTTTAAGCTTTCTCAACAATTTGGAGTACTTTGAATATCACATTTTATCAAAAAATCTCTATAAAATTTGGTACGCCAACACCAGAATTACAATTGTTTCATCCTGAAACATGTCAATTTTTGAAACAGTTCATTAGCAGACTCTTCCTGAAATAAATTTTCGTCAGCACTATGAGTACAGATACATCATGCCACCTGTGCACTGTAAGCACGAACAGCCTCTTTTCCTTTCTCTCCTACTCAGTTGCTCCGTAAGACTTCTCCTCAAGGATCCTCACTCGAACCAAGGGGCATCCTTCATAATACGCACACAAAATTAAACGATATGACAAATAGTAAGAAACAGTGCAATAGAGAAAAAGTTGGAGCAAAAGCAAACACTGTGAGAGAAAACAATCTGTCCAGCCACCCCATCATGTGTGCAAAGTAGTCGGCAGCTGTAAAACAGCAAGCATTGAAATCTGTCCCTTTTCTACTGCAAAACCTTTGCAACAGAGAAAGGCAGCCAGCAAAGCTTGTAGAGCAGTACACTGAATGCCTTCTCCTAAGGTTCACTTCAAACAGGAATTGTGGCTGTCAATTCTCTAGTAATTGTGCAAAGTAGCCATACACAAACAGCTTAGAGCAAAATCCGTATTTTTGCATTTTAATCCAACAAACCACTCAGCAGCTTCCTGCCACAAACAGCACTAGGTAGAAATGAATTAATAAAACATCTTTTTTATTAAAGCTAACAGTTCCTTTATACTTACTGCCTATTCTTCAGAGACTGGAATATCTTCTCTCTATTTTCTGTGCGGGCTAGTTATGGACAAATAAACAAAATTTAAAAAGCCACACCAGCAAACTTTATTGACTGAGGTCACTTCAGTGACTAAAATATAAGACAAAAAAACAACTATTCACAACAATTGTGAATTGCATAAAGGTGAATTAAGAAGCAAAATTCTATTTATGACCTGAAAAAGAAAGTTCTCGTCATCTAGGGATTGCAATAAACATCTCCTTGAAGGCCAACTCTTGTGTCACCTACCAGATGTTAGTTCTGCTATGCTTGCTTTACATATTTTATCTTAAAAGAATAGATAATGACTAAACTTTTGCTGAGGAAGGAGGCTAAATGTTAGAAATAAAAAACCCCTAAAACTCAAGCTGAGGACTGCTGAGGTTGGTAACTGCATTACCAGTGCTGAGAATTTCTTACGAGCAGGTATCTCACACCAGAGACATCTACACAGTGCCAACGGCCACCCATCTTCTCAATAGAGAGTTGAATAAGGCAGACTCTTTTCTACTTCTGAAAAGATCCTAAGGATTACTATAATAAATGTGTGGGTACAAGTACCTCTAAGACAGAAGAATTAGATGAAACTGCCATTAAACATTAAAATATCAATAAATGGAAACTCCACCACTCTCAACACAAATACCCATGAGCCTAATTTTAAGCAAACACCCGAATGCTTTCAGAACAAGTGCAATATAATGTAAGCTCTTCAGGGCTTGAATTTATGGCTTTACACAGCACCTGGGATGATCAGGCCTAATTTCTAACAGGGTTCTTTGAATGGTGTAACAAATTAAGTACTAAGAACATCCATCAAAAACATATACAACATGGTACAGGAAGACCCTTGTAAACATTCAGACCCAGTGCAACCAGATTAGTAAATGGAAATTCTACATGAACTCTGAGCAGAATCTCTTTCCACCTTTCAGATAATTTATAGCTTAATGTCAGCTAAACATAGTAACTAATTCCATTTGTCCACTGAAAGTAAATTCTTGGCTGCTCTTCCAACGTCATTGCAGACATTGCTGTCAATCCCCAAACTGCAGCCTGTCCAATCAAAGTGTCAGCACTTACCTGCTGCTCAACACTTTGGACACATGGGCTGTCATGTCAGTCAGTGACCGATCAGGCGTAGAAATCAGATAGAGCTTTCTCTTGACAACCAGATATGATTAGAGTCCAAGCTACGCATCAGTCTCTGAAGCCTAACAAATGCATGACCACGTTAGCAGCTTTGTCATAAACAGTAAGGCTGCCTTCTGCTATCATCGTTGCAAATATTTGGTAGGTTAAGAACAGACCAGTGAGAACAGCAATAGCTGCAAAAAACAACCCCGTCCCCCTTTTATGTGTGTAAGTGATTAAGGTCAAAAATGCTAAACAACCAGTCCAAGGATCAAAATTCCTCTGCAGACTCACAGAGGAAGTAAAAAACCGAGCAGAAATCATGACCACCTTGAGTCTGAATTCTCACTACAAAGTCTAAATCCAGAGGGGAAGAAAAGAGACATTCTTCAAATAAGACTGGTCTCTCTACAAACACACTTTAGTTTTTACACCAAGTGCAATATATCAACTGAAAAATGATAGCAGAAACAAAACAGTATCATTCGCCTTACACAGGCTACTGAGTAGCTAAGAAAGAATTTTAATTTATACCTGTGGTTTTGAAGGTTCAAGAAGTAGTCCTGAAATTTAAATCTTTCATGTGCATTTTTAAATTTTTTTTTAGCCACCTCTTCCCTGACCTTGGCTGCATATGAATCAATGAATGAAAAGTAAATCACAATTTATAATTAGAATTTTAGACAATTCCAGCATTTCATGCTGTGTGATGTTTTTGTCGTTGCCAGGTAGGGCTCCATACAAGGCATGGAGCACGCCTGCCTAGCGGGAAGAAGACACAGCCATCTTGTCAAGACACTGTGAGTCTGGCAGCTCCAAGGCAGCACTGAGCGAATGCAGGCGAGGAAGTATTACACCGTGCTATTTCTAGCTCACACCAATCACTTCAAAACAAGCAACATGGCCCCAATAAAACAGGTCCAGCCATTCCAGTACTAAGTTTATCAGTAATAATGTCAAAGCTCCACAAAACTTCTCTTCCCACCACAAGTGCAAAAAGCCTATGCCAGGATGACCTTAGATTTTTTTTAGCTCATGAGTCAAGTTTGCCCAGTGCTGTCATCTTCTAATACAGAGCACGAGCCTGACAGCAGGAAATGGCTCCAGAAGCCACAGCTGTTGCAGAGTCCAGTCTTCATCTTCCAGCCATGAGAACTACTTCATTTCCTTCTTTGATCAACACGCCCAATGACTAAAAAAGGATGGTGCCCCAAACCTCTTAGTAATGAAGACATTTCCACCATTCACATCTCCACTTCCAAGGCAGAACCAGTTTATGAAAGAACTATTACTTCTCTATCCATCTGCTTAGGCGCACAAATCATTAGAGACTTGTTTCTCTACCACTGTGCAGTCGCAAAGCTGTACCAACAAATCATGTTCAACTGTGCAAAAGGCTCAGAAAAAAAATCAGTACAGTCCACCACATTACAATACAGAATAAAAACTGTTCTTTACAACGAAAATATTTTAGCATAGAAGTGACTGACTGCAAATTCACACTGCCATGAAGACTTGACACCACTGGGAGTAAGAAGATTATTAAAGGCTTTCTGGCCAATATTCCAAAAAAAGCCACTAAATTCCTCTGACCACAACTGTATTCTAGTTCCTTGCTCTACAAGAAGCAAACTACAATCTCAGGGAAAGAGGGGAATGGAGAAGCATGTACATCTGAATTTCATTTTAATCTCCTATTCTTAGCTAGTAAAGAAATGCCTCCTCATTTCAGCTTACTTCAACATGCCATATACAAAAATCTAGCTTTGGAGTTTAACACCAGATGAGATCCACAAGAAACATGGATATAATTCTTCAGGGTGTGTTCCTAAGGAACCTGGGAAGGTTAATTCTGTGCTTCAAAACCCCACCTATAAAGTGACAGCAATGCTTCCTCTCTCCTGCTCTGTGCCACTTTTAACTCATACATTTATGCATGCTCAACACTTAAAAACAACTGGCTTAACCATACTCAGAGTTTCTGAAAACTATCAAAGTACAAATAATATTATTAAAATAAGTACATTAAAACAGTAGCTCACACTTTGATTTAATCAGGAGTTCAATTAGTCACTATTTTCGTTGAAATGACTGTTGAACATCGTTTTGTATCCATTACCAAACCAGTAACTGTGGCTTTGCAGACTCCCCAAGTACAACAATCAACTGTTTGAGAACAAATGGACTCCACTATATTGGAGACTGATCATAACTCTAGAACTTGAGTAGAATGAGGACTTTTTCCAAGGAGATGAACTCCTTTACTGTACAATCCCTCCAACTAAGAGTATCCATAATATTTCACAGAGTCCTGGAAAAGACTTGGTCAATTCACAGTGTGAAAGCAGAGAAGTTCTACTCCTGGAGGAATAACTGTTTTCATCAGCAAAACAACTACCCCACAGTTTAAGTAATTACTTAAAACAAAAAAAGCTAGCAAAAAGAAATAAAATAAATCCTCTACTCGCTCCATGTGCATTTATCCAAGTATAACCCCCAATATCAGTCACAAGGGACTGTCGGATTGCTCTCCAATTACTCTGCTCCCACTAGCCTAGGAAAATCTGCAGCTGAACCATGGTATGAGCAATAACTAGTCCTAAACATCAGTGCAGTAATACTTCAGGATTCAGAAGCAGAACTGTGTGGATGTATGGGGAAGAAGTAGAACAATATCCATTTCACAGTTCTAGTTAAATCCCTCTACATATTCAAGCAGAGGGGGCATTCAGTTCTCTTTGCAAACAAAGTGGACATCAGAGGAAAGCATTAACGTACAATTTGATGACCCACCAATACCTACTCCATCATCTCTTCTCTAAGGGAGAGGAAGGGATACAACCTAATGAATAAGAATGAGACATTCATTAGGGTTTTGTTTACACATTATTATTCAATACTAACTTTCAAAGTGGACTATGATAAACAGGAGAAAGGTAATCTATACATGGTATTATGCAGAAAAGCTGCTGTGCTTTAAATTCACCTTCTCCCTTAAAACAAATTAACATTTAAAGTATAGATAAATTTTTACCAGGGCGCAAGTGATTGCTTACAGAAGGGGTTTGGGTGGGGGGAATTACTTGCACCCAATACAACAATAGTGCAAAGATAACAGAAAACTGGGTATTTTCATGCATAAATAAACACATTATTGTAGTGCCCTCTGCATGACTTGCATTTGAACATCTAATTTACCAATAATCTTTAAAAACTCAAGGAAGAGTGGAAAAAACAACACCTGTAGAATTTTAATTTGTGGGCAAAAGTACATACTCATCTTTACTTTTACATATTGTCCTTCATCTCACACTTCACCCTTCATTTACTTAGTCTGCCTACCAATACATGTTCAGGCTAGAAAACAACTTGTTGATACTACAAGACTAGAATGAAAACTTACTTCTATTGCCTGCAGGCTGCACAGATGCAAACCACTGATTCTGCCGAGCAATAAAAAAAAAAAGAAGGGGGGGAAAAAAAAAAAGAAAGAAAGAAATTAGGAAGGTACTCTTAATCAGTATCAGGACTCCTGGCCTCAGCCTCTCCTCTCTCTCCTCCACTTCATAATGCCTATTATCTAACTGAAAAGGAAAACTTTGATCCTAATGGTTTCTGACACCTGATGAGAATAAAGAAACACAAAGGGACCTGGTGATGTGTTATTTAACGCATGACTGTTTTAATAGGGCTGTCTAATTTTTGGAGGCGCAGGGCCCATATCCAATGCCCCTCACAGCAACCCATCAGCTATTTGCCACATTCCATTCACCGCATCACATGACTGCGCTATTGGCAGTTCCTGAAGGTTAGTTTAATCAACTTTTGTGTATTACAATATTTTCCTGGGTTAGAAAAGGTTAATTAAAGGCAGAGCTAAGAGCAGAACAATTTACTATACGGCAACATTATGAAATTTTTGCTGTTCACAAAAATCTCAGAACTGAGTATGAGTTACAACCAGACTATTACTGCATTTTTGAACCTTGTCTCTCTCAACACATTACATGTTGGTGTCTGTAGCCTAATTTTCTCAAATGTGAGATTTAAGACACAGATTGCCAAGGTGATTTTTTCCAGATTCTATTAATCTGTATATCAATTCACCTAAACAACTTGTTGGTGGGTATATGTAAAGTCCTTTACACGAACTTGAAATTTCTGCATAGAAATCAGCTGCACAGGAAGAGCGACGGTTACCTCCAAATACTGACTGCTCAAACGGACACCACCAAACATTCTAAAACCAAGGGATTAAACTAAAAATTTTAAGGGAGGATGCTTAACATGAACAAAGACAAAGAACGATGAAGCCAGATCTGGTTACCCAAGAAACTATTTGCCTCCACGAATGCTGGAATTTGTTTTTGCAATAACTAACTGCAGATAACATACAAGTGCCATCCAGAACCAGGGGATGCACTGCTCTGTTAATACAACACAGCAAACTGCCACATCTCCTTTCTAATACAGGGAAGTAGCCAACAGTACACACACTAAGGTTAAAATGTGCTACAGAAGAACAGAGGCCGTTTCACCACTGATCCATCAGCCACCATCAGAGTCACCACCATTCTGATTTATACTTCCACCAAAAAAACCAAGCAGCAGGCCAATTGCCAAGCAACTACCATTCAGCCTCTCACAAACTCTACTGGTCAAAGTTAATCCAGCAACACAGCGGCTGCAGTTCAGAAGCTGGTTTTGTATCCTACACAATGCTTCTGTCAACACTTCAGAGACCCCAAACCTGATTAATTACATTTGTCTGGGACCCTCCATCCACCCAGCATATTGTTGAAAGCTGTTGAAGCAGGACAACAGTTGCATGGTCCTTTGCACCAGGCGTAAGCCAAACTTGTCATTCCCTGTTTAAAGTGCCTTTAACTGGCCAGATTTACAGCTCCAAACCAGCCACTCCAAGGCAGCCCACTGTAATGACTTCTATTAATCTCTACAATTTGCCCCAAATCCTGTGGAAACTCACAATCATCTGCTGCTTCCAGTCCAGGCTCCACAGATAATAACATTTCATCCCAAAAAGCTACCTCTCTGCTCTCAGCCACAAGTCAATTCAAAGCCCACGCAGGCACCAGAATTGCACATCTGTCTGTTTCTGGTAATATCAGCAGCAACAGGAATTTTGCTATCATTCTAATCATTTCATTTATGTATAAAAATAAAATTTTCAAATATTTAAAAACCTAAACTAAAAATTAAAAAAATTTAAAAAATTTTAAAAAACCCACCAAAACCACAAAACACAAGAAACCTCACGCCAAAACCAAACCTTTACAAGTGCAACCTTCAGCGTTCACTGGTGGCTTAAAAGAAAATTCACTACTGTCCTTTCCACACCTGGTCATTTACCAGTTTGTGAAACCTGGAACATCATCCTTTAAGCAACAATTTACACAGTAACTTAACACTACATTCTTCTTTACAGATATGTATTACTAACAATAAAAGGGATCCATCGATGCGATAGAAATTTCAAAAAGGAAGAGAAAATGACAAGATGTCCTTCAAATGCCTTCAACGGATGTAAGTCATCTCCAAACAGGTAAGCGAAGTGACCAGGATGAAGCTAGAGACTACTGAGGTCAGGCAGCTGTCATCAACCTCTGTCACTACTTAAACACCAAGGAAGCCTTCCCATTAGTCTTTCAAGGGGCAATGGGTGGGGGTGTCATCCCAAACATTTTCCAACAAAGACAACAGGAAAAAGTCACTCAAAAGAGATAAATTAAGTACACATCTCATTGAAATAAACTGCATCCCACTTTCTAGCAAATTAACAGATTAATCCTTTATGCTTCCAGACAGCTCATTATCCATGTAGAAATCTCCTTCTCTCTCATGGCTTATTTCACATCACATCTGGCCTATATTATCAGCACAATCAAGACTCTGTAGGCCAGGTTATCGACACAAAAGGCAATTACCTCGTTTTGTTTTAATTTTATTCATGCCTTTTTAGTTAGCTGTTACCTTAACACTCGCCAAATGCCCCTCCCTACCAGTCTTCTGAGGCTCCAGAAAGTTGAGTGGAACACGTTTAAACTGACCATTGAAAAGACAAAAAGGCAAGCCTCTGAAATACCAAAATCTCTTAATGCAATCACCAAGGAGGACAAGCTTTATGCACTTTACTTGCCTTTTCTCTTATTTTGACTGGTTAACCACGACCTTATGTTTAAAACTGCTACTCGCATCAAACCGTTCTGAAGGCCTGGCTCGTCTGTAAAGCACAAAGGTTAATCTTCAACAGATTCCATTACAGTCCATTCAGCTATTCTAGCAATGCTGTTTGAACACTCTTCCTTCACAGAGCAGGTCTTTTTTTCCAAGGTGGTATTAGCTATCTTATTACTCTGAGAAGGCAGACTAGGTCTTCTTCTTCAGTCTCCATACCCAACGCTTCTTCTCATGGACAATACGGAACCCAATGCAGGCTCTACCCACTCCGAGAAGGAGGGGTACAAACAGCAGTACAGTCACTAAGCACAGTGACAAGCAGGCTTCCTTTTGCTGGTGTCAAGTCATTCTTGCCCACCACATTTTTTTCACTTAGCAGCCAAAACCCATTTGCACAGGACAGGTCATGAGTTAACACATTATTGTAAGTGGTTGCCAGAACAGGTCTTCACTAGCCGGCCTTTAAGCGACCCTCACTTGGCTAGCAGACAGCATACTAAAATACTTTGGACCATGACCTTTCTGCTTCAGAACACCAAGCTCAAGAATGAAATAGTATTCTGGCACTGAGGCCAGTCAGAATCAAGACCTTTTTCTAAACAGGAGCGAGCAGGCACAGCCTCAGAGGCCAGTCCCTAGGGCTCCAAAACAACTCTCATAATGAGGCTGACAACTTTGCAAGAAGCAAACAGCTAAACCTGTACCTACTTAGCCAATTTACATCTAAGGCAGTGCAGATAATCTTGGTTAGCTGCAGAACATCTCCAAAGAAGTGTCTTTGCAATAGCGAAAAAAGAATAAAAGACATTAATATTAAAGCAAGCTGACAGTGATCTGTGCTTAAACATTTAACATTTTTCTTCATTTTTCCTAACACCAGATCACAGTCTAACCACTTCTGGTATCTCAGGTTTGTCAAATTCAGTGAACATGCTAAGTCATGAAAACAGCTCTGACAACCCTCCTCCCCACCCCATACTTTTGCATCAATACACAAAAAGCCCAGAGGGAAAGCATCCTTGAAGTTATCTATACTGTGTTGCCAGCTGTGACAGAAAGGAACTCTAAGATCCAGGTTCTGAATATACTGCATATCTGCACTGCCAGAGGATGCACATTACACTGGCAAAATTTAGCATGACGCAAGTTAACAGAACTGCTTTGTACACACCTCTATACAAAACATGCTATGTAAGCACATCTAACAATCCTTATCATAAATTTATGTAAGCACAGTGACAGTGGTTAGGGAACACAATTCTTACTCATAACTAGCACAGATGTGCTG
Source organism: Psophia crepitans (assembly GCA_013399095.1). Classification (NCBI taxonomy): domain Eukaryota; kingdom Metazoa; phylum Chordata; class Aves; order Gruiformes; family Psophiidae; genus Psophia; species Psophia crepitans. Next base: position 31,580 of record VWZZ01000863.1, on the reverse strand, counting down.
GCAGACATGAACAGCACAGGTAAGCTTGAGAAGCACATAAATTAGCTCTGGAGAATCCTGCTGTGATGAAATAAGCACTCAAGATTCTGCCCAGTTTAGCCTTTGCAGCTGTCTGCTCCACCTCCGTCCAAAATTATCAACCCCTACAGCAGACTTAAACAAAGGAAACATATGGCCACTCCACAGCCTTCTCAGTATGAAGTCCAGCAGATGATAAAAAGGCACAACCCCTGACTATTATCCCTATGTTGATACAAATCTTTGTTATGGATAATTACACAACAAAAACTCCACCCTGCCAGCATAGCATTTTGCTCAACGGAATGGTTTACAACGTTGTATAAAACGCCACAGCATGACTTGCCAGATCTCATCTGTCAACTGCCTTAGTCAACGGAAGCTATTCCGGGTAAGAACCTTCCCTCTCCTAAACCTTTTCCCTTCGTGCACACTGAAGAAAGGCAAGGATGATGACTTCACAGTCGGCTCAGTACTGAACGATGCCTACAACCAGCTCTCCAGGGAACAAATCACTACCAGTCAACGCTAAAGAAAAGGGATACCTAGTCTACATTCACATCCCAAAGATCAGCAGCATGTCACATAGCTTTTTCAAAGCTGAGTTGCATATAACTGTATAAAACCAAACTAAAAATAGCTTCCAGAGGATTTAACACTGAGGACTCCGTTACTTCACTGACTGGATCAGAACAGGAAAGACTCAAAATGAAGTGTTTTGCTGCCTCACCAGAAAGTGCTAGATGAGTAAATGTGGTATGTCCAAATATGACAGTTCTTCAGCCTTGGTATGTTCTTCCCTATATGCCCAGGAAGCACTCAGGACAAGATTTAGGACATGGCTCCGAAGCTGTGAGGACACCAGCCAACCTGTGAAGCCAGTCTACTCAATGACACAAAGTTCTACCCTGCATTCCCTGCGCAGTGCCAAGGGTTAATTTTCAGATGGCAGGTTTAGTCCTGAAGAGATGCACCTCTGAATCGAATTTAGGTTCAAAAGGCTTGGACTGAGCTTTATGTGCCTCCGAATCCTGGGGTGACTCTTGCTCACTAAATGCCGATATTTGTATGAATAAAAATGAAGGGATTTAACAAATCTTGTTCCTGCACACAGTTGTCAAAAAATCTGACCTTTAGAACAGGAAAAAGAGGGGGGGATTTAAAGGTTTAAAGAAGAGGCAGTGGCTGCCTGATGTATAACAAACCTTTGAAAAATTATGAAGCAGTGAAAATCCCCTACAGGTCCCAACAAAATGTGTCCAATTTGCATTCCTGCAAGCCTTCCATACACACCACCCTGCTCCTGTGTGTACACAGGCAAATAAATCCCTAGGAATAATACAACTGGGACCCGAATCCGATCTCCGGTATATTATTGCTCCAGAGCTCCATTCCAACCTTCAGAAACGGCTTTTTTTTGTTCCAGATAACTAAATCAAAGCAGTCCTGATAAGCTTTCAAAGCAGGGAATGTAAGGAATGGTTTAATGAATGTTACAACTCAACCTATTACAGACTACAGAGCATTACAGAAGACAGGAGGGGGGAAGCACATATGACACTCCATGTCTGAAAGTCTCATAAATTCAAATCCAGAAGCACCTGCCTTTCTAAGCCCCTTTATATTAAGCCCAACAAAAACTCAGCGCTGACTGTGCAAAGGGACATAAAGAACAGGAAGTGAGAAGAACTGTGTCAGACAAATACTGGTGTTTTCCTATTGAAAAGTTACCTTAGTTCTAAGTTTGACACAGAAAGAGTAGTCTTAATGGGCTTACATGGGAAAAGAAAAAAACAAAAAACCAAACATAAACGGAAAGTAACAGCAAAAGAGAAAAAGGGAACATAAGTCATGGAAGACAAAGCTAAAAAAAATAATTCTAAAAGCATGCTCTTTTTGCAAAGCAGCTTCTGTGGCATTTACATTTGGCCCTACGTGCTGCTTGTGCTCTACAAGAAACTCGGGCAGCTTCTGCAGGTATAAAACTTCAGCTACGAACACAATGAGTATGCTTGAAAGTTCTATGTCCTGGTCCCAAGTTCTGCTTTGCTTTCACTGCTTTTTCGATCTTTAAGCAGAAGTGGCTCTTGTCTCAAAACCAAAAATAAGATTGCAGCATAAATACTTATTAGCCATAACAGGCTGTTGTAAAAGTTCTGTGCATTTTAAGTTTGTGGGCTCAGACTGAAAGATTAAATTAAGCTAATACTTTAGATGATTTTCATAAAGTGGAATTTCAGCTCAGAAAATACCACACACTAAGGTATCTCACAAAGGCAACAATCATCTCCATTCCCATACAGCTTACCACCAAGAAGGTGTTCAAAAGGAGCTTAAGAACAAAGTAACCATGCTCCCACCTAAATTCTATATACCTACATATCCCTGTTTGCTCTTTTCATCATCTTACTACATGCGTTCTTGCCACAGAATTAGTAGCTGAAAGAGTTTAAAGGTTTCAAATGAAACAACTTTCTTCATACAATTAATGAGCAGATTATCAGCACAGGTTAACAATTCCTCATTTCCTGCCAGTAAATAAGCCTTCAGTACCCATAAGCTTTCAGCATTACCTAGACAGTTGCAACTGACTGTTGTAGAATGCAAAATAGTTACACTTACAAAGATTAAATGCTTCCTATTTACATGACAACACCTATCAACACAGCTAGATCACAGTTACATGTAATTCTACAGCCATCCTGAATAAATCATCATGCAGACACATCCAGGGCAAAGCCATTCTTATCACAGAACAGTGGTCCCAGAAAACCCTGCAGAAAAAGCTCCTGTTCAATAGTTTTAACTATTCTAGTCACTTTCCTCACAGCACTTGGTTCAAAAACTTCTGTAATTGTCCCAGCACTGCAGTCTCTGTGCATTTTTCTGGTTCTCACTTATTACTGAATCTTTTTCTCTCTCTCCTTTCTTTCTAATTTCATCTAGCACAAATTATCTACTATTATTCTTCCTGCTTCAACTTCTAATCCATATTTGGTTGCCTTACAATGTTGCAAAGCACTCCATGCAGGAGGTATGCATTGACTACAAATAAGCAACAGAAATCTGTACATTGTCTACTGCTTTAAAGACATTTAGTAATCTTGCTCATTAACAAGTCAAAGAAAACCAATTACTTTCCACAGACTACAAACATTTGGGCTTTCTGTTCACATCTCTTCATGTTCAGAAACATTAGATGTTTGCAGAAAATTTAAACTGCGCATACACTGATACCCCATTTCTTATGCTTATGCTAACTAACACCCCTCTTGTATGCCTCCCAATACTACTCCGTATTTCATTGCACGTAATACTTTCCAATTTCAAAGCCCTTTACAAATAACCTCCTGGTGCTTTGGTCCTCCTAGATTTCTTTCAAATTTAAGTAACTGCAATTCTTTTTAATACCACTGATTCCTCTAATACACTTTCAATGCACGACAGACAATCTCAGCTTCTTGCCTTTAGTTCACAGCAGAACTCTGCCATTTTAAAACAAATTATAGTCATCTGGGCAAGGAACAAAATCCTTTTAAATGTTGGCAGATACATAAAAAAAAGATAATATATTCTGAATATGTTATGCTTGATTTAATTTCTGTTGCTGGATACCTAATTAAAAAATAATTTTTGCCATACACACTGACAGTTGATGCACAGAAAAAACAAACAGTTTACCAGTCCCAGATGATCAGACACCACAGGTGTCCTTTGATATGAAATTTCACCTGTAACATGAAGTTCAGCCCTTTCAATTTTATTCCAGGGTGAGCCAAGCAAAGGAAAAATAAAATGGAATCAAGAACTAGATTAAGAGGGTTTTGAGTAACAGAGACTTCTGAGGGGCAGACTTCAAATCTCAATAGCTGGAAGCTGGAACTCCAGGGATAAGAGGCATGAATGCAGGCAGTAGTGCAACAATAACTTTTTTTTTTTTTCCATGTACTGTTCCTTCTGCTGAGGTTTACAATGCACAAGGCCTAGGCAAGTCAAGTGTGCTGAGTAACACAGCTAGTAAATGGAGCAACAAGTCTTGAGTCAGCTCTGTGAATGAGAAATGGTAAGGTTTTATCCCTACATAAGTCATGACAAGCAGCACAGTATTTGGACCTGGTGCAAACAGAAGAAATAATGAAGCAATCCAGAGGGCTTACAAATATTTTTGAAGAACACTGTCCGTTGACAAAAGTTTTCTCTACTTAGTCATGCATATTTTACTCAAAAGCACAGAATCCCGTATCTCATCCTACTGTTTGTAACTACAGAAAGTTTTTGGACAGCCTCTAGTCTGAAGTAGTTGCATCCTCCAGCAAACTACTAATTTTTTTCCTACACACCAAAGAAAATTTCAACATCAATTTAGCTCTTCAGACTTCTCAGGATAAAAATTGAAGCCTATTTTAGATTTTAGAACAGACTCATTGCTCAGTGAAAAAGTTAGCATTCGTATAACTTTTTGTATCTACATTTATCGCATCCTGCTTTTCGGCTGGGACAGAGTTAATTTTCACAAGAAGCTGGCAGGGGACACAGCAAGGACAACTGACCCAAACTAGCCAAGAGATATTCCATACCATATGACGTCATGCTCAGAACATAAAGGGGGGAGTTGGCTGGGGAGGAGGGGAGGGATCACTGCTTGGGGATTAGCTGAGCACTGGGTTCCAGGTGGTGAGCAAATTGCATTGTGTATCACCTGCTTTGCATATTATTTAATTAGTATTGTTGTCATCTTCCTCTTTCTTTGCTGTCTCACTAAAGTGTCCTTAGCCCAACCCATGAGTTTTACCTTTTTCTTCTGACTGTCCTCCCCATCCCACTGGGGGTGAGGAAGAGGAGCAAGCAAGCGGCTGCATGGTGCTTAGCTGCCGTCTGGGGCTAAACCACGACAACCCCCAATGCCCTGGGACACAAATTCTCTGCCTCCACATTCGTGTGGTATGCAGTGCACCTGTTGGTTGCCAACCCCACCCCAGACAGAGCCACACCACAGGGCAGCAGACTGAGAGCTCACTAGGGTGTGCAGCAGCGTGCAACCTCTCAGGACAAAATGCAGAGTCAGTAATTAACCAAAGGCAGCTACCACACACAAAGCTGTCAAGGGTTCCATCTTCCATAAATTCCTGAGCAAGCAGATGAAAATAAGAACCCACTGAATCAAGAATATGCTGCAAATGGTATAGAGGAAGTTATCCAATGCTTCATGGATAGAGAGAAAGTATAGTCAGCTATTACTGATGTTGAAGTAGGGTTTGCAGTGTGTTTTTTCCTCCAGTCTGTAGTCACGTCCAACTTGGCTTGATAAACTTCAGAAAGTCTGTAATTTACTATTCCATTTTCTATTGCTTGCATCTGTTCAGATTGTAATCGTCATTGCCCATGATTATACCTTTCTATACAAAATACAGTCTACATTCTCCTATGTTTACACAGACTTCTGTAGGCCACTCTAACACTGTTTTAATTTTCTCCACAAACAATATAATTTATTTGGAGACTTGAATCAATATCACAATGGTTCAAGAAGCTTTATCCCTATGCCAATCAGCTTTTGCTGCAGGAAAGCCTTGTAATTGGCTTTTTCTACCCCTGTTCATCTTCTACGTAATACCAGCAAAAGAAAAGAGTTTTAGAATATGGGCTTTCAGCACATTTTCAAAGAGGGGTTGGTGTTTGGTGGGGTTTTTTGCTTGTGTATTTGGAGTTTTTTGGTTGTTTGGTTTTCTCCCCCACCTGGAACCACGTGGGCTAGAAACAAATTTGCACCTAAGCAAAAGTTAGGATTCTTCTCTATTAGCATGTCCTGAAACTCTGGGAGTTACTTTTCACATTTGATGTCCCTGCCTATTTTCAAAAAGGGCTTAAACTATGACAACGTGTGTGCCACTACTATTTAAACACCACAGAATATGTTGATATCAATTCTCTGTAGCTAATCCTACTGATTTTATAATTTCTAGTAATATTCCCAACATAAGAACATACAGAGCACAGCAACTATGTCAGATCCTGCTAGTACCTTAGCTACACTGCAAGAAACAGGTAAGTCTCAGAAATACAGGAAACTCTTATTCAGACGACACAGACAGCACTTCCTTTCCCAGAACAATCTGTCTCCTGCCCTGACAACCCATTCCTGCTATATTTACCCGACCAAATTTTGCCGGTGATATATTTCCAGATGCACTTGAGCCACATGTCTCTGTCAGTCAGCCCAAACACTGAGGAATCTGACCAGAGAACAGCTCCTAGAAATCACTACACGTTAATCCATGCTTCCTCTCTTGCTTGCCTTTAGAGTTAAAAGAGACAAAATGCGTAAAGCATTATTCCCAGTTTATGTTGGAAGCAGTTGTGGGGAGAGGTACTTCATTTGATACAGCTATTTACTTCAACTGCTTTCTTTCCAGCTGACACACCTGAACATTTAAAAAAAAAATTTTAAAAATCCCCAAACAGAAAACAACCCCCCCAAAAAAACCCACACACACCACGAAAATTTGAAGCATGTAGTTAAAAATAACTGTTTCAACCAATTAATACTGGGTGTCTAAAAAGAAATTGCAAGGCTGTCTGAAAAAAGGCTAGATGCTAAACAAGGAGCTTACAGCTCTAATCTGCCATGGGAGAGCCAATTCCTTATCCAGAAAAAAAAAAAAAATAAAATTGTGCTATCTTTGCTGGAGAAAAGTAACATAGATCAAGCAAGGAAAATCAGTTCTGGATTTCAGATAGTTCTATTTAAAAATGCTGACCAGATAAAATGAGTTAAGTTGTGGAATAAAAATAATAAAATCTAATTAAAAGCTGGCTTTATTTCTTCTGAGAAAAGCCACTCTACTATTTCAACAGTTATATTCTTCCTGTATTCTGCCATATACTTCTGATCTCCTGTCTCTTCCAACCCTAACTGCACATCTAGGTTCTTCTATTTTCATAATTTTATAAAATACTTAACACCTGATTTCTGCCAATTATCTTGGCCCTTGCTGAATTTCTAAGTTCCCTGAGATCCTTTGAACAAAGGACCAAATAGACTTTCTTCCTCACCTCCATATTTTAAAAAGATGCTCTTCACAGTTCCTACCTCAATATGGCTTCAGTTCCAAAGTGCATTTTTGGAGACTACAGCAATGGGGTGAAAAAACAAACAAACAAAAACTGAACCAACCACAAAACACTAAAGTCCCCTCTTGGGACCTTACTAGCAAGAAGAATTTGTCATCACATTGGTAGCCAGTCAGTGGAACCAAGGTATTTTCTCAGTTCTAGGTACTACGAGTCTTCCAGAGGAGGAGATGGGAGCTAAATCAGTGATATACGAGGAAGAGGTGAATATAGGAGCTAAAAGGGTTTAAAATTGTAAATATGCTTCCTTTGGCTCCCTCCTCCCCTTTTCTGGAAAGCGCAGACAGGCAGTTTCAACCTTTCCACTGTTTATTTAACTGGCTTAACAGAGGGTCCTAACAGGTCACAAATAAGCTTTTTAAATAAAAAGCACATGTTGAAATCAACTGTGGATATATCAAAACTCATGGCCAGGCCAATTTTATTACTTGAGGTATAATTAAAAAGCACTGCAGCCTTCTTTTAATAGCAGATTCACATAACAAGACCTCTTCAGCTATCTCAAAGCAGGTCGAGGTTCCTCAAAATGAAAGCACTTTTGACGCATCCTTCTAAAACAAAGAAATGAAAAGACATCTACATTTACGTCCAAAACTAGTACTGCTTAAGGACAAGCACATCCTTTAGAATAGTCTAGATTATTTTCACTACAGCATTAAAACTTTAAAATTTTAAAATGTTTTTGTTAGAGAGATTATTCCTGCTTCCTTAAATCCTATACATTTGCATGCTTTCTGGTACCCTTTCCTTTTCAAATCTGTAACACTGGAACACAAGCATCTGACCAGCACATTGCATGAAAGGAGTGGAGACCAACACGACAAGAAAGAAAATTAGCATCTTACGGGTGGCATTGAAAGATGTTGAAAAAATACTGTCCGGCACTGCGTAGGATCAAGTGAAATGTGGGCAAAATATGAACTGCATTACATGTTAGAGTTTATTAGCAGCCTCATACAGCTGCTCAAATTCAGGCATCTAATACGGGGATGTGAACAGCTGGTACCATCACCTGCTGTTCCTGCAGAGTGAAAGGGAGTGTGTGACCTTCCGCTGCAGCACATGGGTCCTGTGCATGCGAACAAGTACCAGGACGGGTTGTGAAACTCAATAGCGTTAAGAACTGCCATCCAAAAAGAAACTGTACAACTTAGAGGCAGCTGAATGAGAATGAACTTCACTTTCAGTTTTTTTAATTGATTGTCAGTAAAAGTGGAAGGGAGAAGAGTTCGCATAATTTGCCTCTGACACAAAGCTTATAATAGTCAATTACAAAACAACAATTAAATTAAGCATTCCAGGATGCCTATGATGGTTCTTCCCCTCATTATTTAATAATATTTTTCTTCAGCAATTTCTTTTTCTCTAAAGAAAACATTTTTTTTTCAGTTATTGAACTACCATTCAGCTACTCTGTTAGAGTTGCTCTACTGCTTTCTCCAGTGTCTGAGTATTTTAATTTCTTCCTCTCCTATGTTTCCAACACTCCCGGCAAAGCCTCCTCCCCAAGAAAATGTTACTTTTATATTTACCAAACATGGATATTTCTGGCCTTATGTTCTTAATGAAGCAGAAGCCTTCATGATTAAAGTGTTCGGACTCCTGTATCACACAAAGTAGTAGTATGCTTTACAGAACAGTTTGTGGTTTAGAACTTACCTCTTTGCCAAATGAAAATCCAATTTTCCTACAATATCACAATACTTCTGTTTCAACTAAAAAAGTCTCTTCCTGCTGACCATATTTTAACAGACTGGTAAATATTTGAGCAAACACATTTCCTACATCTTTCTGATCATCATCAATACCACCAAAGTAAATATTCTCAGGACTGTTCTCTCCCCACTCCCCGTACCAGCCTGATCACATCCGAAGTATTAACTTCGGACTGAGGCAGAATGTAATTTGAGAGGGGAAGCACAGAAGTAAAATTCGATAGTGCTTGTTAGATCTTAAGTCTGACTGAATATATCTGCACTTCAGACACTGAAAAAACAAATATTTTAACTAAGAGTTGAGCACGCAGAGAAAAACATAGTATTTCTGAATGACAAACATGAAAACCTCAGACTGAAGTGAAAACCAGCTAACGATGTCTCCTCCCATGCTGCCATGACAGCCATCTTAGTTATTGCAGAACTATTACGGGCCACTATAAACTGTCTAATCCCGCTCTGAAAAACATCCAAGTTCCTACGCGCAGTTACTGAGGATGCTTACATAAGCAGCCATATTTCACCACTGCCACTCATTTTATTTCCAGAATAAAGCCCCTCTCCTAGACTATACCCAGATCTAATAGACTGTCCTCCTTCAATACACCATGATCAAGATAACCACCACATCTTGATTTATTTCAACAATACCTTATACTTACAATTTGTCACCTAAATTATTTTAGCAGTTAATCAAGAGGTAAATGGAATCTAATGCAACAGCCATTTGACAGAATTCATCACTGTATCAAGAAAAACTACAATTTGCTGAAAAGTAACAGGGTACAAAGAAACATTTTAATAAAAAATACTTCCTCCAAGAATTAAGTTAAACACTATCAAAAGTGAACAACATTGTTTTGAAGTCTCTCATCTCATTCAAGTAGCATGTTAAGAATTATTTACAGTCATCTAAGCATTCAGACTCCTGCACCAGGCAAAGGCAGCATATATTTTCTGAAAGACTGCTCTGCTTACAACTGACTGTTTCAACATGGCTATGAATATGTTTCAGCTTACTGCTGGAAAGCAGAACTTCTGAAGTGCTTACATTGGGGTATAGATAGAGGATCAAACAATCGAAGTACCACCATCACTGAAGAATTTAACATATTCAGCTAACAAGCATAATCAAGTGCACCCCTTGAGTTGTTTAATTGTGATTAAAGTGCAAAACACATTAGCATAAGCTGTCATGGAAACAGTTTATCAACGCATTCATTTTAACACGATAGCTGAAGCCAAACTTTAGTTCTATTGCATGTATCTGCAAGCTCTCATCTAACATGTTCTATTTTTTACATTTATACCCATCTCACAGCCTCTTTTTTGTCATAATGTCTCATCCTGTTCCTCAACTGTCACGTAACTATACACTTCTTTCTTTTACAACATGCTTGAACACAGAAGTAGTTTGAACTGACAAGTTTTAACTTCATAATTACACAAGAGAAAGAGCACAGACACATTCATTTCATTAAATTCAAGTGATGAGGAGTCTATGTCTATCCATGCCTTTAAACTAAACAAGAAATGTCCCAAATATAATTAGGAGTTCAAAGCAAGAGCAGGTTGCTTTCACACTTCTAATGGCATTTCCAAGTCACACGGATACAGTACAAACGCAGATCTATCAATTGCCTATGATAACTGTGACCAGTTGATAAACATTCCTTCTCAAGATGGGTTTTATTTCCTACAGTTTTGGGATGACATATACTGATTCACTGTATCTAGAAGATTTACACATATTTAACTCATGATTTAGCCTTCCTCATTCTATTCACAAATTCACCGGAAGTATCTGTTAATACCACCAACACTGGAATGAATGCATTTCAAACTCGTCAATGACACGACACTTCCAACTCTTTCACCTCAGAATCCATCATATCACAAGACCTCAGACCACACCTTTAAGCCACCATGTTACAGGAATATGTATCATGCTTACTTTTCTTTGTAGTTTTTAGAGTTGCTGTAAAACAAGTTAAAATCGTGTCATGTAAAAGATGATAGGAGTTTTCATAGGACTGCATGCAACTGTAAGTTTTATAGCTCTTTCCTGGACAGATTTCGTGTCTTGCATCATTTTCTAAAGGCAGTTACAAAATCAAGATCTTCACTATCCATCTGAAATTTCTTCCAGAACTTACAAAAAGGAGGTCCATAACATGCTAGAAGAAATTATTTCTTTTTCCTGACTGCAAAACCAAACAAAAATACCCTTCAGCAATAATCTGTTCCACAACACTCAGATAGCAGACAAGCTAGGTACAGTTACCTTAAAAAGAAAAAGCTCTTGCAAGTTTACTTCCAACAGGCAAGCCACCAACTGCACATCCCTCACTGCTAACATTCCCTAACCAATCAACTTGCTTTTCTAGTAACAATGTTCTCCATTACTCTGCTACTTTTATACTTACCTTTAAATCCCTCCTGTTCTACCTCTCTTCTTGCTGGCTTTTTTCCTCCACACTAATGATCGAGAGAAGCAGCATTTTATCACACATCCCTGCACTATTCCTGAAAAAAGGACCTCTTGCCCAATTGAACCTTCTTTCAAACCTCTCCCTCAAACTCACATTTTGCTATAAACCATATTAGGGATCAGCCAGTGTGTTTGAAGGACAAATGGAAATAGTCATTAAGAAAAACCCTCAAGTGTTTAACAACTTTGTATACTTACTGACTTCTCTCTGCTTCCACCCTTTTAAGTTACAAACTCTTTGAGGTGAGGAATGCTTCAGTATGCTTATGGTGTATGTATGCCCAATGCTTCTTGGCAGTCCCATTATGCAACCATATAAATACACACCTGCACTTTCTGACACAAGTTATTGCTTCTTTGAAGTAAATCACCTTTGAAATACTGTTTTTAACAGGTTAGATGGCAGCAGTTTAGCGAGGAGAGAAGACAGTTAAAAGAAGGGAAAGGTGACAGAAGAGCTGTATATTTAACAAACTTCTACTGAAATTCAGCAATTTCATGTACACTCCTACATCCAGAGGATTTTTACTATAATGCAAATAGTCTTAATGTCTTGTAATTGGCCACAATTCCCTTTAACTAGTCTTGACCAAAACAAAGACATCATCATTAAAAAAAACACCAAAAACCTGGAATAAAACCTCCATGGATGACTTAAGAGGAACCTTAACTTCAGCAGAGCATCTGGTACTGCCTTTCCACCAAATCAAACTGCAATTTATTGCCCTCTAATGTATGTACATTAGGCCATTTCCTTTGTGGCTCCACTTCACACAGAAGCAGTAACTGAAGGAAATAATAGAGTGCCCAACAAGTGGGAAAGTAATTGCTCAACAAGCGTGGAACAAGAGAGAGTCAGTTGCACACCGTGCACATGTGGCAGCTCTTCAGAGCCCAGCCCTGCAGCGGTAACAGAAGGCTGGTGTTACAGAAGCAGCCCACTGTGGAACTCTGCCAAGCAACAGCCAGGAGCGCTTGTCCATCTAAATCCTTGGGTCCTTAAGGATTAAGGGTCAGGAAACAATCCCTTCCAACAGCACCACCTCCTGCCTGTACCTGCCAGTCATTAGCCATGCACAGAAGGAAGACTTAAGCTCCAAGCTCTAGTCTTAAATTGCACCCAGAGAACTGTATTGAAAGGATGCTTAGGTGGCATCACAAGGAGGGTGGTGCTGGGCTGCAGAAGGGACAGTACAGATGCAGAAATACCTTGTGTTAAGACCATCTTACTGGGTTTGTCGTTTTGTTGGGTTGGTGGTTTTTTTGGTTGTTTTTTTTTCTCTAGATACTACCAGAGTCATTCCTCTTCTTTTGAGCATATTCAGTAAGTTCCTTACTACTCAGAAATACAAAATAGAAGATGAACACAAGAACTAAAAAGTTACCAAATTAAGGACGCTACACAAACCACAGTTTAGCCCTTTCCGTCTGTTCTATCTTAGATATACGATCTCTCAGTTGCTGGCTTCCACTTCTCAGGAGTCCCAGTTTCATTCAGTACATTATGGAGAAGGGCTCAGTGAATAATTGAACAGAATCAATTAGAGTTCAGAGTGAACTCATTCATACCTGACTCCTCACACACTCTGTATAAATGCTGTCCCACACACAACAGAACAGCCTCAGAAAAGGTTATGGTGGTTGTATTGGTGCCTCTATAAGCTTCACAAATACTAACAGTTATTCTTCATCAAGCACATTTCTCCTCTTTCTTCCTTTATACAGATAGAAAACTAACCTCAATCTAAGGTGAAATTATGACAATTTTGGTGTTAGTTCTGGGCTAGTTCCAGGTCTTCCCAGGTCTCCCAGTGCAGCTACCATTCTTAGGGCACATTAGTGTCATTCCAGGGAAATCGCTTAGAAAGTAAAGCACAAAATTAGCAACCACCTGGGGAAAGTCTGGTTTATTATTTCTCCAGTAGCATCATGAAAATCTATGCCAAAAATATCAATAGAAACCTACTACCTGAGGCAAATTCAAAGACCTCAGTCATAAGACAGTCGTTTCATTCATTTCATGCTACAATAAGATTAAAAAGATTAATCTTTCTCAAAGAGAGTATTTGGAACTACCTGCAGCTTCAAAACAAAAATATTGCATTAGTTTACATTCTCTGTGCACTTGGAAGGATGCTTGCATTCATGAAGGCTAGCAACTTGCTTTTAAAATGACAACTTTTACTGCATCGTCTGAACATAAATTGCAAAAATCAAGTCTGGATTCAGCCTGAAAGCAAAGCACCAAATTAAGGTTATCCCCTTAATCTTCATGTTTCTTACAGTAAGAAGGTGACAGAAAATATTAACAGAAATTAATTACCACTCCTATACACTATATCAGGTCATTCAACAGGGACTAAAATTGTATTGCCATCCCCTAATTACAGTAAGGTTGAGTTAAAGTTATGGAAGAAACCTCACTATCAATTTCCTAACCTTTCTTACACCCTTTTCACTCTTCTTAAAAATTTTATAGAGAATGCAACAGAAGTTATCACAGGAACAGACATAATCTATGAGACCAATGAGTCTTCTAGATATTTTATATGAAGTTGATATGCAACGGAAAAAAAAAACCTTAGGGCTTTTTTTTTAATGTTTGCTCTAGATAACACTGCAATTATTTAATGCAAACAAAGAGAGAAGTATCACAGCTTACGGTTCATCAGTATTTGTTATTTACTAGTATGTCCAGGCACTTCCTGCAGAAACTCAAAATATAAATAATAAACAAAGCACGGCATTGCTCCTATCTGCAAAGTGCAAAGTAACAAGCATTGCAGTACTGTACATACCACACATCCATTTAATTCCTACACTTCTTTAAAAAAATAGCTGTTCTGATTTCTTAACTTGAACAGACCACAATGAATAACTCAGATTCTATTCAATAGTACTGCAATAGCACTGAGAACAGGCCACACAGTTATATTTAATACTGATTTACCACTACTTAAAACTAGATCTTTCATAAAAAGTTCAGACATTAATCCCAAATCAGGATAAAATTCCTATATTGTTTTATACGAACGTCTGATTTTTTTCTAAAAACTGAGTTTCCAGAGCTCAGACATGAGAAAATGAGCGCGCAATTAAATCTACATACCAGAAAACTGATGGCTACAGTAACAAGTATATTAAGTCAGTACACTGGGCAAAGGTTCTCTTACGGTTACAGTCATTTGACCTTTAGCCAGCTCTTAATGCCCCAGCCAACCCTCTAAAGATGGAGATTTGCAGCAGCTTCTTGTCTGAAATAAGCCATGAAAAGATTCTTCTGAACCCACTGTACAAGCATTCATTTAAAATGTCATGAATGTGCATGAAATCAGAGTGCTTCTAACAGCTTACTTTGCAGCTTCTGTTTAAATGCACTAACTCTGAACCACCAGAGGATAAAAGGACTCAAACCTTCAAGTCTGGCACTCACGGACCTAAAACATACACAAGCACCTCTTCACAGGTGTGTTTACCTAGTTTAAACCTTATTTAAATAGACTCTTGATGCACACACTTTCCACAAACACCTGCTTCTCCCAGTGCAATGCTGAGTTGTACAAGACAGTTGTCTTCAGTCATTTTCTGTCCTAAAGCCATCCTACACACCAGTAAGCAGTACTTCAGTCATGAAAATCCCGATTACTGACTTATCCCCTCAGTCAGAGCAAAGCACAAATTCTGCAATGAGGAGAATGACTACAGAAGTACCTGCTCTTACCTCTACACCCTACTGAAATAGTCTGAAGACTTCAACAGTCACACCAAGATTTAAGGAAACTCAGTCCTCATCAGATCGTGGAAAAGCAGGCTTATAATTAATTTGTATTTCCAGCCATTTGTGGTTATAAAACCTCTCACTAATGAGCTCAAGAGCATCTTATGTTGGAAACACTCATGAAAGAGAAGATGCTCAGTTATCACTGGATATCAAAAAGAAGCTTCCTTTTGTTGACATAAATCCATAAAAAAATGACAAAATGAACAAATATTTCAACATCCAGACACATTTTCTAGATACTCAGCTTACTTCAAAGAGCAGTCACATGGAGTTGTGGTGACAGCGGCCCTAGATCCAAACTTGTATCAATAGCAAGGTTTCCATCAGCGTTAAAACAACCTTTGAAGATGTAGCTGTATTTCAATGTTGCATGTACGGACAAAGCTTGATAGTCACTGCTTCCATGTGGTCATAAGTCAGGACACAGATTTTTGCTTTTTGTAAGCAGTGGTAATACGAGACTCCACATCAGGCTTACAGTGCTTATCTTAGTACAACAAGCATTCAGCTGTTAAATTGATCCTGGAGTAACACGGCATCCGCAAAGATGACAGAACCTCTATTTTTCCTTTATGTTTTTCAGGCAACTACTATCAATAATGACTACAACATATGCAGCCCATATGAGTATAAAAATGGCATACAAGAAACCAAATGATAGTAGATCAGAGCAGACATGCTGTTCATTTTCAAATTATTAAATTGCTTTTACAAATCTACATAAAATTGCTGCAGAAATTAAGTTTCTCTGTTGAAATTTTAATGAACAAGGCCCTTAGCTAGGTGTGCTGAAGGGTAAAAGTGAAGTTGCTCCTACCAGAATCATGGGATTGTTTGTGCTCAGCAACAGCATCTTCTCTAGATGCTTCCTTCGAGAGCCCATTCAGACATTGCAATGGGATGGGATACCACCACTTAGTTGCGAGCAAGCACTTACTACTTTGGTAATCACATAAAACACATTATGTAATTTAGTTACTCCTGAGGAGGAATACTTTGAATTGGGAATCTTTAGCTGCTGGAGACATATAGTGCATCTTTATACCCTTGACCAGGGTATTACAGCATCACAGTCATGACAGAGTTAATACCCACTAGCTCAGAGGAGAACAAAAGGTACTCCACTGCAACATGCCTAACATTTACATTGCCTCTCTTTGCTCATTAAACAGGTTTTGGTTAAATAATGAACAAACTGTATTACAGACTCCGATGAGAATTCCAAAATTATAAATCAACTGGTAAAGCCCAGAGGAGAATGAAGGGAGTGGGAGGGAAGGAAGGATAATATTGACTAATATAAAGGGCGCAGCTTGACAGTGGATATTCCTGCCACACCTGATCAAACATGCTCCGTGGGGGAGGGGAAGGGAGGGCGAGAGCAAGAGGGGAGATGGGACAAGGCAGCCTGAAATTTGCATCCGGAACAGATTAAAATGGGTTCTTGGGGGATTGAGAAAATACATAATATATATTACTATAAATGCAAAATTGTACTAAAAGCTAACTCAAATGTCAAAGATTACAGCTTGAATAAATTTAAATATAAAAGCAATGCGTTTCCATGAGCTAATGAAAGAGACATGAAAGGAAGGGTCTAGGCAGAAAGAAAAAAAAAAAAAACCACCCACAAAAACCCTAGGCTTGGACTTTTCATTGCCTGGAAGATGAAGCAGGAGACTCTGTATCATTCAAAGTATTGCTTGGGAACCAGTTCTTGTCTAAAACTGAAAAAAATGGAGCATAGCAATGATGTCCTATCTCAAGACACTAGTCTGTAAACAGAAGTCACTGAAGCTGAAATTACCTGTTTAAAAGAACCTCACGTAATCAAACCAACATGCTATCATCACCATCTATAAGCAATTATTATCTCAGCATGAGCCACACTTACATGATGACTAATACGCACAGAGAGTCTCTCAGTACATTAAACTTTGCTTTCTCTAACACAAGCAGATAGTGGGCTTGCATTTTTTCCCCAACAAGTCAACAGTATGTTGCATCTAGCTACTCTAGACAAATGGCCAGCCTCTGAAGTTCACCCATACTGCATTTATTTGAGCATCCTGACATTCCCTGTGCTCTTGTTGATGAGAAGAGGTATTTGCAATAATGGCAAAGAACTTCAGGAGTCTCATTTTAAAGAAAATTTTATCTTATAGAAGGGTGAGAAGGAAAATCTCCTCCCAAAACACTTCCGGTAACTATGCATATCCTACAGAAGGTGAATGAGTTTACCAAAAACCCACAAATCCAGACTGACAGGTAGTCTGTGTACAAGCATAACATCCAGAACAAAAACACTACCCAGAAATGCCAGCTGTGCAGGAGTTCCCTGAGATGTCATGACCTGGCAGAAAAATCCTGCTCACAACCAAGGGAAGCTCATCTAGCAAAAAAAAGGCAAAGCCACAAAAAAAAAAAAGGAAGGAAGGAATTAGGACTTAGAACTGGTACATGTCCTCAGCACGTCTTGTGGAAGCAGCACGACCCTGCTTCTAGGGAACATACTTTTTGTCGGATTCCAGGCTCAGCTCTGACACAAGAATGAGCATGCTTCGCAATTAGAAGTGCAGAAAGTCCACGTCAAACTTAGGTTGAGTGCAATTCAGAACAATCACAGTAATAAAGGGCCCAGAAATCACACTCACTTTCAAATATTACAATCGGTAAGACAAATCCTGGAAAGAACCAGCAAAATGACACATGCAGCTCAGGATTAGTTTCATTTCCAGACTCTCAACATACACTTAGGTTACTCTTAAATAATCACTCCTGAAACTACAAAAAGAGAAAATGTGGGGGGAGGGGGAGAAAGACAGGTTGGGAGAAGGAAAAAAAAAAAAAAAAGCCAGAATATACATCACAGCCTTGCATTCTACTTCTGTGATCAATACAGATTTCCAATTCCTTTCAGCGCAACTGGTCACAAAGTAAGTCTTTCATTTCAAGATTCAAGAGACCCAAATAGAAAGTGAAATCTGTACTTTGCTTATTACTGTTAACAAATGATGCAAACCAACAAACCAAAGAATGTGAGGAGAAAACAGATAATGGAAGGCTACTTTCTAAGCAGATTTTTCCCATCATTCACAGATCAGAAAGCATAAACAAAGTCTAGATAGACTATGCATACTAATACACCAGATGCCATATATTACTACATGCTTGGTATATTGAAGAAACATGCATATTTATATTTTTTAAAAGTGCCTATATAAACAAACAGAAATATACACACATACACACATATATATATCTCCAGATAGTGGCAGCAGTAGTATTCGTGTACTAGTTTACATGGCTATTATTTGTCTAAAAGTATATACATATTTGCTCTTTTCTTGTTATTCAATATATGACCTCTGGATAGAAAATAAGACAAACAAGTACACTGTACATTTACTTGCATATACCCCAGCAGGTACACATACCTGCCAATTTCTGTATAAGCTTACCTGTTATATTATTCAGCACTTCTTTTAAGAGGCTAAAGCTATGCAGCAGGGGATCTCTCTCTTCATCCTATAGGTTACATATAGGAAGGAAATCATTAATGAGGCAAACAGATTCCTGAAGACAAATCTCAATAATGGGTCTGTAAAGACCTCACCTTCATATTCACAGAAGTACTGTGAGTTCAGTTTATCGTTGTCAGCACGTTTACTCCATCACAATCAAGAGAAGCATTTTTATTTTCCTGCTAGTGCTCCCCAATGTCATACAGCTCAAATGTCAAAGCATAGGTTCAAGACTGAGCATTCTGGTTTGGTGTTATTGTCCTGAGAAATATTGCTGATTAGCCTTCTGCTGTTCAATAAATTTCAGAGCAGATCTACCTCGTACCATATTGAAATAGCTCATCTGGATTTGCTATAATGTTAATCTATGCAGATTGTAATGGGAACAGAAATACAATGACATTTGGTGCCATTAAAATAGCTTGAAGAAAGAATCACAGTGCAAAATTTATATGAATAGCTGCATCCTTCAGCCTTAGTCTATCTTTACAATATTAAAATAAGGAGGAGCAGCAGTTTCTCCAAGCTGTGTACATCCACAGCCACACCTCCTACCGGGTGGCAGTGAGCTCTAATGAAGAAATGCAAGTTCGAAAGAGAAAGGGCCCTGCCCTCCGACAAACTGAAACCACTTGTGCTGGATGACAGCCATCTGCTATTCATGTGACATTCTTAAGTGCACCACAGATACAAACCATCACAGGCATACATCTACACCCTGGAAGCCATAAACTGACCAAAGCATCATTAGACTTGGAAACACTGTATAAATGGCTTTTAACAAAACAGGTTTTAAACTATTAACAGGTTTCAGTCAGGAATATAGTTAGAAGTCACAAAAGGGAGCTAAAAACCCCCCAAACTACTCCATATGAAAAATTTAAAAAATACCCTATATCTAATGACTTCCCCAATTTTTATTTCATGGCTTTCATAATTAAGACTGTCTTCTCTAAGAGGGCACAAAAGATATACAAAAACATTGTGCTAAATAAAATAACATCAGATATTCAAAACCCCTGACATACCAGGTGATAAAAGTTTAAATGAGGTGATTCCCATGTGGAATACAACGTGGGGCTTTTTGTTTGTTTACAGGGTACACAGGTAGAAGATTTCATGCTTTGTACCTCTTACAGTCGCAGACACACAAGAAGCCAAAACTGCTCAGCATGAAACAATGCAGAAAGTTATTCCAACTTTACTTACAAAAGTACTATAACAAGTGATTAAAAAAATTGAGGTAAAAATTGGTTAAAAATTGAGGTAAAAAAATTGGATCATAGCCATAGTGCAAACAGGTAGCAACAATTCAAGGTAACTTACCAGATGCGTGTGAGTGCTCCATCGGGCATTACGCTTTATGGCTCCCACCACTGCATTGATTTCACCTTGTACAATGTAAATGTTCTTATCCACCATCCTGCCAACTCTGAAAATAAAGGGAATCAAAATTAATCTCCAGCACCTCAGAATCATCCTCTTCCTCAGATGAAACATCAAGTTAGCCCTAATCAAGCAAGAGGTCTGCAGAGATGGAAGAAACTCTTCCAGATCTTTGTTTTGTGTACGCAGACAAATACAGTCATTTTGTCAAAAGGAAGACGCTTTTCCACAGAGTGCATTTCCAAAACTATGAGAGGAGACAGTTATAACAGGGCATTTGTGAAGCAAGAGACAACTTTGCCAAGGCACATTCCTCATTTTTTCCCATCTATGTAAGTTCACAGAAAGGTAAAGTGCTAGGGTACCAGGACTGACATCCATGACAATGCAATAACACACACATCTCCAGCACTTACGCCAAGTCCCGCAGCTCTACACAGAACACAAAGCCAATCTTGTACTCTCTTAAATAAGCTTCAGTGACTTGAATAAGCTGGCCTGAGCAAAACTCTTCGGGACTTTAAACTTTGACAAAATAATTTAAAACAGATGTTGATTTCACACTTGGTTCATGAAAAAAGCTTTCAAGAAAGCGGGCAAGTGAAAAAGTCATGGGTAAGACTCCACAAAGAAATAACCAAAACTAGAGACAAAACTGGATGGAACACAGGGAGAAAAAGTGATAAAGCTAAAGGCAGACATTTAGTCTCTTGCAGCCTGAGGTCTTACAGGGAAAAACAAACTGGTTTATCAAGAGAGAGCTGGAAGAGGGGAAAAGATTTTACAAGCAAGAAATACTTGTAATGGTCTGAGAAAAAGAAACAAGAGTGGATTACTACAAGATTGTTCTCCCTATACTAGCTGTAGCCTAGATACAGTCAATCATAAAGAAATAAGAATGGAGGGAAATGAACAGACACAACTGTTCGTAAAGAATAAACAGGACTTATGAAGAGGCCAGTCAGTTAGATGATACCATGCCCGCAAATGAGAAGGATTTAGTGAAATGGTAGCCATTTAATGAGACTTTTTCAGAAGGTATGAAAGGAAAATGAGAAATCCAGCTTGAAATCACAACTGTCTATCCATAGGAAAGCAAAAGACTGAAAACAGATGAAACATTGATCGTAACACTTCAAATCAGACAAGCTCATTTAAAGGACTCAACTGGGGAGGGAAGGCAGAGGGTGATAAAACACAGAATACGAGAAGGATTTTTGCCCATCTAGCAAAAGCAAAGCTAGAAGGAAATGGTTTTGGTGTATTACTCCAGACCTGAGAAACACCACCACAGAAATTTCAGAACGTACATCCTGGATCTGTCAGGCTTCACATTAATTAACATGTTTGAATTATCAGCAACACTCCAAATATACAAATATCCTCAGAGTAAAAGAGACTAATTTGCTTCACAACTCTGTAAATAATGGAAAGAAAGCAAAACATTATAAAAATATACCTTATCAAGGGAGAACATCAGATTCGTTGCTTCAGTTTTTTATATATTTGGAATCCGATGAATAATCTTATGGCAAAACTGTTTCTTACTTCATTAGATTAATTATACGTAATGGTATTCCTAAGTGCTACACAATAAAATAGGGGCAAAGACAAGAGCATTTTGTAATATGGGAACTGCCATGACAGACCAGATCAATAATTTATCTCATTCATCGCTGGATGATTCAGAAAAATAAACAAACAGTTCTACCAAGCAGTTTGCTTGTGCCCTGAAGAACAAAGGTTTATATCCTCCCTCCAAGGCTGCATATAACAGAACCCCAGACATTCTTCCAACTTACGTGTCTAACATTTGAGAGATACTCCCTTCCTCAATAGTAACTTATTACTTATATGACTGCATTAAAATACCCTTGATCACAATTTTTTCTTTCTACTTCAGTATCTTGTCTTTGTTTTAACACAAGGCATTAACATGAGATTTTTCTCCTCAATGTAAAATTCATCACTTGCTTATTTCTTCTTTCAGTAATTCAAATATTTTCCATATTTCTACATAGGCAGTTTCAGGGATCAAAACTCAGGTCCACAGAAGTACTTTTGCAGAAATAGTTTATACATTGAAATTTGACAAAACTCAAGTTTCTCCTGTCTTCACTG
Source organism: Psophia crepitans (assembly GCA_013399095.1). Lineage (NCBI taxonomy): Eukaryota > Metazoa > Chordata > Aves > Gruiformes > Psophiidae > Psophia > Psophia crepitans. The sequence goes on along the minus strand of VWZZ01000863.1, from coordinate 9,413 downwards.
TTACAAACCAATACTGAGTACGTAAACTTTGTAGTATCATACCAGGCATTTAGCAAACTGACGTGGAAACAAAGGCTTCCCCAACCTAATTTGGAAAAGCATGTAAAGAAATACCAGACATAAGTATCACATGCCTTGCACATACACGGATACTCAATAGTTCTGCCAATATTTAAAATGATGCCAAAGCTTAAATGCGATCCTGCATACTACTGAATCTGCTTGCAGACTCTCATTTCTTCTTCTCTACTTTTAAGCTAAAAGAATCAAGACAGAAAAGGCTGTTAAACTCACTCCTTCCTGACTGTAGGAGACATACAATGCTCAGCTGTTCCCAAACCTCGTCTTATCTCCAAGCGGCAAAATATGAAAAAGATAGACACGAACCTCCAACACACACCTTTTCCTTTTAACCTGCTGGGAAACTGAATGTGCTGATCTTTCCAAGTAAGGGTGCAAAAAAATCCATATTGCTTGGCAGGGCTCTCCTGAGATATTAAAATCCCACAAAACTTAAGGGATTTTTTTTTTTCTTTTTTGCATTTATATCCTTTCATTGCCAACTATTTAAGAAGACTTGAGGAGAATGCACTCCTTTCCTCCCTGCAGATTCCATTAAAGGTAGTTTGATTCAAAAGTATAAAAATTCACTTTACACATGTCAAAAAAACCAACTTACTGGTCCAGTGCAACTGAAATAACCTATCACACTAGAGACACAAGTTCACACTCAGATCTCTGAACATCATACTTATAGCCCACTTCACCACAAACACTGGGTAAAGATGGGGGAAAATACTGCTTCACGTTTAAGCTTGCAGTTAACCAAGCGTCAGCGCACACAGACCCCCCCCCAAAGTAAACCATAGCCAACTATCTTCAGGCACACAAAGGACCCTTGCAACTGTGCACTGGAGAAGGAAATAGAAAATAATGACAGGGTGGAAGGGAAGAAGTCGGACAGCTGTTTTCAGAGAGATGCACCTTGTAAGCTAAACCCACCAAAAGTACCATCCATCCCTGTAAAAGTTTAAAAGTTTAGAGAAGCTATTTCCATGGCTTGAAATAAACTCTGCACTTGACAAAGCCTACTCCTTTTAAACTATCAGGTAATTTCAACACGCATTTGTTCAGCTATATCTTCATCACAAGCAACAACTGCTTACACTTTAGAGCTCACTATAGGTGTACTATATTGAAAGAAGTTTTAAGATTGAAAATAATGCTATGAAGCTGCAGAGAGAAAGTTACAAGATTTACCAGACCAGCACTGAAGGATCAGTTGGCTCTACTGATGGTAAGGCCAACTGGCATGTTGGCAGTCAAGCAAAACCACTAGATATTTGTTCAACATACAAAAAAAAATAATAATTGCTAACATGAGTTCAGGCTTAATGTTACAGAGATGCGGTCTGATGAGTGGAATACTGTGTAACTGTTGGTTGGACGGGTTAACAGAACCACTAATACTGAAGATCATTAAAATGTTGAAACGACATCGCTGGTAAAGCCATGATTCCAACATCTCTTGATGTCTTCAGATCAAGGCTGGATGCCTTTCTCAAAAGCAATCTTTAATCAAACACAGGATAGCAGTCTCAGTAAAGAAACAAACAGATCAAGTTCTGCAGTCTTGAGTTACGCAGGGAAAACAGGAAAGGTATCTATTAAATTTCAAATGCTTTTTAGCTCCTTATCTCTTCAGTCAGTCCTACACAAACTCACGTTTCTTTCCCACGATATGTCCATACATGTGCTCAAATCTGCAAATCAGTCCTCAGATTTCAGTCCTGCACAGACATCTGAGAGGCAGCACAGTGGAAATGACAGCTCCAAACCAAGGCAACACAGCTACCCAGCCCACCAGGAGAAACAGGGAAGCTGTTAGCATTCACAGCCTCGATGCTAACAAGGTTAGGAACACTGTGAGTGGAAAAAGGTAGATGCCTAAGCTTGTCATAAAAGAGCAAAATCTAACACTCATATGCTTCTCAAAGCCTTCAGCAATGTCCTATGGACAGTAATTGTCTCTAGTCTGAGGTTCCTGAAAAAGTATCATGTGTGAAATCTTCATATAAAAACACTGACAAGATTTACATCTGCACATGATGTTTCGCATGTGCACTGAACACTCCACTGCTCAGCCTTGGAACACGCCACACCAAAACACCCCAGTGCATAGGAACCCAAGTTTTTCCTGGGTATTGCCATAATAATAGAATAGAATCATTAAGGTTGGAAGAGACCTCAAGGATCATCCAGTCCAACCGTTCCCCCCCACCTATTAACCACTAAATCATGTCCTTCAGTACTGCGTCCAACGTTTCCTTAAATGAAGTCTCAGGTACACTTTTAGGAAACCCTCCCTCCCCTGCAGGGAAATGGCTGCAACTCCTCAGGAAACAAGCAAGAGTTAGCATCAGAAGTGACAAAGTCTGGTAGACCTCCATCAAGTCACTTCTTCCTATCACTAACTTTGGCCTTCAGCTATGGTTCACTGACTCAAACCTGCTGAAACTACTCTAATAAATAGCAATAATAAAAAACCAACATTATTGCTACATATGCAAGTAAGGTAGTATTTCAAAGTAAGCTTCTGTTGACCTAAATTTGCACTGTTTGTGATAACGCATCAATAATCTGTATAGTCTCTGACCTAGATTTGGTCACTCAAGTCCTGATACAATACACTGCTACCAAAACAGAAGACACAACACCCTTCAGTCCATGAATCGCAAACAATTCTTGCCTAACTCAGAGCCAGCTAGGCTACCCAGAAGCCCAGATGACACTGGAAAAGGCTCCTTTTCTTCCTTTTAAACTGCTCACGGAAGGTACATGAATCTCTACCAGGAAATTTAACTTGCTTGCGTTTTTCATGTAATAACTACTCTGCAATAAACATCACAGGCAGTAAAAGTTCAGAGAACTCAGGATGTTTCTCCAAAGGCTAGCTCCTAATGCCTGGACAAAAATAACAGAAAAGTATTAATTTATAAGTACAACAAGGAACTGTGCAGTCCCATGATGTCAAAATTCTGGGCCGTTATGAAGGCCTTTTAAAAGATCAGCAGTAACATGATAGCAGTGGCACGTCAGAAAGGAAGGTGGGACAGGCTTCTCTGCAACCCTCCACGTTTAGTTGCAACAGTGAGACAGTGCCTGGGAATCAGGCAGAGAAGGCAACTCGCATTCACCTGCCAGAACTGCAGAGTAAAGATGAAACCCAAGGCAAATATGGAGAGAGGGATTTTCTTTTCCCACCGCTTCATGCTGTTGCAACTAACAAACACGGTACCCGCTGAACCCGTAACGTACACCCCAAGTTCACTCTGAGCCTTCCTCCCGCAACAGCGAAGCAGCCGGCTCTGTGCTGGGGGAAGTCTCCGCTCCCACCTACTTTTCAGCATCCCACCTTCGCGCAGGCAAGCAGGTGCCTGTGCAGGCGCCGTGCACACCCGGCCCCCCCTCCCCGGCCCGGCCCCCCGGGGCTGCGGTGCGGACACGACTCCCACTCCGAGCCCTGACCCCGCTCTCCCCTCACGCCTCCAGCCC
>VWZZ01000862.1:38099-65390 GCA_013399095.1 Psophia crepitans | reverse complement strand
TGATTCTATGATTCTATAAACCTAAATACACACACATGCATATACACGTACACACATAATGATCGTATTTGCACACAAATGGGCAACATAGAGCAATAAATTGTTTTTATTTCAATTTTTAATGAAATCCATTTCTAAAAATAAAGACGCAAAAATAAGTAGAAAAAAGGTGTAATTGCCTTCTGCCTTTTTTTTTTTTTTTTTTACACTCTGTATACTTCCTGTAAGCACATAAAACTGTTTAAATGGTATTATTTTTAGTTTCTTAGTTTCTTAGATTTAATTAAATCTGCAGTGTTACACATCTAGGAAGGAAGTAAATTCTCACGTTCTTTGGGGGAACAGGTTATTTTGGAAGGGTTTTTATTTTTTTCTGAGCTTGCCAAACTTAACATCTACCTGCGCTGCCAAAAAAACCCAAACTGCCACTTTTCAAATACTATTACTGCAAGCAATGAATAGAATAGAATAGAATCATTAAGGTTGGAAGTGACCTCAAGGATCATCTAGTCCAACCATCCCCCCACCACCTATTACCACAACATGAACAACATGTTTTCATAGAATCACAGAATGGTTTGGGTAGGAAGGGACCTTCAAATATCCTCTAGCCCAAGCCCCCTACCACAGGCACAGACATCTTCCGCTAGAGCAGATTGCCCAAAGCTCCGTCCAACCTGGCTTTGAACACTGCCAGGGATCCAGGGGCAGTCACAGCTTCTCTGAGCAACTCACCACTCCCACAATAAAAAGCTAAAAAAAACCCTTGAAACCCAAACAAACCAACCAACCAACCATAAACCAAACAAACAAACCAACAAAACTCACGATGACGCTCTTCCCTATGTCCAATCTTAACCTACCTTCTTTCAGTTTAAAACCACTGCCTCTTGTCCTGTCACTGCAGCCCTGGTAAAATGTGTGTCTCCACTTTTCTTATCATCCCCTTTTATATGTTGAAAAGCCACAATCAAGTCTCCCCCAGTGTTCTCTCTTCTCCAGGCTGGAACATACACACTCTCACAGCCTTTCTTTACAGGAGAGGTGCTCCAGCCCTCTGAACACTGTGGCTTCCTCTGGACCCTACCTAACAGGTCCATGTCTTTTGTATTGTAGGGCCCAGAATTGTTTTGGGGGAATATAAAAACAAAGATTCCTTTTCCAAAACCAAACACACCTTCACGTGAAATCTCTGCATCCTTTGGAGTAGTTACATGATGAAAAGGCAAATGCACCTATGTATCTAGGTGCTTAAGCTAACTTCTGATGAGAAGAATGGGAACAGTTGTGAGGAGAGATCTAATGATACACTCAAATTGCCATAAAAGCACAGAACTTTTTGTTAACCCAAGTTCAGTTGTCATTAGTGCGTTCTAATTTATCAGTAGTTTCTCATTAGTAGCCAGTTACCATATTTCTTAGCAAATTTCACTTACAGTTCAACAATCACATTTTTTGTGCCATTTCTTTTGCTCTGAGATGTAGCAACTGACAAGTGACAAAGCTCATGTTTTTTTTAAAAAGCAAGATGTTTGCCTAACTTGCGTATTTCTGCAAGTCTGCTCTGTTTTTAATTAGTTTGCAAAATGGCACTATTTACACACACGAAAGTTTCATTTAAGGGAAGTGCTTTTGTTGGCAATTTGCTTCTGTATTTTAAAATCAATAATTGAAATATACAAAAACCTTCCTGGGTCTGTCAGCAAAAAAACTCAAGCACTTTGTTGTTGTTCACCTTTACACTCCCACTCACCAATTCAAAGTAGGCCAATGCATACTTTCTTAACACAAAAAGAAACTGGGTAGTTTTCAAAACTTGTCAAATCCTTACACTACTTTCTGTAGAAAGCATGATTTACAAATCCTTTAATATCTTCCTCTGCTTTGCAAAAGATTTTTTTTTTCCTCCTTTGCTGCCCGCCCCCCACCCCCGCAAAAAACTTAAGTGTAGATCTCACCTAGAATGCTGCTTCTGCTAACCACAGTATTTTCCACCTCTATTATTTCTGTAATGGCAACATTTCTCATAAGCGTAACTCATCATCACAATACTCGGCCAAATTCTAAAGCCCCTCTTCTTAACTTTACCTTAACTCTAAAAAAATTTGTTCAGCCTTCTGCTCAGGTGATCTTCTACTTTTAAATCACTTGCTTAATTTTAGCCATTAGTAAATTGTTTAATTACAACCATATAGAAAATTTTTAGACAGTATTATCTGCATAACTTTCAAGTACTGTGCCAACATTCTATATTATTTCTGTTTCCACGGATAAAGTGGTAGTTAGAATTGCTCACCACCACCTTTTGAAACAAATAAAAAGAGCCATCATTAGGGATGAAAAGAAAAAATTCTATTTTGGAATAGAAATTACGACCCTCAAGAACATCTCATCTAAAATGGCATGATTTTAACAATAAAAAAAAAAAACCAACAAAAACCCCAAACAAACTTAAAAAACCCACAACCCACAACTCACAAAGCACAAGGAACTATTACTTGCCATTTTCCTTAATCTTTCCAAGCTCTCCCTTGAGCAGCTTATTACAGCAGAATGCATACTGAAGTGCCATTTCTTTGTTTGGATTGAAAGTTTGTTATTGTTTTGTAACAAAGAAAGTATGTCCTGGAGGCTGAAGAACTGACACGCAAAAATATTACAGATTACTAAGGATAGGTTTTTACCTCTTCCTCAGAGACTGACATTCTTCATCATTCACAAAAGGATTAAGTAACTTACAGTTGGCCATAAACAAACAAGCAGAATAAACCAGAATACACTGAATCAGTAAAAACAATTAGCCTTAAAAATAAGCTTGTTGAAAGAGATCTATTATTTTCCTTGCATTTTTAAGGCCTATGGGAAAAGCGATCAAAAAGAAAAATTCTTCTATGAAGTCCTCCAGTTCAGTTGCATATTTAAAGGGAGAAAAGTTAATGTATGTCAACTTGACCATTTATGAAGCATCCTTCTCATTCTACTCAGTAAAGCACTTCTTTTGTTCAGTATTCATCCTGATTGTTCCACAGAGTGTAAGAGGTCAGCTAGCAGCTCTCATTCCATGATTATAGGTCTAGGGTAAACTGCTCCTCAAAGTAGGATCTAGACTTGTTTGTGGGTAGTAACTCCCAAAATATCAAGGAGGAATGGGCCCTCACAACACCTGAGTGTTCAGAAAAGTCAGAGAGAAATTTTTAACTCAAGTAATGGTTGTTTTCATAGTTCTGTATACCTGTATTCTCAATGGGACAGCATCTCCTTCCCAAGGAAAGGGACTATTTTTTTTATTTTTTTAAACAAGATTTCAGAAGTCAGAAATTTACTAGGTTTAATTTTTTAAAAGCCAAGATATGGGTTACGTTTAAAACTAACTAGATACTATACCCTACTACCTCCTACCAAACTGGAAGCTGCTTCTAGGAAGTTTCCACATCTGTCTTCAGACACAGGGAGGCTAGGAAGGTGGCATCTTTCAGTTTCAGTACAACCCAGACAAAAATGTTACTTCATTAATAAAAACACAACAAGGTTCACTAGAAAACTCTTTTGACCTTTAATTCGCTTAATCCCTTCTATTTAATAGATCTGCTCCCTCCATACAAGCCTATTTGTTTTTTGAATCCAGCAGATGTTGGTGCTTTTACCGTTCCCATAAATACTGTATTAAGTCATACATAGTGGTTTTAATAGCTTCTCTTTCCACATGGTACGGAAAGCATGCAACTAGACATTTGAAGTACTTCTAAAACCTGAGCCTTTTATATTTTCTCTTAGAAATTATTTTCATCAGCATGTAAAAAGGAGTGATTTAGCTTGCACTTTTTTTTTTCCTATTGTCAGTGCAAATTTCGTCTTTACTGATTGTAAAGTTACCTCTGGGATGAGGGAATGAGTGTCGCTACTGAAATCTAAGACTCCACTGTATCACACAATACTGTGTCTTGGATCTAATCAAGACTTTTGTTAACCAATGTATCTCATTACTGGACATAAACTTGCAATATGTCTTTACAAATATGTCATTTTCCATTTTCGGGGTATATTATCACAAGGGTATAAAGAATTGATGGCTAATATGAGCAGCACTAAAATAATAAAACTTGAAATATCATTTCACATCTCTCTCAGATTTTCCTCTTACTTTATGTACCTGACAAACAGTAAGTACAGTAAAAGTTAAAAAGATGCACAGTTGCATCTGTGACCTAAGCAAAGCCAGCCAGGCTTTCTGTTTAAATCTCTACTGTTGACTTTGTCTAAAGCAAAGTACTGGAGTAAGACGTAAAGACTTTTTTTTCTTTAGTTATCCTGCTTGGGTTTTAACCCAAGCAAATCGATTTGAATGCAAAATTCTTTATTTCCTAATAGTCTAGTAAACTACTAATAAAACGAAGTAATTCATTCTCATCATGTAGCAAAATAACATACATTCTCTGACTGTTCAAAATACTTTTCAAAGTTGCTAGAATTGATTTTGGAATCAAAACTCTCAGCACAATCTCTCAATCAATTTTAAATATTCCCTAAATTGTATAACATAAGACATCAAAACTAAAGTTGTATTGAAAGTGTTCAACACACTAAAATTACATTCCATCATATTTGTATTTCAAGCTTACATACAAAGAAATCCAGAAAGAATGATTAACAGTGTTGAAGACCTACTCATTAGTTAAGTCTGAAGTCACAAAAATAATTGCATGTGTGGACTAAGAATCTAAAAGTCTTAGTTAAGCCTGTGCTTAATGCCTTGCTGAAATCGGGACCTGGATGCAGAACTGACCACTAAGCCATACAGTACATAACATTTTCCTTCTTCCTATATGATTCATGATTTTCAGAAAGTTACCAGAATGCTTATTACTATAGCTTACTTACCGTGATGAATGTGCTCAGTTCTGTGACATTGCTGTTTTGCAAACTGCAAAGAGAAAAAAATTAATGGTCAGGTGGGTCATCCTTTTATCAAGTAACATTTACAAGGACAAAGAAAGACACATCAAACAGAACAGTAAAATTTCTCAAAACAAACATCATCTGTGAAGTGTTTTCGGTGTAATGGAAATACTGTTTCCCACAGCCAGATATGAAGCCACTAAAACAAGAATAGTTTAAGCCAAACGTTATATAATCACACTTTCTTCTTTGCCTGCAACCAGCTGTTTAAATACACATACCCATTTTACCCTTACTAAATTCTGAATGATATAGTACAGCATGTTTCCCTTTGATGTATACAGTAAGTCCAAGGAATCTTTCTGTTAAAAGGCAAAAAGAATTCTGGCCTCCCAGAAATCAATGGCAATTTTCAATTTTGTTTATACCAAACCAGTTTCATTCCATTACTGATGCCCTCTAGCATGAGGATTTCAAATTCTCCTCACGCCATTAGAATTCAAATTTATCTTTACGTCACCATAAAATCCACACACATTTCACTGAAAATTTAAAACTAAAAATAATTTTTGAACGCTTGTTTGGATTGCCTTCTTCCCAGATTCCCCACCCCCACATCAAGTAGATCAAGTTTTTCTAAACACATAGTTCATACACACTGTATAGGAAACAGAAAATAGCATAACAGATGCAACATTTGGAATACAACCATTTCAGGAAAATGTTACTTGCTATAGCTGTAGAAATGAGATATTGTTGGGGTTTTCTAATTTATTTTTTTTCCCCACTAAGGACTAGTAAAGAGTCCGTGAAATTTTACAGCTCAATCTTTTAGAAGTATCTTCTATAGGATTAAACACATATTTGCTATACAAATCTTGTAAACACTCTCTTCAGCTACACTGATAGACAATTTTACCTGAGCAAATATTTTTAAGTGCCTGCATATAAAAAAATGCTAGGGTAAAATGGCATTTCGGGGGGGGGGTTGTTGTTGGTTTGTTTGGGGCTTTTATTTTATACTGAACACTCTTTTTAAACAAATAAAGGTGGAGACAAAGGGACAGTTTTACTCTAGGGATTTTTCTACAGCATCACACTAAGGGGAGCATAAAGTTGGCCTATCTCACAGTGGCACAGTCAAGAAAACACACTAATAAATATACACAAACAAAACTTCAGCCTCTGCCATGAGCAAGAACTTCTTTTACAGAGTTAGGTAAGCTAAGTAACAATTTAAATCTAGGAAGGTAATTACATCAACAATACCCATAGTTTTTTAAATTTAATTTTAAATTAACACCTGTAAACATGTGGCCATTAATAGCAATAATTGGTTTTCTGTTTGTTGTGCCCACTACCATCAAACTACACTCCTGGGCTTGCCAGGAAAACAATAGATATTTTTCTCCCTTGTCAGAGCACAGCCAAGAAAAATCACAGCTCATAAGAGAGCAATCAAAACATTACTGTTTCCCTTCTCTACCCTATTGCCATGCTTTGACAGCACCAAAGAACAACCTAAACTACTAGACCAGAAACAAGAAAAGAGAGAAGAAACAGAAGAGATACGACACAATAACTAGACCATTTTAAAAGTGGGAGCAAAGCATTTGAGAGAGGAAAAGCTTAAGAAAGTATTTTGCTACTCTGAACCATCCGGCTGGCTGACTAGAACCCTGAACTGTCCTTCAGAAAGTAGAAGACAAAGTAATATTTCTTTCCTGTATTAGCTCACATACTTAGAATCATAAGATCATAGAATGGTTTGGGGTGGAAGGGACCACATGGATCATCGAGTTCCAACCCCTCTGTCCTGGGCAGGGACACCCTACACTAGACAAGATTGCCCAAAGCCCCATCCAACCTGGCCTTGAACACTGCCAGGGTGGGGCCTCCACAACTTCTCAGGGCACCCTGTGCCAGGGCCTCACCACCCTCACACTAAAGAATGTCTTCCTAATGTCCAATCTAAATCCCCTCTCTTTTAGTTTATACCCATTGCCCCTGGTCCTGTCACTCCACTCCCTGATAACCAGCCCCTCGCCAGCTTTCCTGTAGGTCCCCTTTAGGTATTGGAAGGGCACAATTAGGTCTCCCCACAGCCTTCTCTTCTCCAGGCTGAACAAGCCCAACTCCCTCAGCCTGTCCTCATAGCAGAGGGGCTCCAGCCCTCGGATCAGCTTTGTGGCCTCCTCTAGACTTGCTCCAGCAGCTCCATGTCTTTCCTGTACTGAGGATTCCAGAGCTGGACGCAGACTCCAGGCGGGGTCTCATAACAGAGCAGCAGAGGGGGAGAATCACAGAATCACAAGGGTTGGAAGGGACCTCGAAAGATCATCTAGTCCAACCCCCCCTGCCAAGGCAGGGCCACCTAGAGCACATCACTCAGGAACACGTCCAGTCGGGTTTTGAATGTCTCCAGAGAATGAGACTCCACAACCTCTCTGGGCAAAATCACCTCCCTCGACCTTCTGGCCATGCTATTTCTGATGCAGCCCAGGACACGGGTGGCTTTCTGGGCTGCCGGCGCACACTGCCGGCTCATGTTGAGTTTTTCATCAATGAGCACCCCCAAGTCCTCCTCCTCAGGGCTGCTCTCAACCCATTCTCTGCCCAGCCTGTAGTTGTGCTTGGGATTGCACCAACCCACGTGTAGGACCTTGTACTTGGCCTTGCTGAACTTCATGCAGTTTACATGGGCCCACATTTCAAACGTGTCAAGGTCCTTCTGGATGGCATCCCTTCCCTCCAGCGTGTTGCTGCCTGTTATACTTTTGCACATATGTTCTACTTCTGACTACATCTACACCTGTGGCACTAAGTTTCGGTTTTGGTATCAGTCCATAAGGCACTGAATAGCCCACCAAAACTTGAACCTTAGGAGAAACGTTAGAGGCTCAACAGAGCTGAGGATAGTGAATACAGCTCTTGAAGTTCCAGCTTGCCATTTGCAAGGAATTATAACCAACTACCTTACTGGCAGGCAAAGCATATTGCAGACTCACAGCTTCCTCAGCCCTGCATACTGTCCAATGAGAAGAAAATGTTTCTCTACAGAAAAGTTACCCAGATCCCTAAGGGCCCAACTGAACTGGAAAACAGCCTACTTGTTTCACCAGGGTAACACGAACACCACTTCAAAAAGAGAAGAAAAGACTGGGTGGAACTCTTGAGTAGTACTACTTGGAAAATCCTCTATAACTTTACCAGAAACAGAAAAAATTATAAACAAAGACTTTTCTACAAGAAATTGGAATAGGTACTTAAGAAACTGTAATACAAAAGACTGCATGACTGTAAGTAAAAACAGGTAACAGTTTTAAAAACAACTATGGCTTCAACACTTCAAGGTCAGCATGTGTTAAGAATTATTTCCAAAGCAAAAAATTTCAGCATTTGCCACATGCATAAGCAAAATCACTTCAAGATATCTCACAGCTTCATACCACACAAATTACTTCAGATAGTAATGTAAAATATATTTCAACAAAGTACACGCACATTTTATTTGCCTTCTTTGATGAAAGACCTACTAAAGTCAATCTTTACTATCAAATGGTGCAATAAACATTTCAGTCCGCCTTCAAAACTCAATAAGACAAAGATTTGCTGCCTGTGTAGATTTCAGCCTCGGATACTCTGACACTTATGCCATTAGAGGTCACGTTCCATGTCCATTCCTACACCTTGAATACTTGTGTCCTTACGTGAGCTAAAAGGCAAGTACCTCCCCACAGGCAGTTGAGGCATGAAGTCAATTGCACCTGAGGAAAGGGGTCAGGTAGGAGGGTTGTCAAATCTGAGCTTGGAAAGGAGTGATAAACACGAAATCAGATTCGAGACAGATACACAGAAGTGTCAGGAAACATCTCGGAGATGTGAGCACGAAAAACCAGGAGAGGAAGGCACCAGAAAACAAACAATTTTTCAATACCACTAGCAGGTGCTGGGGTACACAAATAGGGTGATTTCTTAAACCCTTTCTTGAAATACTTAACAGAAATACAGGAGCATAACCCTCCATTAAAATATCATATGGTGTTATACAAATCACCCAGCATGAACATATGAGAATCACATACTTTCATTAGGCTAAATAAAAAGTCTGTATTCAGGGGAAAATTTTAGCAGTACATTAAGAATTACAGGTAATAAAACTAGTACTAGAGTTGAATTAACCTAATGCAGTGGTCAAATGTTTTTCTTCCCAGTGTCAAGTGCATATAGTCAAGATTTTAGTGAAGGTCCAAATCCAAGAATTTAAAAGATTGGGAAAGTAAATTAGCTAGATCTGTACACACAAGCTTTACTACTATCTTTCAATAAGCCAAAACTAACTTCAGTTGGACAATTTTGTAATTGACTGACGTAATTGACTGACATATGTCCTGCGTATCTAATACTCTCCAAGGGGGGCGGAGGGGAGTGCATCTTGATGCAACTGCTGTAAATCTGAGCAAATAAACTGAGTTTTTAAAAACAAAAATAGAGTTGTCTATTATATTTACATCAGAACAAATCTAACTTGCCATTTCTTACTCAAGTAAACAGACAAATGCAAATACAATGCAACATGTACAAAATGCATCACACATTGCCCTGGTTCCTTCTCCCATATGGTGTACATATTTCCAATAAACAAATTACCAAGTTAATCAGAGACCGCTGTCCATTCTTCATCAATAAAGACAAGTATATTTCATGCATGGTCTTGTATTACTCAGGTTGCTTACTCTCTTTACAAAGATTAAAGGTTTCTTTGTTGAGTTTTATTCCCTTGCTGTAGAAAGCTATCTCAATACATTGCCACAGTCAGTAAATAAATGGTCCAAGACCTACAGAACAGGCATTGCAGTTGTTTTCCCTTTGAAAGGGAAAAGAAACTACAATGTTCAAGACATCCCTCCCACCACACACTGCCTTCCCCAGCATCAAATATTATAAGGTCATGTGCTGGAATGGATTAGAATTAACCCTGCAAATTTTTCTTAAAGATAATGGCAATTTTTATATAGACATAGCTATCCTTCCCAACTATTCTCTTTTTTTTTTTTACCCAAGATAGGCACCAGACAAAAACTCTAAGTCCCAGAATTTAACAGTGTAATTTAGGCTTTAAGCATGTTTTGTATTTCCATGACAAGATTAAAACAATGTTACATGAAATCACAGAATCACAAGGGTTGGAAGGGATCTCGAAAGATCATCTAGTCCAACCCCCCCTGCCAAGGCAGGGCCACCTAGAGCACATCACTCAGGAACACGTCCAGTCGGGTTTTGAACGTCTCCAGAGAAGGAGACTCCTCAACCTCTCTGGGCAGCCTGTTCCAGTGCTCTGTCACCCTCACGGTGGAAAAGTTTTTCCTTACGTTAACCCGGAACCTCCTATGCTCCAATTCGCACCCGTTGCCCCTTGTCCTATTGCTTAGTGAGGCCGAGAAGAGCCTGGCTCCATCTTCCTGACACTCACCCTTAACATATTTATAAACATTGATGAGGTCACCCCTCAGCCTCCTCTTCTCCAAGCTAAAGAGACCCAGCTCCCTCAGCCTTTTCTCATAAGGGAGATGTTCCACTCCCTTGATCANCCAGGAGAGGAAGGCACCAGAAAACAAACAATTTTTCAATACCACTAGCAGGTGCTGGGGTACACAAATAGGGTGATTTCTTAAACCCTTTCTTGAAATACTTAACAGAAATACAGGAGCATAACCCTCCATTAAAATATCATATGGTGTTATACAAATCACCCAGCATGAACATATGAGAATCACATACTTTCATTAGGCTAAATAAAAAGTCTGTATTCAGGGGAAAATTTTAGCAGTACATTAAGAATTACAGGTAATAAAACTAGTACTAGAGTTGAATTAACCTAATGCAGTGGTCAAATGTTTTTCTTCCCAGTGTCAAGTGCATATAGTCAAGATTTTAGTGAAGGTCCAAATCCAAGAATTTAAAAGATTGGGAAAGTAAATTAGCTAGATCTGTACACACAAGCTTTACTACTATCTTTCAATAAGCCAAAACTAACTTCAGTTGGACAATTTCCAATTGTTCCACTCCCTTGATCATCTTAGTGGCTCTGCGCTGGACTCTCTCTAGCAGTTCCCTATCCTTCTTAAGCTGAGGGGCCCAGAACTGGACGCAATATTCCAGATGCGGCCTCACCAATGCAGAATAGAGGGGGAGGAGGACCTCCCTCGACCTACTGACCACAGCCCTTCTAATGCACCCCAGGATGCCATTGACCTTCCTGGCCACCAGGACACATTGCTGGCTCACAATGGTTACAACATTTCCTTAAACACACCGTCATGAAAGCACAATGAATGGCTTAAAGTTGTGTCATCAAGCGTCATTTACTCATTTAGGTCCTGTCCAGTTTCTGTAGAACACCTGAATCTACTACCCCCATGACCTCGGCAAATCCCAGTCACACACTGTCCGTTTCAATAATGGAATTTGAGCTCCCTGTAACACGTTAACAAAAATGTTTCTTCTCTCCCTTCACAGCAGTTGCAGAAAAAAATGATTAGAGTTTCACAGAATCATTATTTGGTTCTATGTTACAAAAGTATCTTTTCTAAAATGCGAGGGACCTTGACATTCGCTATGACTTGTACATATCACCTATGAGTAAGATACACTTGTATCATGTTTAATTAGCTTGACAGCAAAAATTATTTGACAATTACAAATGAAGCAGAATTCATATTGTCCCCTCTTTCCAGCACCTTGTATGTGGTGCTCTCAAGAAAGTCAGTTCTGCGTCCAGTTTTGGGCCCCTCGCTGCAAGAAGGACACTGAGGGGCTGGAGCGTGTCCAGAGAAGGGCAACGAAATTGATGAAGGGTCTGGAGCATCAGTTCGATGGGAGCGGCTGAGGGAACTGGCGGGGTTCAGTCTGGAGAAGAGGAGGCTGAGGGGAGACCTGATCACTCTCTGCAACTACTTGAAAGGAGGTTGTGGTGAGGAGGGTGTTGGTCTCTTCTCCCAAGTAACAAGCGACAGGACAGGAGGAAATGGCCTCAAGTTGCACCCAGGGAGGTTTAGATTGGATATTACGAACAATTTCTTCACCCAAAGGGTTGTCAAGCACTGGAACAGGCTGCCCAGACAGGTGTTGGAGTCACCGTCCCTGGAGGTGTTTAAAGGACGTGTAGATGTGGCACTTCGTATCATGGTTTAGTAGGCATGGTGGTGTTGGGCTGACGGTTGGACTTGATGATTTCAGAGGTCTTTTCCAACCTTCATGATTCTATGATTCTATTCTGACACTATCAAAATCAGTCTGAAGGTACTGGTCACGTGCTCAGGAGTTCAGTAATACTACTCTTGAACAGCCAGTTCTAACAGAGATTGAGATGTACTGTGGTAAAGCAACAGTCTATTTACACACAGACATACATCTTCCAATTGACATCAAATCACCTCACTCTTCACTCAGCTGAGTACAATCCAATGCAAAACAGCAGCAGGATGTAGCCACAGCAGAGGGTCTGCTCCTCACAGTAACGTCTCAGCAGAAGACCATATAAGGCACAATAGAAAATCATACCAATTAAATGGAAGGAGTACTGACACTAAATTGTTCTAAACCTCTGTTAGGAAAAGCAAGGATTTTGATCATCACAACTAGAACAGATTAGTGGGCTCAAATAAAGGTTAAGTATTCATGTGGAAATAACAGCACATCCTTTTTGTAGCTGTGGAGTTTCGTTACCTCAGTACCTTATAGCTGCCTATCACAAACTTCTACCATTCACTTTACAACTTACTGACAGGTCCAACTCAATCACCAGCATGTATCAACTACCAACTAAAAGGCACACCTATCGCAGCAAATGTGGTGCTGTTACTTCCTCCAGAGTCCATCCTCATGTGTACTTTACTCAAAATTGAATTTGCATTAGATGACCCTGTAAGGGTTTGCAATGTGGGTATATTATATGGGTTAATTTTATATTAACATATAAAAACTTGTTTTAGAAGCAAGGAAGAATCCAAATTTCTAGGTTTACCGAAGGTTTTAAAAACTGGGGAAGGAGGGAACCAAACAACAACATAAATCATTGTCTACAAAAAGACTTAACTATTATTTAAGGGCAAAACTAGGGAAAACATGACTGAGACAAGTGACTGTGAGGTTTGAAAAATCACACTATTTGCTACAGATGTGTGAATATCAAGATTGAAGCTTTAAAATTTTAAAACTAAAAAACAAAGGAAGCATCTACTTCTATAAACAATATGTTCCTTACATATTCCTGTATTTTTTCTTCTCCCTGGTTAAAAACACACAGAATGGTTTTGGCCCCAACATACAAAGTACAGAGTAAACAGGTGCCTTCAGTATACAAATATTATACTAAGTGGAAAACTAAGCTAAAACTCAACAGTGAAGATATGATTTGGCATGAACTTAAGGAAGTTATAAACCAACTTCTCTGTACAATAAAAAAAGTATTAAACAGCCCCAAGGAATATTGTTTCAGACTACATATTGTCTTCCTTGACACAACTGCGCATACGCGCAAACATGGAAAGCTCAGGTTTTACCATATAACTGTGCAGTAACAGAAGTCTTGCAGTGTCCTGGTTTCAGCTGAGTTAATATTCTCTGTAGTAGCTAGTATGGGGCTGTTTGGATTTGTGGTGGAAACAGTGTTGGTAGTGGAGAGATGTTTTTGTTACATAGAGATGTTTTTGCTGCTGCTGTGCAGTGCTTACACAGAGCCAAGCCCTTTTCTGCTTCTCACACCGCCCCGCCGGCAGGATGGCTGGTGGTGCACAAGGACTTGGGAGGGGGCAGAGAGCATGGCTGACCCAAATTGACCACTATAGGGATATTCCATACCATATGATGTCATGCTCTGTATATAAAGCTGGGGGAAGAAGAAGGAAGGGGGAGGACATTCGGAGTAATGGCATTTGTCTTCCCAAGTAACCATTACGCTTGACGGAGCCCTGCTTTCCTGGGGACGGCTGAGCACCTGCCTGCCCGTGGGAAGTGGGGAATGAATTCCTTGTCTTGCTTTGCTTGTGTGTGCAGCTTTTGCTTTACCTGTTAAACTGTCTGTATCTCAACCCATGAGTTTTCTCACTTCCACTCTTCCGATTCTCTGCCCCATTCCGATGGTGGGGGAGTGAGCGAGTGGCTGCATGGTGCTCAGCTGCCGGCTGGGATAAAACCACAACACACAACTAGGTTGTTCTTCTCCATTTTAGAACTCAAAGTTCTCCCACTAACAAAGCCCAAGAAAAAACCATTTTATTGTGGTTTATTTTTCAACTTGTTTTTAGAACTGATTATAAAGTAATCATCCTCAAACGCAAACAAAATCCTAATGCAATTTGAGAATAGAAGGCCAGAAACAGCCAACATTCCACTCAGTGGAGATAGGTGGAAATTGAATATTTAGAAGAACAGAAAGAAGAGAAAATGTGGAGTAGCTGCAAGAGGAGACTGTAAACTTTATGTTTATATTTCCCAGTATCAATCCAGCAAAGTGTCTCATTGGCTGCACTGCACTACATAGACACACAGATGTAGTAATTGCTTCACGTTGTAAGAATGGGATAGTTAATGTGGACAGGTAAGACTGTATTTTTATTTTCAAATTTCATTCTTAACTATGCAACGTAACCTAACCTTTTTCCCTACATTATTTCCTTATTGTGTACAAAAAAAAAAAAAAATTGAATGCTGTATTATTACAGCTATAATATTAGCATGCGCTATATTAGCTTATAAATGAAGCTAATTGAGGTTTGACTTAAGTGGGAAGTCAGGGTGGGGTGAATTCCCACCTTTGTTACTGTTATCACTTTGCAAGGTGTTTTTTTTTTTAAGCAAGACTAGAATAACCAGTTTATATTCTGGCGATAGCATCTTCTCAACTACATCAAAACTTAGAATCTGAAAGCATTGCAGAATGCAGCAAAAACTGCACCATTTTCATAAAGCCATGAGGCAAGACGTCATCTTGCTTGACTGCAATTTCCTTCTTTCTCCAAGGCAAACATACTACAAAAGATATGCCTGTCTTAAAAATTGACTGTCTTCGATATTATCAAGTTCTACTGAGTCTCTTAATTTTAGCTAACAATGAAAAATTTCTTTAAGGTGTTGTTTCTTCCAGCAATTTGCAATTGTACATTCCTCATTCCATGAGGAAAGGAGGAAAAACACAAACATAACTTCTGTTCCCTCAAAATACCCTGCTTCCTTACTTATGCTATTACTTTGCTTAAAGAAGTACACTTACATTAGACAAAATTTTACGAGTGGCAGGAAACAAAGGCCTCAACTTTGTGAAAACAGTTACGGTAAGAAATGTTAATTCCATTTCACTGTACTATGGAATCATCTTTTGAGTAGCAGAAAACGGAAGTTGCACATTTTTATGACAATATTGTCCTAAATCCAGGAAGCCACCTTTTTATTGTGAGTACGCTAGTACTGCATTCTGTGTGAAAGCAGAAGCCACACAAACCATTTGATCAATTGCAAATTCAGTAGGCATACTCTGCCTGTCTGTTGTAAAGGAAATACAGGAGTTAGCTGCTAGAATGCTGCACGTGAACTATGAACTGGCCCCAAAACACAAGACTGAAGCTTCTAGCCCAGTTTCTCTTTATTCATTTACTCAAGTAATTTAAGATCTATGCACCTGGAGACTTCTCTCATGTTCAGTTCTCTGGGTATAGGGATCCATTTACATAGAATCATTTAGGTTGGAAGATCATAGATCTTTAAGATCATAGAGTCAAACAGTTAACCTAGCGTTGCCAAGTCCACCACTAAACCATGTCCCTAAGTGCCACAGCTACACATCTTTTAAATACTTTCAGGGATGGCGACTCAACCACTTGCCTAGGCAGCCTTTTCCAGTGCTTGACAACCCTTTCAGTGAAGAATTTTTTCCTGATATCCAATCTAAACCTTGGCATAAGAATGTCCAATCATGATCAAGTAAACACCTTGAGACACAGTTGTTATTATTCTCTGAATTGTTATCCTTCCCCCTAAATCTTCGTTAATTTCAATCTGCTTTGTTGACTGTTTTCAAATATTTAAAAATACTATTAATTCTCATACTAGAACAATTAAAGATAATCTGATTTCCAAATACTGTACATTGTGTGAAGAACAAAAAGGATCATCCTTTATGCTTATTTCTCTTTCAGTGCAACAAGCCACAAAAACTTAACTAGTGATCTGGGGCTTTATTTAGTTCAGTAGTATTAAAAAGGAATTCGACTTATAAGTCCTTTTTGCATTTTTCAGGTAAAACACATGTCCATAAAACACGTCAGTTTTGTAACATCATTATCCTCTCACTGAAACAGAATTCAAGCTAAAAAGTGAAAAAGTTCAAAATGCTGAGGTATGGGGTTTTTACTCACATTTCTGACCACTTCACACAGCTTGACAAGGTGAGATTTCTAAACTCAGATACTAGGGGAAAAAAAAAACCCTTTGGAAGAAACAAAGGCTGCGTGGACGATCAAAGCTCTGTCAGCACTTCAGACACTGTTAGGCTATGAACCTTTCCACATCAGGACCTTTCATTGCTATGATGGATGAAAGCAATGATGTCAGCAACGACACGAAGGTCTACATGATGATTAGGCATCTTGATCAAGATTAAAGACTTGCGAAAAAAGAGTCTTTTGGCAAAGCTTGTCTAAAAGTGCTGAAAGGTTTTTGCCATCATTTAATTAGCTTTCATCAACTCCAATATTCTACAGACATGATAGAATTTTTCTCTGACTCAGCACTTAGAGGGATCAACAGGCTTGCTTACCACTAAAAAGTGTTGGCCATTACGTATAAAGTCCCCGGTGTGTCACTTCCGTACATTTGATAAACAAGAATAATGTCAAGGCCATTCTCTAACAAGTGGTTAGATTAACAACTCTACCATGACAGTACAAATTGAAGAAGAGAGCACTGTCAGTAAAAATACAGTACTGCTCCTCTTCCTGCCATCATCATCAGTGGAAGAAATAAAAATGCAAAAATAATTAAGTTTTTGTTCTAGCGAAAGAAGCACCATTTCATCCTTTAACATCCATTTTGACCTAACAAGAGAAAGTCTGAGTATTACTGCATTAAGAGGGACTTCATCCTTTGTTTGAGACTGCATATTTGCTCTACAAGGTTGTAAGCTCTAGCAAACAAACAAGGAGGGAGCCTGAAGACTGACTTCAGCTGCTCCTGTCTGCCAAAAGGACAGAGTGTTTTGCGTATTGCCCCATTAGCCAGAAATCCCAGTCACAATGAAAACTTCACTGCATCTTGCACGATTCAGGGAAACAAGGACAGTACTAAAAAAGCAATAATCACAGACACAAGCATAGCTAGGGAGAAAAGAGAAAAAAAAAGGATGAAAAAGCTAGTAAAGAAAAAAAATTACAAGAAAGGGAAAAGGCTTTTTTTTTTTTAATGATAAATTACATTACTTGACTGAAAAACAAAAACACAATGCATGTAGAAAGGGGAAAAAGCATACAGGAACAAAGTGACCATTCTTTGCATTATTATTATCATTATTAGAACTGTGAATACAAATAGTTTGAAGTTCCTTTAATTCCTGCAATTTTTCACCAATGATATAGGTACCTTTATTAGGCATGTGTTTACTATCACAGCCAGCACAAAGTTGAAACACCATATTTAAAAGGTCGGTTAAGTTACTTTTATTAAGTCTCCCAGCACTGAAACTTCCTGATTAACACATCGTTAGATGAGCTGTAAAATAGAGATTAGATTCCAAATTAAATTATATCAAGTACACAAGAAACATCAAGAGTCCTATTCCGAAAACTGTAATAAGAAGCTACTCCTTTCCATGTAAAGGTCTTATTCCCAGGTCCGTAACCAAGACCACTAAAATTTGAAATTTGGACTCCCTCTGATGTGATGAACAGAAAGAGCCTTATATCTTCTCTAAGAAAAGCAATTACCAGCTGCACTATAACCAAAAGAAACTGGAAATTAATTGGTTAAGTATAGCTACATTTAAACATCCTTTGCATCAGATCTTATCTCTTGGTATTTTTACATCAGTGACTAAAACACCGCCCTGCATGTTAGCATAACCAATTAATCCAACTTGTAAATATATATATACACTATTCTTAAAAATTAACCAGAGAAATAAATTCTTATATATGTGGTTTTCTGAAACACTAACAAATATCTCTCTCATTAAATCATACATAGAACAGTTTGGGTGGGAAGGGAGCTCCCAGTCCACCCAGCGCCACCCCCTGCCATGGGCAGGGACACTCCCCACCAGCCCAGGCTGCCCAAAGCCCCATCCAACCTGGCCTTGGGCACTGCCAGGGAGTCAGGGGCAGCCCACAGCTTCTCTAGAATTTCTTCCCAATATCTTATCTAAATCTACCTTACCAACCACCTGCCATTTAGAGCCTGAGATATCATGGGAGACAAAGATCACTCATATTATTTGAGACTGAAGAGTCAATTTAGACCTAATGCAGAAGTTGTATTTTTGAGGCAGGAACACAGGTACTTTTTCAGTTACTTCTAATTGTTTTTCTGATGTGTGATATGTATTTAAGAGAAGAAACATAAATCATTTTTCAGATTAAATAGACAAGAAATTACATGACCTGAAGCAGGTAGGACATAACACATTTTCATAAAACAGAAGTTGTAAACAGAAATTTGGAGGGGGAAAAAAAAAAATGTGCAATGTATTTGACAGCTTATTTGGCAGAGGGCTACTGGAACTCAAGAACAAAACCACTTCCAGAAAAAACAATCTTACAAAATACTAAGATCACACTATTTACTATATAGCAGTATATATATTTCATAGCCACATCAGAAAAAAAAAGAAAAAAAGAAAAAAAACAAAACCAGATTTAACAATAAGCGCATTATAGAAATGGAGACTGCTTTTACATACAAATATGTATTAAGGAACAACAATAATATGTCTATTGTAATCTTACGTCACTCTTGCCCAAGATAACGTTACCTTCTTTAAACACAAACATGCAACACTTTTAGGCACTGGAACATTCTGCTCACAGGGACCACCAGTTTCCATCTATCCACAAACCAAGTCAGTATAATACAATGTTCAAACACGCACACGCACCCCCTTCAATAAGCCAAACACCTACATTTTCCAGCTCTTGCTTTTTCCTCTGACATAACAACCATAGGCTCCTGCACCGACACCTGTCATACAAAACATATCAGAGTAACACTTACTGTCTAAGAACTATGCAATATGTAAAGCAATATCCCATTCCTTTTCTGTACTTTGAAACACATGCTCTGCAATTCTGTCCTTGAGAATCAGTCTGCTGCTACTACAGAAGCAGCACATGTTCAAATCTAGGTACGTGGTCTTGTATTGGGAGATGCCATAAACAAATACTTAGTAATAAAAAATAAATAGCAGAAATACGTCAGGATATGAAGAAGTTGTGATAATAAAATACCCTATTCGTGATTCAAATATCGCATCTTCATTCTTGTTTAATAGTGTTTGGTGAAATATTTGATTTATATTAAAAATCATGTAGTAAACGTTATTGGTTTACATCACTACATATAGATTGGAACGCTGCTCTTATTAAATCACAGTGAAAATTACAAGATAATGGATCATACAGTATGTTACCTAGTTACATGTATTGTGAAGGCAGCATTACTTTCCAAAACAACCAATGGAAGATGTAAAAATGAGGGTTGTTATTACAGAGAGATTTTAATTTTTACTATTTGTTTAGTTTTCAAAATTTACTGCCTTACTAAAAAAAGCACTGAAGCTAACCTTTGCACAGCAAAGAATAGAGGGAAACACTTATTCTCCTAGTTTCCAAAATCACGGTTTACATATTACCCTTTATGTCTTCATATTTGCAGAAGTAACGAGTGATTATTAAAAGACAGTATTACAACTTAAAAAAATGAAATTAGTGAACTTATTCAATCAAATTAAACCAGTGACTTTAAAGTAATGTGTTGTTTTGGGAACAATAAAAGGCTTCAAATTGATCAATGAGCAAATAATCATATCAAAAGCAATATAAAAGCCTGCAACACAGAAAAACAATAGTACTAATGGACAACTTCAGCTGTTTATCCCTCAACTGTCAAGACAGATAACATGAGCCATCCGACAGGCACACCTAGCTGATCTACCGTATCACATATGGTGGGTAGAGTCTATTCCATAGAGTTTCCTAAACACAACACCCTGCTACTTTAAGTTCATTTCCCTGAAGCTGAAAGGTGAAGCAGACCCTTCAGTTGAGATGACCACACAAAACTCTGGAATAGACACTACGTTGCTCCCTGCTAGCATCCAAAACACAGGTACTGAGACAGCCAATACGCAGACACAAGACAGGAGTCAGAAGAATGAGTCTTATACACTACAGGAGCATTGACAGACATGTAACTACATTCCTGCTAAGAGGAAAATATTTTTTCTCTCAAAGACAAGATTAGTTTACGTCAGTAGTATAATTTACACCATGGCTCTGTAATGCCTGGTTAAGGGAAAAAAGCAAATACAAGTCATTTACATTTACTTGGACTTGGCAATTACTTTACAATAAGCTTAGTAGCAATTTCTTCACCTCTGTCTTTGATGGATTATATTTACATTGCCAACTTCTCCCTTACCCAAAACCTGAGGGGAGATTTTTCTTTTGTTAAAATTAGCTCCTTTGTTTTTCCCTGAAAACTGACAATTATTTCCATTCAGCTTTATCCACGCCTAAACAAAATACGCAAGTTTCTCATCTGTAGCTCCATTCTGTCAAGTGACAACCTTTTTATTATTCTGAGGAAAAACAACAAAAAGAACAGAAGTTTAACCTATAATGCTCAGGTTTCACTGTACTCACACAGTTTATCAAAGTTACAAAGATCAGCTGTGTCAACGTTCTCTCATAACAACAGGACAAGAAGAGATATTTTGTATTTTCCACATTTGCCAATTTCTTTAAGACACTTCTATGAAGTTCTCATTCAGGACATTGTGCATTAACTGTCAAAACAGTAAAAACTAAGAAATAACAGAAGAATAAAACGTTTTCTTTTTAAAGATTTCATTGGGTAGACTGTATTTTAATCCTCATACATTTTATTCCAATGAAACTTAAAAACCTCAGAAGTTTAGAATACACTATTTCAAGACCATAGCAATATTCTACTTTTCTGGTCAAAACCAGTGACTCCACATGTATGCCTAGTATCATTCTGACACAAAATTAGTTAAAACGATTTACCAAAACATCCTAAAATATAAAACAAGCAACACACAGAATAACAGAGTGGTTGAAAGAAAGGTCATCTCATCAAATCCTCTTGCTCAAGCAGAGTCACCTACAGCCAGCGGCCCAGGACTGTGTCCAGAATTATGGACACAGGGTGAAGACTCTACAACCTCCCTGGGCCACCCGTGTCAGTGCTCAGTCACCATCATGGTGTCAAAGTGTTTCCTGACGTTCAGGAGGAACCCCCTGTGCTTCAGTCTGTGCCCACTGCCTCTTGTCCTGTCACTGCACACCTCTGAAGTGAGTCTGGCTCCATCTTCTTTGCACCCTCCCTCCAGGTATTTATACACATTGGTGGGACCCCCCCTGAGCCTTCTCTTCTCCAGGCTGAGCAGTCCCAGCTCCCTCTGCCTTTCCTCAGAGGAGACATGCTCCAGTCCCTTCAACATCTTAATGGCCATTTATTGGACTCTCTTCAGTAGCTCCATCTCTCTCCCACACTGAGGGGCTCAGAACTAGACACAGAACTCTACAGTTCTGACAAATTTCACCTCCGTCCTTCTGCATGTATTTAGCTGTATTTCAAACAGTGAAATGGCATAAAGAATTATGGTAACAACTTACGATAATTCTTCTGTCATAAAGAATTATGGTAACTACTAGTTCAAAGAAACAGAAACTGCATACAGATGTTTCTCCATACTACTGGAAAACATAGTTCTGCTGTATTAATGAACAAAAACATTGACAGTGTTGCAGCACCAAATCAACAGACTACAAGACATCACTGGAGGTTGGAAGTCCAAAGGAAGCTAGCAAGTCAACCTCTTACTAGTTAAAACAGAGAATTAGGTAGGAGTGACGGACTCCGCTGCCAGGAGTGCCAGTGTTCGTTTCTATATTCCTCCTTTCCTATGAGACAAGTCTTGCTGAACTGATGATGTAAAACTTGGCCACATACGAGGGGAAAAAAAAAAAGGTGAGTTATATACACACAAAATAAGGAGTCTAAAAATAAGGAACTTGTGGTAGTCATAATTTTTTTACTTCAGACAATTCGTATTATCCTAGCATCATTCTTGTACAACAGCAACAGTCTGGTCTACAATGATGATGGTAACCAAACAGGAGGATGGATTACAGCAAGCCTGAAGACTTCATTAATGGCTACCTGTTGAAAAATAACTCCAACTTTATGTTTCAGGTGATTTTCTTTCTGCTCCCCTACTCCTTCTGAGCAAAAATATGCTTGTGAATACTTTCTTCTAGACTATGAGTTTTGAGATTCAGCATAAGAACAGTTTTGACTCAAATTTCTGCTACGATGAAGGTTGACAAGATAACATCTGAACCTGCAAAAAAAAAGTTACGTTCCCAGTGACTGAAAGAGAAAATACTGTAAAGAAAGGGCACTAAAACCCAAGTGGAAGGGACCACTGCAGGGCACGATGGGGCAAGAGGCCACAAGCCAGCTTAAGTCTGAATATATCAAGTGTTTCTTACTAGAATATCCTTGTCTTTTCATCTCTTAAAGGTTGGAGCTTCAGTGAAAGAATGGAACTTCCACCATTGCTTAGCACTAATTCTGCTAATAATGGAGTCCAAAGAACTTCTAAAGAGCATCAGTAGAAATGCTAAGTATTTTTCAAAATATTGCCTTAAGTATCAGTCAACATATTAATATCTCAGGGGGAAAAAAATTAAAAATTAAAGGAAATTAATCATAAATCTATTCCAGAGTGGATTATTAATAAACTACTTTTTATTTAGAAGGAAAATATGATCAAGATATACATTTGCTCTAAAACACAGAACAATCGCTTTCAGTCTGTGATCTACTCAGCCATGGTAACCTGTCCCCGACAACTTCTGGAACACGGAAAATAAATCATTCTGAGACCTCACTCTTTAAAAGATGCAATTTCTGATTACGTCATTGGTTGCTATATGCAAAATATTCCATTAGAACAAACAAAACAACAAACCACAATGCAAGCTTGAATGTCTTGTTTAAAAAGCAAAGCTTCTCTTCAAGTCCTGTAAAAATTGCAGTCTTCCACTTATGCTGTTCAAAATTAGTTACATTTATACCGGACTAATGGCACCTAACTTCTGTTAGCTGACTCAAAGCACATTGCAACCTGTTTTTCAGCAACGATATGATGACTTCTTTTCTAACATCAACAGAAGTTAATTACTGCCACATGCATGAACCAGTGTGATTAGTATTACAATAAAGGAGCCACTTGCGCAGGCTTGTTAATATCTGAGAAACAGGTCCGACTCCTGCTAGTCCGGTTTACAGTATGGAAATGAATCAGCGATGATCTACTGCAGCATTGAAATCCAGTCCCCGATAATTAAAAACCAAAACAAAGAGGAAGAAAAAAGCCCTTCTCTTCCATTAAAAAAATAGCTGTCACTACTTTTTAAAACCCTACATTCATTACATTTGACCACCTAAAATGGTAAGTCCTGCTTTTACTGATGAAACTGCAATCAGCTGTCCATAAACTAACCACACGCACAATCCGTTTCACGAGACACTGTTAAGCACACAGACTTTGCTTCTGTGTGAGACTTCCACTAAAATGAAATGTCTGGAAAACTGTAAATTATGTGCATGCATTTCATAAAGGCAAATTTTCATTTCACACATCAATGCAAATGTTTGTTCTCTCATGTAATACTGGAATGAAAAGATAACAAATTAGCATGACTTGCATAAGCATATCTGCACCCTCAGTAAGAAATATTTACATGTGCACATGGGAATGATTCTAAGGTATTTTCACCAACAGGAATAATTGGATTGCCTATTGCTTGTAGTTACATATGTAAACATTGCTCTATTCATGTTACTTAAAAGTGACCATTTTCTAATGGAAATCTTACCAAATTTATTCTGAAAACATAATTTTGATCCAAAAAGTAAACTTCGGAATCCAATATTCACATTCTATTATGCACAGAACACATCTAAGAAGGTACCATGAAAACACCTTTTATTACAGGTTTCCTTACATGCATGCTACTTTTGAGGTGGCAGAAAAAAACACTTTCCTGTGAGCAGTATTCCTATGATGGTCTTTTGCATTTTTCCTACTGCCATAAACCAGATCCTCTCCAGAAAATACAAGCTCGCTGCAACAACCGATTTGGCAAGGACAGTGATGACAGTGGAGATAAACTTACTGGACAGTGCAGACATGCTGAGGAATCAGAGAACTACTTGGGGCAGGGGTGAAGCAACCTACCATTTCCTCAGCTGGCAGGTTTAATCTTCTTCAATACAGTGATTGATTTTCACAAAGCTGGAAAACTTTACCTTTGAATGTCTAGCCTACTGTCAATTATGGCTGAAAATGAATAGCAAGCAAAAGTTACTGCATGGAATGGACAGGCACATGGACATACAGGTGAACAGACACAGTGCAGTCATCAAATTTTACATGTGTTGACAACATGTACTTAAAAGAGAAAGAACCGCAAAGGAACTACCTGTAATTAGGAGTAACCAGAAGCACTACAGAAGTTGTTAAGCTTTATCAGAAATCACGTGTTCCGTTTCATAAAAAGCATGAGTTCCACCTCTGTTTATTATAAACTTTATAAAGTTAATCTGCAGCTCCAAGGCTAACAAGTCACAGGATCCATGACAGTAACTATTTAAAGATTCTCCAAAATCTGCATTATGTAGAATCAATATTCAAAAGTTTGTTTCATTTTCTAACTAATGTCATTCTATGCATCACAGGCAGCTTTTTATTCGGGATGATACCTCACATCATTAAGAACCACAATGAGAATGTGGTTCATGCACCAAAATCCAAACTTTTAAGTACAAAACACTACCATATTCAAACCAGTATCATATTCACTGCATCAAAAGCCAAATCTAATACTTTCCTTCTTTTTCTAACAATTCTGTCTAGAAAAGGTAGATATGTTTAAAAATAAAAAACAAAGAAATGCTCAAACATGGAATCTGACCAGAAAAAAAAAACAGCCTAATTTTTTTTATAGCCTACATTCTTCTGACTACTGTGATTCAGTGCCAAGTAGGGTAAGACATTTTCACAGCAAAGAAAGTATCAGTTAATGAAATGACTGTTGATATCTGCTAAATTTTTTTTTATGAGAAAAAGCATACATTATAATGTTTTGAAGATAAAAACCCAAATTACTAACCATATTAAAACAGTGTTAATGTTACTACTGAAACCATCAAAAGAGCCCAGTCACTGACTAATTTAAGACCGAGATTCTGCAAAACAATTTTACATGCTTAGCTCCTTTAAGTGTCAGTAGGTCAATGCCTGTTTATGAACACAGGCACACACTCAAATCTACTCAGGATTAAGATGTACTGATTTAATCTAACTGCATCTGAGTTATAACGTGTGCCCTACTCTAATAGTAAACTTGTGTAGTGGGATCACCAGAGATGTATATATTGCTTAAGTTTTCTTTTAGCAGATGCAGGTCCCACCCAGTTTGAGGAATACAAATGACAACTAAATAAGAACCATTACAGAATCACATAGATTGGATTTAACCATTAACCTAACACTGACAAGCCCACCACTAAACCATGTCCCCAAGCACCACATCTACACGTCCTTTAAACACCTCCAGGGACAGTGACTCCAACACCTGCCTAGGCAGCCTGTTCCAACGCCTGACTACCCTTTGGGTGAAGAAACTGTTCCTAATATCCAATCTAAACCTCCCTGGGTGCAACTTGAGGCCGTTTCCTCTTCTCCTATCACTTGTTACTTGGGAGAAGAGACCAACACCCTCCTCACCACAACCTCCTTTCAAGTAGTTGCAGAGAGTGATCAGGTCTCCCCTCAGTCTCCTCTTCTCCAGACTAAACACCCCCAGTTCCCTCAGCCGCTCCCATCGGACTGGTGCTTCAGACCCTTCACCAGCTTTGCTGCCCTTCTCTGGACACGCTCCAGCCCCTCAGTGTCCTTCTTGCAGCGAGGGGCCCAAAACCAGACACAGTACTTGATGCGTGGCCTCACCAGTACCGAGTACACAGGGACGATCACTTCCCTTGGTGAGAACTTCCAAACAACTACAGGACCCTGATAAAGTGATACAGGAAATTGCAGTGGCTATTTTGAAGAGGCATAACTCAGCACACTGTGTCAGGCCCTTGGCCAGTATCTACCAAACAATGATCGATATTAGGCAGCACTCTCAGAGTAAAGCTGGTTTTGCTGTCAAACAAAGGTCAAGGGATCTGCACAAGAGATCCAGGTTTTAGGAATAAAATGGAAAGATGGGATCCACAAAACAGCAGCTATGTCTCTATCAACTAGCAAATCAAAAAACACTACAAGAACAACAATTTCAAACGCGGCCCTGAGCAACAACAAGCCTTTGAAGAAATTAAACTAGAAACAGTTCATGCAGCAGCCCTGGGGCCAGCACGGGGAGGACAAGATGTTAAAAATGTGCTCTACACCGGAGCTGGGAAGAACAGCCCTACTTGGAGTGTCTGGCAGAAAGTACATGGGGAGACTCAAGGTTGACCCCTAGGGTTACAGAATCAGGACCAGAGGCAGCCCACTCCCCTCCAACTGACAAAGAGATACTGGCAACATACGAAAGAGTTTGAGCTGACTCAGAGGTGGTTGATACTGAGCCACAGCTCCTCCTGGCACCCCAACTGCCACTGCTTGGCTGGATGCTCAGAGAGGGTCCTCCCTACATATAGAATCATAGAATGGTTTGGGTTGGAAGCCTGTAGTTGTGCTTGGGATTGCCCTGACCCATGTTGAGGACCTCGCACTTGGCCTTGTTGAACTACATGTGGTTCGCATGGGCCCACCTCTCCAGGTCCCTCTGGATGGCATCCCTTCCCTCCAGTGTGTCGACTACACCACGCAGCTTGGTGTCATTGGCAAGCTTGCTGAGGGAGCACTCAATCCATGTCGACATTGTCCATGTGTCCTGGTTTCAGCTGAGAGAGAGTTAATTTTCTTCAAGAAAGTCAGTATGGGGCTGTGTTTTGGATTTGTGCTGGAAGCAGCGGTGATAGTGGAGATGTTTTTGCTGTTGTTGGGCGATGCTTACACAGAGCCAAGGACTTTTCGGCTTCTCG